>JAYESA010000009.1:118686377-119286377 GCA_036927795.1 Iris macrosiphon | reverse complement strand
GATCAAAGCCCCATTGTTCATCGTGTACATTCTAATTACATACCACACTTGTAATCGTCATACCTTATTGATCATGTTCACCCAAACCGATCACATTATAAACTTGTATTCTGAGGTACATTAGTTTAGATTGCAGTTATTTTATCATATTGCAGATATTCATATTGTTGTTCTATATTCTCGTACATTAGCTGTATACCTATTGTTCATTCATTCATATGTTATATTTTATTTCTATTATCTATTTTATATGCTCGATTATGTTATTAAAACTGCTTTCAGAGGTATGTACTTCGTTCCAATCTGACTGGATATATTTTTCCAGATGATTGGCTTATAGAGTAGTGTCCCACATTCTATGGGCCGCAGGATGGTGTACCTTTAGAGGATGCTCCTATAGACCAGGAGGACTTAGTTGCAGAGCCCGAGGAGGTATAGTTATTTGTGTTGGCTTGTATTAGACTATATTTGTGGAGATTTATAGTTTATATATTATTTTAGATTGTGGATTGTATCTTGATTTTTTTCCTTCGCTATTCCATTCGTGCTTTATCTTCCTTAGTTTGTTTTATGATTGAGATTAGTTATACTTGTGAGATACCATATTTGTGGTACCCCATTCCCCCTATTCAGGGAGCGCGGCTAAGAAATACAAGACGGTATCGTTCGATCGGGATATATTGAATCAAGAACTCATCCTCGTTATGGATTTGTCTCTTCGGAATCGATTCCCATATTCAGTGGACCATGTCCCCGGGATCGACTTAGCGGCAGAGTCAGGAGAGACCTCTCCGCTGCATTCTCTTGTTGCCTAGTTTTCGCTATCGCTTGTTGCTTTCGTGCCTTGAGTTGGTTTTCGGATTTGCTTGGGTTTTCTTGAACGGTTTTGATAGATTTCATTGCTTTCGTTCGTAGGACTGCACTTCAATTCCGATAACAGAAAGAGAGGAAGAAGTACTAATCATCTGTTCGTGGCAATGCAGGTGATCCAGCAGTAGGTGCCGCTCGAACGGACTCCTAAAGCACTTCTATCCTTCTTCCTTCCAACTACTAAAGTGAGTGGCTACCAACCCGATTAGCTTGCCCTTCTTGCTAGTCTTCACATCAAAATCTTGTATTCGTGCTTGCCCCGATCAAATGATACCAAGTAATAACAAAGACTTCAAGATAATAAGGGAATAGACTTGGATCAACATGCTTGTCAATGAAACTTGTGAACGGTTACTTACTTACATGCTTGCTCGTTTGAATTGTTCATCATATTCATAATTACAAGTTAGAATACATATTTCTTCTTAAATTTTTGCTATGTATAGAACTCTTCTTAAATGCCATAAACAGAACAGGAAGGCTATGCAAAAGTAAATCTTGCCCTATACTGCCCTGCTCCTGATATGCCCTGATTTGCCTCGATTGCTAACTTAGTGTACTGCGTTGATCACGGACAACTTGTGCACAAGGTCTTAGTTCCTGCGGATGGTCGCTAGGGCACCGACACCGATCCGGACGGAACTCATGATAGTCGCCTGCTATAGGACGAAATGCCTTGGAACGTCTTGATCTATGCGTCACACGGCACTCCATACCGAGACTAGCCCGTCCATTATGGCAACGTGCCAGTGACCCCCTTGTATATTTAAACCTGTTGCAACTAACTTGTGTCTTCTTAGCAGGGAAGGCATGGTAAGTAATGGCAGGTGGTTCAGACGGACAGGTAAATGTCACCGAACGGTGGCGGGTTATTTCAATAATTTCTATATCTATTTCTTGCTGTAAAATAAACTAAGGCAAGATAGAAACCCACAATAAATATACATGCTTTATTAAAACAATGTTTTGATTGGTATAGTTGGATTAGCTTGCCTTCACCAGTACGTTTCGACGTACTGACCCTCGTTGAAACAGGTTCCCCGCGCTAGAAGAACCAAGCGAGGAGCAGGAGACAAACCCCCAATCTAGTCCAGCTGTAGGCACGCCTCGACCGTGCCAACCTTTTGAAACATTTTGAAGATAGAAGCTAGCAGCCAAGCAATCATGCAGCTTCGTGGCAAGGCAGTTGTTCCGACCCAAGGTCTTATATTTTGAGTTGTAGTAAAGGATGTAATGTACAGGACTGCTATCTTATTTTGTGTCAACACTTTTGTATGCCCATAGAGGCAAATCCTTATGACTCAGTTCAAGGAGTTTGTAATAGATGTTCATATTATCAATAAAAAGGAGAACTTTTCCATGCTTCAAATCTGTGTTCATTTAATCTATGTACTCTGAATATGTGCTCGCTATGCGAAAATAAAATACTTAGCCTTGTGCGGAGCGCAACCTAGGCCCACACGGCAGTTATGCCCAGGGGACGACTATCGATTCCACGGAATTGGGGCGTGACAATATTGTTCCTCCGTTTGGAGTTGAGATGATTGACATGTACCATATTATATTGTTGAGATGTTAGATAGTTAAAAATGACCCAGACAGTGTTCTACCGCCGATTCTGAGACGTAGGCTGGGCGTAACCACGTACTCGTGCCCGATTATCTGAGTGCGGGTCGTGACACACACACACACACACACACACACACACACACACACACACACACACACATACATATATATATATCTTAATAAAGTCCTTAGATGGATAAGATATCCAATCCCTAAAAAAAGGGTTTGCTTAACAGAATTGTTAATTCAAAAATCTTTTCTAAATTTGATTTAAAGTCAGGTTACTGGCAAATACAAATTGAAGAAAAAGATAAATACAAAACTGCATTCACAGTCCCTTTCGGACCCTATGAATGGAATGTTATGCCATTTGGTTTAAAAAATGCTCCTTCTGAGTTTCAGAATATTATGAATGAAATATTCATTCAATATTCTTCTTTTATTCTCTCTTATATTGATGACATTCTGATATTCTTTAATACTATTGAAGAATATTTTAAGTATTTAAATATCTTTAAACATTTGGCTATTAAAAATGGTCTTGTTATATCTACTCCTAAAATAAAGTTATTTCAGACAAAAATAAGATTTTTAGGACATAACATTGAGTATCTTCATTCTCGTTATCACTATCGATAAGACGATAATGTTCTTTCATTTCTTTACTTAAAATAATATCAATGTAGGATTTAACATCCTGTTCAATGAGAGCAAGTCTTTGCTGAATTATTTCGTCATTAGACTTTAACTCTTTAATTTCATTCACCAATACTCCTGATATGATTCTACCCATGCAGCAGCAACATAAGAAGCCCAATCTTCAAAAATACTATTATAAACGTCCTACTCCTATGCTATCATTATCCTTGATGGATGCCATAACTTCCACCAATTTATCTTTTTCATCAATTATCTGCCACCATTTTATAAGAAATTTTCGTGACAGGATGGGAATATTGTTGGAATTGATTTCACAATCAATAGTCCAACGAAAAATGTATAGAATATGGAATTATGAATTATACAAAGAAATATAATGTACTTGACTGTTGATTGTGAAATCAATTCCAACAATATTTCCATCCTGTCACAAAAATTTCTTGTTGTTCTGACAAACAAATATGTGATCAGATGCAGCGAATGTTAATGTTTGCTACGGTTTGCCGTTAAAACAATAACACTGATCGAGCTATTGCCAATTTTATAACATGTGGTTTTACCGGAGTTCTAAAAGGCTGGTGGAATCATTGTTTATCTCTTGAGCAGAAAGCAGATATTGCTAATGCTGTCAAAATTAAAAATAATAAAGAATCTGAAGATAGTGTTATGCCCTTGATCAACACTATTTGTGATCACTTTACTGGTTTAATTTCTGATGACAGTAAACGTGTCAGAACTTCACTCCAAAATCTCCGTTTCCCTACTCTTACTCATTTTAGATGGTATAAAGATACTTTTCTAAATAGAGTAATGCAATTAAGTGATGCTAACTCAGCTCACTGGAAATCTAAATTCATTGATGGTCTTCCTAATCTATTTGCAGAAAAGGTTAGACAACAAATGCACAACAATAATAATGGGATCATACCATACAATGATTTTACTTATGGTAATTTGGTCAATGCTTGCATTCAAGAAGGGTTATCCCTTTTTAATGATTTGAAATTAAAAAATTATTTGAAATCTCAAAGGTTATCTGAGAGAAAATAATTAGGAGAATTTTGTAGCCAATTTGCTATGGAATCTATCAAACCTCCTCCTGATACTAAGAAAAAATTCTCTAAAGAAAAATCTTACAAAAAGAAGAGTTATTCTTCTAAAAGGAGTTATCCTAAAGATTTTTCTAATGAAAGAAAGAGATTTTCTACTAGTAAAAAATTCTTAAAAAATACTAGTTCCAATAAAAAGGTCAAGTGTTTCAAATGTGGAAAGCTAGGCCATTATTTGAATAGATGCAATACTAAATAAAAGATCGATATGATCAAAGATGAAGGGTTGAAAAAGACTCTTTTAAAAATCATGATCAATTCAGATTATGAATCTGATTCATCAAGTGATGAGTCTATTAACTCTGCTACTGATTGTGGTACTGATTATGATTGCAAAACTTTATACTATTAACAGTAAAGCTGACTATTATAAATCTATTATCGAAATGAATGGGTTAAGACCATTCCATACATTTTTCGTTTTCACCACCAGTCGAAGAACCAGGAGGGTATTTCATTTTGAAGAATTTCAGGACACATACGAATAAACCATGAATGAGTTCTCTGGGAATTCTCACAATATACGAAGTTATAGAATGCCTGAATATAATCCCAGTAATTGTAGCTGCAAACAACTACCTTATCTTTTGAGAGCTGCTGTTCTCTATTTGGATGCAATCCCCAAGTTTGAGGTGTAAGGATATTCTTGATAATTACTTTACTGTAAGCCACTTCCAAAGAATGAGAAATCTCTAAAGTTGCTTGATATCAGTAATTTCATCAGAAAATTTTGAAGCAAATTCGATAATCCTGTCAATAGCTATAATAGTATTATTAACAATGTTATGTCCTAAAAATCTTATTTCTGTCTGAAATAACTTTATTTTAGGAGCAGATAGAACAAGAGCATTTTTAATAGCCAAATGTTTGAAGATATTTAAATGCTTAAAATATTCTTCAATAGTATTAAAGAATATCAGAATGTCATCAATATAAAAGAGAATAAAAGAAGAATATTGAATGAATATTTCATTCATAATATTCTGAAACTCAGAAGGAGCAGTAAACAAGGAAGGTATTTAACCTTTTGTTTAATAAGCTGAACAGCTTTAGTATGATTGATACTCCAAGGAGTAGGATTCTTTTTCAATCTTTGGTATAGTAATTTTATATCTATAGCAATATTTTTATAGAAATCAGCTACATAATTAAGTGCAACCAGAAATCTCTAAAGTTGCTTGATATCAGTAATTTCATCAGAAAATTTTGAAGCAAATTCGATACTCCTGTCAATATGTATAATAGTGTTATTAACAATGTTATGTCCTAAAAATCTTATTTTTGTCTGAAATAACTTCATTTTAGTAGCAGATATAACAAGACCATTTTTAATAGCCAAATGTTTGAAGATATTTAAATGCTTAAAATATTTTTTAATAGTATTAGATTCATCAGAATGTCATCAATATAAGAGAGACTAAAAGAAGAATATTAAATGAATATTTAATTCATAATATTCTGAAACTCAGAAGGAGCATTTTTTAAACCAAATGGCATAACATTCCATTCATAGTATCCGAAAGGGATTGTGAATGTAGTTTTGTATTTATCTTTTTCTTTAATTTATATTTGCCAGTATCCTGACTTTAAATCAAATTTAGAAAAGATTTTTGCATTAACAATTATGTTAAGCAAATCCCTTTTATTAGGGATTGGATATCTTATCCATCTAAGGACTTTATTAAGAGGTTTGTAGTTAATAACTAACCTAGGAACACCTCTTTCATTTTTAGCATTATTATTGACATAAAATGCGGTACAACTCCATGGAGAGTAGGATTTTCGAATGAGTTATCCTAAAGATTTTTCTAATGAAAGAAAGAGATTTCCTAATAGAAAAAAATTTCTCAAAAAATACTAGTTCCAATAAAAAGGTCAAGTGTTTCAAATGTGGAAAGCTAGGATATTATTCAAATAGATGCAATACTAAACCAAAATCGATATGATCGAAGATGAAGGGTTGAAAAAGACTCTTTTAAAAATTATGATCAATTCTGATTATAAATCTGATTCATCAACTGACGAGTCTATAAACTCTGCTACTGTTGCCTCGACCCCTTGCTGGCTGGTCATTTTGCTGCAAAAATTCACGAGTAAGAAAATCAGGAAGAGAATTATTTTTGTCATTAATAAATTCAATATCAAAATCGAATATAGCTAGTTTAGCTTGCCATCTAGCAAAAATTTGCTTAGAAGCGAGATTCTTAACATCTTTTTGTAAAATAGATTTAGCAGAACTGCAATCTATTCAAAGTAAGATTTTTTTATTTAATAAATCATCTTGAAATTTATGGATACATTTGATAATAGAAAGAAGTTCTTTCTTTATCGTAGAGTAATTTATTTGAGTATCATCCCATTTACCAGAATGGTATCTAACAAGGATAGCATAATCTTTGTTTTTGGAATCAATTTGTTTGAGTATACCACCATATCCGATATTACTGGCATCAGTCTCAACAATTTTAAACTAGTCAGTATTTTAACCCGAATTATGTATTATTGTATTTTTTATGTATCCTGTATTGATAAGGTATCTTATACCATATACTTTATGTACATATACTTGACCATTGTATCGTAATTATTTTAATTTCTTGGGTGCCTTGAGAATCATACAGAATGATTGCTCGCAGGGTAATAGAATAGTCTAAAATAATTAAAAGGAATTATGAAACTTAACGGGATTTCTTGTTTCTTAATAAGATAATCTAACTAGAGGACCACCCTAGACTTCTAGATGCCCTTGACAGTGTCGTAGACCTATACTAGAGTCATGCCCTAATCTCTCGCAAGTTTGATCATCCCCGCTGAACGTGAATCACCATATTACAGTACTCCTGCAGGACAATCATTCTCATCGGGACGTGATATCGTGCGAACTTGGAGTTGCGTTCGCACAAGACGATGACGTCAAACTTCATGGTTATCATCAAAATGATCAAGTTGCAGCGAAAGTCAAGCATTGTGTACCAAGCACACATCAGAGTTTATGCAGCGAAGTTCTCGAAGGGTCTAAATGAAAATGCCACAAAGACGATACAACACTCTTGGTCTTTCTCTTGCCCACAAAGGTACTTACCATTCCATATACTATATCTCATATATCCAAGCTGAGCCACTATACCTGCGTAACTGAAAATAATGTCCACAAATATGGGCTAGTACGCAACTGTACTGGTAAGCGGGGTAATCCACTCGTCTAAATCGACACTAAATAGATAGTGAATACAAACAATTATATGGTAATCTTTCTACTTGAATCCTAGATTCATTTTATGATAGATGTATGACATGTTAAGAAAAACTTTAAAGTAGGTTAAGCATGTAAGCATTCAACTTAAGCAAATAGACTAGCAGTTATATCCAAACTCAAATGAAATAAAGTATGCAAACCATTCCACTCATACCCGAAGCAAGGTGTGAACCAATCAAACCACAGCGCACTCTAAATCTCCAATCTATTGAATCATGCCACAATCCAAGTCTTTCTAATCCAATCATCGATGCGCACACTCTTGTCCAAGGCAAGGTGGCACCGTCGCCTACACGAATGCACAAATCTCAAACCGAACCAACTCTTATCAATATAAAGGTCACTGGCCAAGTCATAAAGGACTATCTAACTGCATTTCCACCTGATCCGACGCTTAGTAGCTAGTCGGCCTGATGTTCTCGAACTGCCAGTACCGTGCTCAAAGCACATTACTATTTGTTTCCTACTTGGTCGAACAATCTCGGTATCCCAGAGCCTATCTCGTTTGAGGAAACCAATCCCTGTGTGCAACAGGTTGTCAGTGACTAATGCAATACTCCAACAAGTAGGTACGATGAGAGAATCGAGCCTTCTCGCCCCACCAAACGATACTTGCCTTGATCCATCCAATTCACTAGAACCATTCTCCAACTATAGCCTAATGCACCATTCTCAAATCATCTCCACGTGCACCATGTTGCTTCTCGACACAGTGCTCCGATTAGGTGCAATACCCCCTCCGAAAGCTCTGTGGCACAATGCCCCAATAGTAGCATAATGTCCTCTTCGATGTAGTTGTCTAATTTTGAACCATAGCTGCTTTGCTTGACAAAGCATCCAACTTGATATTCGTGTGCTACGCACTCTCGCTCGCTCGCTCGTCCACCCGATGAAATATTTTGCTGTGCCAACTAAGATGATCCACTCAAGCTCTAACTGCCCAAACGTAAGTCCAACTCAAGCCACAACTTCTATCCATCCAAACGGACACACTCTATGCATGCCACAGTGCTGTGATTCCAATATTCTAGTTCCAAATATCCAAGATATTATGTGTGTTCCATATTATTAGGCATGAAGGAGTAGAGGAGAAGGGACATAAACCACTCACAAAGTCTGAATTCGCTAAGAACTCTGCCTTTCCAATACGGTCGATTCCTTGAATCCATGATCTGATGCGAAGCACGATATATCAATTGGTACGACCATACAAGCATGTCGTGCTCTCAAATTATCCGACCGATCAGACTAAGAAAGACGACATTATCGCTCCAATCCCGCTGTCTCTGTACTGCTCAGAATGAATACACCGATTTTATCAAACTCCGCACGCGATCTGTACATGAAACCAACTCAAATCAATACTTGATCCCAAATCTAACAAATCAAAATTTAACCAACCATTGTCTCTTTTCAATCCGACTCAATGTAAAGCACCGTGCAGTTGTGGGATATTATATAATATATCACTTAGAATAAGGTTCGTCCTTGAACCAAACCAGTACTCATTCCTTTCTCGTATGTCGCTTTCTTATTTCATAAACTCCGCCTCATGTAACTCATATTCTACTTATCTAGACTCATCATCTTTGCTTCGTGCTGAACGCTCGTACAATAATTCTAAATTTCTATATCTTCCTTGCAGCTAAATTTAAATTTAACATATCGCTTAGTTTGGATGATACACATATTTAAGGCATCCCCAAAATAGATGCTTTTCAGCAGAGCTTAGCGATAACAAATTTTGACAAGTTACAAGGGTATTTTCATGTCTGAGACATACATCGCTTCACTCTCAACTGAACCGATCATAACGTTTTTGCACAACACATTCGTACAAGCACTATTCTTAAATACGATAATTCTCCACTGACGATCTCTCCACCTGACTCAAATTAGTTCATGTTCTACTCAATCCATTCTCTAGCAAGATCCAATACACGCTCTAAGTCCTTGCGTATCCCAAGTGCAACGACTATTCTACAAGGCCCTATCATCCAATTATTTCTGAATTCTCACTAGCATAGTCCAAGCTCAACCAACCAAACTCTAGCATGACTCCAATCGCACCATATTTTGCTTGCACCATCTCCAAATATTATCTCATGCTCCGAACGATCATTACAACTGATACTATCCCAGCTTGGCGACTTACCCAAATATCGTACTATGCTCTTAGGTCAGCTTGGTCCAACACCTCTGCCTCAATCTTAATACCTCACTGGGTGAACATCTATATTAAGGTTCATGTGATCCTCGAAGATTTTTTCGCCATGCCATAGGGATAGTGTAGCCACAATTTTGATGCGGACACACTCGCCACAATTCCTAGGTCACACATAAAATAGTTCTTCGCGCTGCTTCCACTCCTTCCACTACCTCGAGCATAGGATATCACCTTCGCCCTCTACATAAGGATATGCCATAAACCAAGTCATATTTTATCTTGTAGATTTGAGGCACATATGTCCCTTCTGAAAGTGTAATGATCTAAGTTGAAGTGAGCCATAGCTTTAACTTCTCGAAACTAGTTACATAGTCATCAATTCATATGAATGTTATTTCCTTTTGGGGCACGATGAGTCAGAGGTGATGCCATCTTCAAAAGTCTATGACTTCGAATCTCATCAGTTAACTTAGGTTATTTTCACCATCGCTTCTATCTTCTGGCTGTATCTTCCGTTGAAGACTATTCCAATGACCTCTCAAATCCAACACTCAGTTGCCTAGGCTATCTCCAATATACACCACTCACGTCCACCCTTGACATATTCCCAAATGCGTCACCGCAAGGGTCGTTCTATGGGTCTATAATATTTATTTCGATTTGGCGGTCAAGTCGCTAGGGTCAGCTGTCCCGAAGCTACGCTCGATAATTGTTAGTCATCATGATGGACAGTTACTACGAACCGTGCTATATCTCCTCTGTAAATCCAAATCCGAGCACTTCATGCATTATCTCTGACGTATCTGTCAACCAAATGCTTCCTATTCACCTTGAGTATTACTATCTATCCCAGCCACTAATCGTCGAACTGCGCTCGTTGAAACCGTCTTCCATCACTCTGCCGTTCTGTCCCTAATCCATCAAAATTCTAAACTGCCTTGTTCGACTTCTCGCACTATCGCTTGCCATGATTTTCGAAATCTTGTTGACTTGCTCCATTTTTTATCCATATGTCATGCTTCAATACCACACGTCCAACTCGATACTATAAGTATTAACTTTAAATCTGACTCATATCGACTAGCTTCATATTATGCTTGTTCACGTCTTTCGGACAACCCGTCTACCATCGTTGTACTATTTCGCCAATTTCGCTTCCGCTAAACTTTGAGTCAAACTTTTCGAGCGCCAATATTTGAAATCCTTCAAGTTCATGCGACTCCATTGCATTGCTCCTCCAAAACCAAATCGTGTTCCACTGCTCGACTAATTGCTTTTTTGGGTTGCCAAAATATGCAGTCCATGCTCGCTACACTTTGATACATCCATCGCTCACGCAAGCGTGCCCTAACTGTTTGCTCCTTATGCTCAACTCTCTCTTTGCATCAATGAATGCTCTGCCGAACTTATAAATCGTGCATCCAAACTCTCATATTCAGTTTTTTTAGATCGATCTCATCTTGTTTCAAATACTTGGTCCGCATCACTCCTTCAAATTCTAAATACTCGTTTTATTGCTTGTTCCATTCTCGTCCAATGAAACTTCTATTTGTGTTACGACCCACACCCGGAATTTGGGGCACGAGTACGTGGGTACTCCAGCCTATGCCGCAGCATCGGCAGTAGAACGCTGTCTAGGTCACAATACTATCTAATCACTCTCACATGAATATCCAACTCCATAAGGAGACATAGATTTCACAATATAATATGGAATACTCAATCACGGAAAATAAAGCACGATGAGATATCGAAGAAAACAAATAAAATACAAGACAAGTCTAAAATAACAAAATAGTCTAACCTGCAATCAATATCCAAGTCTCCGAGTATGCTGGAAATAAGTCCTCTAAGTCATAGTCTGAAAAAAAAAATCCAGTCAGGATTGGAGCGAGGTACATCTCTAACAGCAGTTCTACATCAATGATATAAACTATGTAGCAGTAAATAGATGGAAATATATAAGATGCATATACATGTATAAGAGATACACAATAAAGGGAATACTGGAAATAAATACAAGAATAAACAATATGGAAATGAACAAGAATACTAATGACTAAGTGTGTGAGTACTAGCTTTAACATGTGATCGGCTTGGGAACTTGTACACGAATACTGGCCTGGCTAGTCATACGTGCGGTATATGACCAACACTAACATAAGAACAAGACTTGTACATGAAGGGTATGATCACATATCTACACTAAAATACTCCCCACCCCGACTGGTATAGTAGATCCAACTATGGTACACTATGGCACGGGATTCTCTAGGAAGGTAGCAAGTCTCCCCGAGAATCAGTGTCTGTACATGCACAAGATAAACAATGAAACAAGACTTATACAAGATACACCATATACAAAGAATAACATCTCATGACGAGATCCGGATATACCAATCCGTGTAACAACTATATCAAGAAATATGGATATTTATACTAGATACAATGAACGTAGAGGATATCATAAATAAGAAACTATCAAAGAATGTACTCGCCTGGGATCCTTAGCTGACAATACCAATGTCCTGCTCCTGAAGTCTCGTAGGACGATCCATTGGTCCTATATACATATAATATAACACAATACAACATCAGCTATTATACTAGCACACGCACAAACACAATATACTGAACCTAGCAGCAACACTAGGGTGACACTGGTCAACATGGGTCAAGTGTACATCTAGTTGCACGGGTGTCATGTCTGTAATTGCTGTGCAAAACAGATAGTCAAAAAGATACGGGACTCGCCTGTAGAAGCATGAAAAATATGCTGCAGAATTATACGCAGTATGCATAAAACCCGCGTAAAGCAGAGTTTCAGTACTGCGTGGCGTAAGATATGACTCCAGAACCATCGACGTACAACAGAGCTTCATCGCTAAGTACAGCGTAAAATATAAGCTCTAGGATAACCCGCGTAATACAGTATTTCCAGGCTGCTTCGGCGTAAAAAGGTTGTTACATCGCCACTTTGGCGTAAAACCTACTCGCTTCTAATGCAGTGGGAAGTTGTACGAGGAACTCTTCGTATTTCTCGAATGAACCTGTCAGATCATGCAGTGAACCTGACTCCTGACAAAGAGTACTGCACGAATATCCAGACGACGGCTGTAATGATGGTTCGACACAGAGACCCAGACCGTCGTTTAGTGATATTTCCTTGATACAAATTGCTTTTACGCGTTCAAGAAAATACACTGCCTAGTTTTATACAGGTAGATATGAGCTTTTACGCTCAGCAGAAGACAAAATAAACCACCACGTCAAAAGCTGCTCTTCGTACAAAGCTCGAGGCACGTCTCTGCAGTTAATGCGCGTGATGGAGGCAGATCTCTGCATTTAATGTACGAGATTTGGTTCTATTTTCAAAGACTGGAATACGCTCAAGATCTCAGTCAAGGAAGGAGGATCAGCTATCTTTTACGCTAGCCACCTATCCATGCAGCATTAGACTTCTACGCCTACTAGGCTTCTACGCCTACTTGGCTTCTACGCCAGTTTGACAACTACTGGGCTTCTACGCCTACCTGGCTTCTACGCCTGTTTGATAACTATTTAACTTCTATGCCATGGTGACAGTTATTGGCTTCTACGCCGACCTTTTTTACGCGAGGGGCAGTTACCTACGTGGCTTGTATGCCGTGATCTTCGTAGCAGTTATACGCGTTACCTCATCATGGGACACGCATCACACGCGGATTTAGAAGATCATTTATACGTGGGTGGCAGTTATTATAACCGCCACATAAAAAGTGCCACACTCTCCACTGTCCGGCTTCTATGCCGACTGGACGGTTACTGTCACTAAAACTCTATAAATAGAGACCTCCGTCCACGGAGGTCGAAGGTCGAAAACAGGGACAAAAAGAGATTGAAAAATCGAAGAGAGTAGAGCACAGACAGAGAGTAGTGATCGACGATTTTGGCATCGAGCATACACTCCCCTTTGCAATCTTTGAAGCATTTCCGTCTTCTACAGCACTTCTTCATCATCGTGTGGTCCAAGGGACAAAGTGATCGACCGCAGATCAGACTCCTATAGCAATATTTACCCAGATTAAATTTTGTACTTAACATCCTCGTATAGGATTAATTGTACTTCTTGTTTGTAAACCAAAGAAAGGGTTTCGTATAAACCTAGTTTCATTTCTTTCGTTTATTATTAAACACAAGATGGCGACTCTGCTGGGGACCTCTTTCTTATCTGACGAGAAAGCAATTACTTAACACGATGCAATATCAGTAGGATCAATGAAAAAGACCTTGGTCGTCCAGTTCGACCAATCCGCCTACGAAGATATGCTTCGAGCAGGGGGTAGCTCCCACTCTCTCTCTGTCCAAGATAATAAGAAACTGCGTAAGGTGTGGATGCCCCTGACATCCCCTACCATTCCTGCCGACTCTCTGGTTTCTCCGACCAACAAGGTTGTAGCTTCGCAACCTCCGCACCCCGCGCGTAAACTCTGTCTTTCGTTTGTGACGTGGCAGACAAAACTTTTGGTAATGCCTCAGTGCTAGTCCAGAAGTCTACTGCGCGCTCTGCGCATAAAACTCTGTCTCCCGTCTGTGACGTGGCAGACAAAGCTTCTGGTTATGCCTCAGTGCTAATCCAGAAGTCTGCTTTGCGCTCTGCGCATAAAACTCTATCTCCCGTCTGTGACGTGGCAGACAAAATTTCTGATAATGCCTCAACGCCAAATCAAAAATTCTAAACATGCTCAGCGCGTAAAAATGCATCTTCCCTCCATGGTCCCTGCAATCTACGCAAGAGAAAACAAGTGGCAGATTTTTCAACTTCTCGGCCTTTACGCCAGCTAGATAAGGATCTGTCCGCTCTCCAGATTACGCAAGAAGCTGATGGCCGATTGAAGACCTCCTCAATTTTACGCCAGCCTGAGCAGAGTTCCAAATTACGCCAGGTTAAGCCCCTCAGCGTAAAGAAGGCCCAGTTTGCGGAAAGACACACTCCTCGGGGATCATCTACTACTCATATGGCTGAACTGCTGTATACGGGTGGTAGAAAAAAAGTTATGGTTCCCAATATCCGCATGCCAACTGATGTAAACAGGAGGAACAAGCCTTCTTCTTCTGTTAATCCTCCTGACTTGCATGAATATCTGATCCAGAAGTGCAAGGATAGGGGATCTTCCAGCATGTCTATTACGCCCCCTAGGGAGCACTGTTGTAATAGTCATAGGATTATAGTTAATTATTGCTGTTCTGAAGCAAAACGGTCAGTTTTTGATCGGTTGAACTACTCTCTGTCTTTTCAGGAAGAAGAGCCTACATTTGTATCACTGAATATGGCTTCACACGTTCCTAGAGGAAGGTCGAATTCAAGACGTCATCCCTCTAGAACTCCAAGCCAAAGGAGATTCGATAAACTCTTTGAGAACATTGAAGCTGGGGTGTTACGAAACACCCGTTCGAGGTCACGACAACCGGCTTCGTATTCTTCTGATTCTGACACTGGGGGTTGCCAGTTTTCTGAATCGGATGCTGAAAGTATAGAGTCAATCTCTACAGAGACCTATACTAACCCTTCAATGACATCCAGAGAAATGGGAGTCTATGCCATTGAAGATGAACGCGAAGAGGCTTTCCCATCAGGAAGTATTGAAAAATGCATCACTGTGTTGGTGACATCTCTGAAAGAGATACAATCCATGATGGAGAATATGCACCAGATGATGTTGACTCAACACACAGTTGCTATGGCTCAAGCATCGGTCCCTCCGACTCAGATATGTGTGTAGAAGCATGAAAAATACGCTGGATAGCTCTACGCAGCATATTGATGCAAAGCAGCGTAAGCAGAGGGCTTCAGAGCCTTCAACGTACAAACAGAGCTTCTCCGCCAAGCACAGCATAAAAATATAGGCTCAAAGACTATCCACGTAGGGTAGTATGTCCAGGCTGCTTCAGCATAAATAGGGTGCTTCATCACCTTTATGGCATAAAACTCATCCTCTTTCAACGCAGCATTGAAGTGTACGAGGGACGCTTCGTATTCTCTGCAATGAACCTGTCAGAACCTGCAATAAACCTGACGTCTTGACTTCTGACAAAGGGATATTGCTCGACTACCCAGGCGACGGCTATAATGATGGTACGACACTGCAACCCAGGTTGTCATTTACTGCCATTTACCTTGCGTAAACCGCTTTTACGTGCATAGGGGAATACGCTGCCTAGTTTTACACAGGCAGATGAGAGCTCCTTACGCTCCACGGAAGACAAACCGCCTGCCACGTCAAAAGCTGCACTCCGTACGGGACTCGAGGTGCGTCTCTGCATTTAATGCACAGGGTGGTGACAAGCCCTCAAGGCACGTCTCTGTAATTAATGCACCGAATACTGACAGATGCCTGAGACACGTCCCTGCGTTTGATGCACAGAAGGGTGGCAGACCTTCAAAACATGCCTCTGTATTTAGTGCGCAGGATGATGGTGGATCTCCATATTTAATGCAGAAGATTTTATTAAATGTCACCGAACCGTCGTTTAGTGACATCCTCTTTGCGAGAGCTGCTCCTACGCATACAAGGGAATACGCTGCCTAGTTTACACAGGCAAATGTGAGCTCCTTACGCTCCGCAGAAGACGAACAGACTGCCACGACATTGGTTACTCCTCGCACAGGGTTCAAGGTGCGTATCTGCATTTAATGTGCAGAATGATGGCAAATCTTAAAGACAAGCATCTGCATTTAATGCACAGGATGGGGGCAGATCTCTGCATTTAATGTAAGAGATCTGATTATCTCCAAGAGCCATAATTCTGGCTAAGACGTCCACATCATTACTCTGGCATGTTACGCAGCGGCTTCTACGCCTATTCAGCTTCGGTGCCTGCTCGGCTTCCATGCCTATTCGGCCTTCGATGCCTGCTCGGCTTCTACGCCTATTCAGCCTTCGGTGCCTGCTCGGCTTCTACGCCTACTCGGCCTCTATGACCACTCAGCTTCTACGCCCACTCGGCCTCTATGACTACTCGACTTCTACGCCCACTCGGCCTCTATGACCACTTGGCTTCTACGCCTACTCGGCTTCTACGCCTACTCGGCTTCTATGCCGGTTTGATAACTATTTGGCTTCTATGCCATGGTGACAGACATTGGCTTCTATGCCAACCTCTTATACACGAGGGATACCTACCTGCGTGGCTTCTACGCCGTGATCTTTGTAGCGGTTATACGTATTTTGTTCCTTAGTTGGACCCGCGTCACACGCTCATTCAAATGATCATCTATACGCAGGCATTGGTTATTTTAACCGTTGTGTAAAAGAGTGCTGTACTTTCCACTACTCGGTTTTTATACCGATTGAGTGGTCACTGTCACTAAAACTCTATAAATAGAGACCTCTATCAACAGAGGAAAAGGTCGAAGAATTGGTCGAACGATCAGAAATAGGTCAAAAAATTGGTCGAACGATCAGAAGTAGGTCGATAAATTGAAAGGAGAAATAGAGAAGAGAGAGAGAGAGAGAGAGAGAGATGGGAGAATCCAGAGCTCAAGCAAAGAGAAGGGATCGACGACTTTGGCATCGGGCATCCCCCCTCTTTAGCAACCCTCGAAGCTGCTACCTGTCTTCCACGGCACTTCTTCAACATCGTGTGGTCCAAGGGCTAAAGTGATCGACTGCAGATCAGACACCTATAGCAATATTCACCCAGATTAAATAAATTGTACTTAGACATCCTCGTGTAGGATCAAATTTGTACAATCTTGTTTGTAAACATAAAAGAAGGGTGGGTCTTCGTACAAGACCTCGTTTTCCGTATTCATCAAATCTTTTCTCGTTTATTATATCCAAAACAAGATGGCGACTCTGCTGGGGACATCTTTCTCTTCTGATGAGGAAGCTATTGCTCAACACGATACGATATCCATGGGATCCGTGAAGAAGACACTGGTCATCCAGTTCGACCAATCTGCCTACGAAGATATGCTCCGAACCAGGGGCAGCTCTCACTCTCTCTCTGTCCAAAACAACAGGAAGCTGCGTAAGGTCTGGATGCCCAAGACATCCTCTACCATTCCTGTGGACTTTCCGATCTCTCCGATCTCTCCGACCAATGAGGTTGTAGCATTGTTTCCTCTGCGCCCTGCGCGTAAAATTTATTCGCCTGTCTCTGACAGGGCCGACAAAACTTCTGGCAATGCCTCAACGCTAACCCAGAAGTATACTCCGCGCTCTGTGCGTGAAGTTCAGTCTCCCGTCCCTGGCGGAATAGACAAAACTTCTGATAAAGCCTCAGCGCCAAATCAGAAGTACAAGACACGCTCCGCGCGTAAAACGACATCTGACCTCTACGGAAAACCAGATGATCCCTGTGATTTCCGTAAGGAAAAGCGAGCGACGGACTACTCAACTTCTCGGCATTTACGCTAGCAAAGGAACAATCTGCCCACCCTCCGAATTACGCGAGAAGCTGATGGCCGCCTGAGGACATCCTCATCTTTACACCAACCAGAGCGAAGCTCCAAATTACGTCAGGCGAAGTCCCTAAGCGTAAAGAAGGCTCCAGTTGCGGAAAGACACCCTCCTCGGGGATTATCCGCCATCCAGATGGCCAACCTGTTGTATACGGGTGGCACAGGGAAGACCATGGTTCCCATCATCTGCATGCCCACCAATGGGAACAGAAGGAACAAGCCATCATCCTCTTCTTCTGCAACTCCTCCTGACCTGTGCAATTATCTAATCCAGAAACACAAGGAGAGGGGATCTTCCAGCGTGGCTATTTCGCCTCCTAGTGAGCACTGTTGTAATAGTCACAGGATTGTAATCAATTGTTGCTGTTCTAAAGCAAAATGGCCGATTTTCGACCGGCTGAGCTACTCTCCATCTTTCCTAGAAGAAGAGCCCGTGCATGTATCTGTGAACATGGCTTCACATATACCTGGAGGAAGCTCAGGCTCAAGACGTCCGTCCTCTAGAACTCCGAGCCGGAGGAAATTCAACATGCTCCTTAGGGACACCGAAGCTGGGGTGTTCCAGAATACTCGTTCAAGGTCACGACAACTGACTTCGTGCTCTTCTGATTCCGAAGTTGGGGTTCGTCAGTCTCCCGAATCAGATACTGAGAGTATAGAGTCAACTTCTGCAGTGACCTATACTCATCCTTCAATGATGCCCAGGGAGATGGGAGTTTATGCCATTGGAGATGAACACGAGGAAGCCTTGCCATCAGGGAACGCTGAGCAACGCATGACTACACTAGAGATATCTCTGAAACAAATGCAATCCATGATGGAGAATATGCACCAAATGATGCTAACTCAACAGGCAACTACTATGGCTCAAACGTCGGCCCCGCATACTCAGATACGTGTGGGGGTGGAACTACCACCATCCAACACGATCCAAGAGCCTGCTCTAGATCAAGAGTCAGCTGGTCCTTCAGTTCCTCACTCGGAGAATGTACCACCTCATGCGGGAGTCATGATACAACCGACTCCGCACCATTCCGTGGTCTCGCTGCCAGCTGAAAATCCGATACAAGCAGTGCGGGAGTTAAAAGCCTAATTTGATGCCTTGAAGCACAAATATCAGGTCAAGAAATTGGGAATCAACCAGTCATACCCAGCTATCTGGAAAGAGGTCCCTTTTCCTCCAAGGTACAAACCTCAGACTATGGCCCTGTTCGAGGGAAAAATATCACCAAGTCAGTACATGAACTATTTCAGTATGATGACGGTGTTGATACAAGGGAATGACGCCCTCCTCACCCGGGTGTTCAAGGGCTGTCTCTCAGGAGTAGCTTACCAGTGGTACCGCAGCCTGGCAGACAACTGCATTACTTTCTTCAAAGACTTTAAGGCTTTATTCTTCACACGATTCTACGAGGGAGGACTGGACATGTCTATGTCCTCTCTCATCGAAGTCAAGCAGAGGAAAAAAGAGGACGTTCGCACCTTCGTGGAACATTTTCGTCAAGCCACTTTACAGATGCTTCCAGGAGTTCCAGACTCAGCATTGGTGGACATTTACAGAAAGAACCTTCTTTCCGTGATCTCGGTATTCACAGGACCATATCAGTTTCATGATTGGCCCTCGTTCATCATCTCAGCGGTAGCCGCCGAGGACAATAGTCTTAAGGCGTGTGACAACGGCATCATGATCTCTGCCTCTGACAGAGGCAAGAGATCATCCCCCAACGGCGACCATCCTCGCAGTTCCAAAGGAAAAGAAGCTCTGGCGATTAATACGTCCAGACAGAAGACCGCGGCAACCACGCAGACGAAACCTGGGACTTCCAGGCCCATCGAGGTATACTCTTTCAACGACGACGATATTCCGAGTATATTCGAGTGTCTCGTCAAAAGTGGCAAGATCACCCTTCCGGAGGAGAGGCGGCCCAGTGAAGTCGGCAGTGCCAACAACCCCAAGTACTGCATCTTCTACAGATACGTACACCACCCAACAAAGGCATGTTACATACTGAAGAGGAAGATCCAAGAGCTGATCGATGCTAAAGCCATCACCCTGCTCAATAGCGAGAAGATGGTCACGACCAATATGATCTCTCTGCAATTTGGCAATCTGCCTCCCCAAGAAGTACCGGACGGTGTTACACCTATTTCCCGGACAACGATGAACATCGTTAATCTCCCTCCGGCAAGGGGTCAAAATCATGACCTGTTACCCCTAACTACCCAGAGAGGCGAGATTATGTGGGTTCATCCAGACTTGGTGTCGGAGCTCGAAAAAGAGACTAATGCTACTAAAGCTAAGTCCTGGAAGAACTCCAAATGCAAGCCATGCCATATGGTTGTAGCTTCTTCGACATCAGACGAAGACGAGGTTTTGGCCACAGCAACCCATTCAGGGAAGGCTTACCTCAAGGACTACGGAGCAAGTCAGGAAGATGCACCTGCAGACGCTTCAACTGCCAAGCCTTCGGAACCAGAGCCCGCCGTACCAGAGGCCGGTCCTTCGAGACCAACTTCGGCGGACAAGGGGAAGCAAAAAGAAGTGTGCTTCGATAAACCTGTGAAAAACATTCAAAACAAAGGTTTAGAGAAGCCGTACAACTTCGATATCCTGGCCCAACTGGCTAATACACCAGCCAGGTTGTCCATCTTCGAGCTACTCAGGCTCTCCCAAGACACTCGTCTAGACCTAAGTGAAGCATTGATGCAGGCGGATACATACTTGACCCAACTCAAGTCCCCTGATGAAGAACCCACAGTGTGCCCCCGATGCCACAGTGTGATGGAGGTGGTCCCAAACATCACTTTCACTCAAGACGATATGCTGTTAAAACATAACAGGCATGACAGACCCCTTTACCACACCGGGTACGTTGGTTCCATGGAGGTCGACCGGATTCACATAGATCCGGGATCCTCAATCAGCATCATTTCTCATAGTCTGCTCAGACCACTGAGGATTCCTACCAGCGAACTGGCTTACACCACCACTACTATCGTGGGTTTCAACGCCGGAAGAAGTAAGCCGTTGGGAAAAATTCGCCTGAGGATCCAGATTGGCAACCTCAGATCGGTGGCTACATGCTACGTCATCGATTCAGAGGTGTCCTACAACATCCTGCTGGGAAGACCATGGATCCACGACCACAACATCGTTCCTTCGACTCTACATCAATGCTTCAAATATGTAGACGCCCAAGGGACAGTACAAACGGAGGTTGCCGACCTAAACCCATTTAAAGGAGTAGAATCCTACTACTCCGACGCCGTGTTATACTCTCAAGACTACACGAAAGAGGTGTCAGCCCAAGCAAAGAAGGAATCCCACCGGGAGCCTGAAGAACCTTCTGCCAAGCAACCTTTGTCAATCAAGGTGAAAGGACAGACTACCCGTCCAAAAGCCACAGAGCCTATGGCTATCCACCTGAACAAGACCAGGTCAGGGAAAGGGGGGTGATCCTCTAGTGATCACTCTGAACCAGAAGCCTCCGCCCTTAATCATCAACCTTCGGCGCAACAAGCAGCCGAGTGATGTAAATGCAACCAGGAATACGGTTTCTGATAATAATAAAGGACCTATTTTCCAGTATATCGACGCCCGGATTCCAAATCAGGAATCCTCCCCCCATGACGATATAGAGCCTATAGCACAAAAATTCTTGGCAGCTATAGATTCCTATCATCCGCACATATGGAAAGTGGCGTCATCATCCAATATCACCATGACATATGGACCACATGAGTATTCTATCTTCATTGTTCCACCTGCCCGCAACGGCCATCGTTCCATAGTCTTCAGCCGCATGCGCAACGAACGGACTATACAAGAGGATTCCTTCGATGACGACTCTGGTGAAATGCAAGTTCACAGGTACAGCCCGCAAGCCTTGAAGATCATGCAAAATATGGGTTACAACTTGAAGATGGAACCAGGTCTCAACCACGGAAAAGGCAGACGAACACCACTGCTCGGCAATCCCCACTATCAACAAACCCGTTCCGGGTTAGGGTATGCCACCTCCCTTACGACTTCCAAGCCGAACGAGGATATCTTTTCCTCTTTTCAAAATGGCTCGTCGCCCTCCGGCTCCTCTCATGCTCTCGAGCAAACATTATCAACAAATATGGTAGCGACGGATTCCTTCGAATCAGACGAACAAGAATTTGAACCATTCGAGAATAACGCTTGGGCTCAGCAGATGGATACACAATGGGAGTTCCGCTTCGAGCAGAGAGAACCTCTCACTAAAGATGAAGTTATCCAGATTGACGTAGGGGATGAACTTTCACCAAAGCCGATATTTATCAGTAATGGCCTTTCCGAAGAAGAAAGGGAAGAAATTACCCAGCTGATAAAAGAATATATCGATGTCTTTGCGTGGAATTATGAGGATATGCCAGGTCTTGATACAAAGGTGGCTACTCATAAACTCAACGTACTGCCCTATTCAAAGCCTGTGAAGCAGCACCAACGCCGGTTTCGCCCGGACATGATGGACGCCATTGAAGCTGAAGTCAAGAAGTTGATAGCCCGCGGCTTCATCCGTGAGGAACAACATCCCGACTGGGTCGCCAATGTTGTCCCGGTCATGAAGAAGAATGGAAAAGTATGTATCTGCATCGATTACCGAGATCTAAACGCAGCCTGCCCCAAGGATGAATTCCCTCTTACCATCACAGACGTCATGATTGACAATACATGCGATTTTGAACGTATGTCTTTCATGGACGGATTCTCAGGATACAATCAGATCAAGATGCATCCTGAAGACGAGAAGCATACTGCCTTTCGGTCACCACTGGGGGTATACTGCTATATGGTCATGCCCTTCGGATTAAAGAATACCGGGGCTACGTACCAACGGGCTATGAGCAACATATTCTATGAGCATCAAGACAGTGGAGTATTACGTGGACGATGTAGCTATCAAAAGCCGTCTCAGGGATAATCACATCCAAGACTTGAAGACAGTATTTGAATTGATGCGCCAACATCAACTCAAAATGAACCCTACAAAGTCCTTTCTGGGAGTATCTAGCGGCAAATTTCTGGGATTTGTCATCACCGCCAAAGGCATTCAAGTGGACCCTGATAAAGTCAAGGCCATCTTAGAAATGCGACCGCCCCGCAATCTGAGGAAACTCAGGGGATTTCAAGGTCGTCTGGCTTATATCCGAAGATTCATATCCAACCTCTCCGGGAGATGCCAGCCCTTTTCTCGTCTCATGAAGAAAGGTGTATCCTTCGTGTGGGACGAAGCCTGTCAGCAAGCGTTCAAAGATATCAAGTGCTACATCACTAGCCTGCCAGTTCTGGTACCTCCCATCATAGGAAGACCATTCGTGCTATATGTTCGAGCAATGGACCATTCTCTGGGAGCTCTTCTCGCACAAAAGAACGATATGGGCCACGAGCAGGCTATCTACTACCTCAGCAGGATGATGGTCGGAGCCGAACACCGGTACAACCCTATGGAGAAAGAATGCTTGCCTTTGATGTTCGCTATTCAGAAAATGCGACACTATGTCACGGGCCAAACCATTCATATCATCTCCAGGATCAATCCTCTTCGGGTACTGATGAGCAAGCCAAGTGTCCTTAATTCCCGACTCGCGACTTGGGCGATATTATTAACGCCATATGACATGGTGTACGTCCCTCAGAAGTCCATCAAAGGCCAAGCATTGGCTGACTTTCTAGCTGCTCATCTGATCCCGGAGGCCTCCAAACTGTACGAGGATATTCCCGACGAAGTTGTAGAGTGTAATTCCGTAACGGAAGGTGATGCATGGCAACTGTTCTTCGATGGCGCCTCCAGGACTGGTCCCAGGGAAAACGTGGTTTCAGGAGTAGGGATCGTCCTAGTCACTCCTGATAAACTCGTTATCTACCAAGCATATTCTCTTAGCGAGCCCTGTTCTAACAATGTGGCGGAATACAACGCTCTACTAATCGGGCTCCAAGTTGCTAAAGAGCTGGGGGTCGAATCTCTGGAAGCATTCAGTGATTCTCTGCTGATCGTCAATCAAGTCAGAGGAATATATGAAGTCCAGAATCTCGACCTCATCCCCTATCACCAAGCAACGGTCGAGATAGCCATGACATTCAAGGGATTCTTCCTTGAGCATGTACCTCAATCTCAGAATATGGAAGCCGATGCCCTAGCAAGTCTAGCTGCAGACTTAGCTACTCCTATAAGAAGACATAATTCAGTAATCCTTCTTAACAGAGATTTATTCTGTGTGAAAAATAATTTCCACATCGAACGCAGCCACGCGGTAGACACAGATCCTCCCAGGAGTGACTAGAGAAGTCCCTTTATAGATTTTGTAGCATACGAAATCTTGTCGGAGGACCCTAAAGAAGCAATATCTGTCAAAAGACGATCACTACGCTTCTACTTCGACGCATCGTCATAATGCCTATATCGTCGGTCTTATGACGGGCTATTATTACGATGTCTCTCTGGTGATGAAGCACAGCGGATTATCCGTGAAACTCACGATGGCGTGTGCGGGGTGCATCAACCTGGTCCTAAGCTACAGGATCATATCAGGAGAATGGGCTATTACTAGCCCACTATGATCGCAGACGCAATCCAGTATGCCAGACGATGCAGAGCCTGTCAGGTTCATGCAGACTTCATATATCAACCGTCCGAACATCTACATCCTATGGTTGCATCCTGGCCTTTCGAAGCATGGGGTATGGATATCATTGGTCCTATTCACCCGTCTTTTTCCAGAGGTCACCGGTTCATACTGGCCATCACGGATTACTTCTCCAAATGGGCAGAGGCGATCCCTCTTCCTGAGGTAAAGACATCTAATGTGACCAGCTTCATCAAGCATCACGTCATTTACCGCTTTGGGGTTCCCCGAAGGATAATCCTTGACAATGGGCCTCAGTTCATCAGCCATGCGTTCCACCGATTTTGCGATAAAAATTGGATACGAAATGTGGCCTCTACGGCATATTATTCGGCTGCTAATGGTTTGGCGGAAGCCTTCAACAAAACCATTATCAAACTCTTGAAGAAGTTCGTCTCTTCGAACAAGAGAGATTGGAACGAAAAGCTGGGAGAATGTCTCTGGGCGTACCGCACAACGATCCGAGCACCGACAGGTTGCACACCATTCTCATTGGTCTACTGGAGTGAAGCAGTTCTTCCTATCAAAATTCAAATTTCGTCACTCAGGATAGCCGTGGCTAATGAGTTAACTCAAGAAAAGAATGACCTGTTAAGGCTTTAAGAGCTAGAAGGATTAGATGAGAAACGCCTCCAAGCTCAGCAGCACATCGCGCTCTACCAAGCATGCATTTTCAGAGCTTTTAATCAAAAAGTAAAGGAAAGAGTGTTCAAAGCCGGCGAGCTAGTTTTGGCTGTAAGAAGGCCGATGATTCTTACTCACAGGAGTAAAGGCAAATTCCAGCCTAAATGGGAAGGCCCTTACGTGATCGAGACAACGTTCTCAAACGGCGCTTACAGGTTAGCCCAGCCCAATGAAGACCTGCTAATGGCTCCTATCAATGGCAAATTCCTGAAAAGGTACTATGCTTAAACCTTCTCTGCTCAAGTGGAATAAGGTGATCTCATTCTGACAAAACTACTTCCAAAATGAAACTAGTTGGATCATATTCTATCATGTCCATATAACCTCTGAATAGATATGCTCTGCTAAAGCTTACCGAAAGTATATCACGTCCATACTACCTTTGATATCACTTTCACCCAAACCTGTCATTTACATTTCGAAATAATGGGTCCACAAAGTCAGATGAAAAGCCTCTTTATTATTTCCAAAAGAAAAAGAGCGAAAGTATATTTGAAAAGCAAAAGCAAAAGTACATCATGAAGGGGGAAGGTCAGGTCGCGAAGCTGCTGCGCCAGTACAGCCATCCTCTCAGCCCCGGAATCCAAGACATCAGCGCGGACCCGCTCCAACCGTGCCTTGTCATATATCAGGAGGGAAAGTTCGGCTCTAGCCCGAAGGAGACCGGCACGGGCGACTCCTGCACTCGCCAAGTTCTGTTGTGCTGGGACCAGTCGGCCATTCACCACATCTAAACCTTCCGACGACTGAGAAGCCCACTCCTTTGCCTGAGCAAGCTTTGTCTCCAGCTTGCGGACCCTCGCTACATTGCCGTCATGCTCGGCCTGGCACTTCGTTTGAAGGGCGATAGTCTCCTCCAAGACGACTTTCCCTTTGTCCATCTCCTGCTGATTGGTCTCGATGAATTTATTCAGACCTTCCTTCTTTTCAACAAGATGCGCAGTTAAGGAGTCGTATCTGGCCTGGACCAGAGCTTCAATATTGCCTCGAGCTAGCTGCAGGTATTCGTTAATGGGTTGCTCCAAACCATTAACCATCGCCTCCAATGCGTCAGCTACCCCGACATCACCGAATTTCCTGATCGCCTCTATTAAGAACCGAGAAGATCTCTTCAGTGACGCAAAGTCCAGCTTCTTCGCCAACACCATTGACATCAGCGTTCTCAAAGTGGTATAGAAGATACCGGTGTACTGCTCGGTCAGTGCAACTAGGTCCGCATGAACGCGAGGAGTGTCCGCGATGGTGGCGACTTCCTCCCCCGGGGTCACCACAGACGATGTCGCCACGGCCGTCGCTTCAATAGGAGGTACGATGAAAGAAGAATCGCCAACACCGGACGAAGTGACCGGCATGCTCAAAAGAGGCACTATCACAATAACAGGCTCGTCCTCCTCTTGAGGTATCGGAGTCTCCTCGACAGGAAAGCCAACACCCGAAGATGTCTCCTCTTCGAAATCAGGTACCTTCGTGTCACCACTAGGACCTGACACAGAGCCAAAGGGCGCATCTACATCACCCTCTCCGAAGAGGTCTTCCCCTAAAAAGAAGACAAAAGGAAGTTAATATCAACGTAATATTAATTTTCCCAAAGAAGAGGCATAAAAGACGACAATTACCTATGGCCGACGGCATATACGTCGCATCTGCAGCTTGTACAGCTAAATCATTTCTTAATAATGCTAGGCGAGCTGTCATACCTGAAGAAAGGGGTCTGCGAACTGTAACCTCCGATTTCCAATTTTCGAAATAATTAGATTTTTAATTTATTTTAAATACCAAGTTTATAAAATAATTTCTCCTTGAATTCTTGTATTTGATTTTGAACAATGTTTGATTTTAGAAGGTGATTCAAAATCTTTTATAAAAATCATTATTTTTCTAAATGTCGATGTATTATAAAATAAATAAATAAATAATAATATATATATATTATATATGTTTTTATCGGTATATACCCTGAGTGTAAATGTGTACTATATACGTATCCCTACTAGATGACCCTAGTTGACTAGAGCCATGCCTGGCATAGCCCTGAGGCCAGTGTATTTCTATTGTGTGTTAGTGTAGCATCTGATATAAGTGATATTATTATATGTTTATAGGACTGTCGGATTCTCCAGACGATACTCTGGGACAGGACATTGGTATTGACAGCTAAGGACCCAAGGCGAGTACATTATCTGATTAGTTTCTAATTTATGATATCTCCTATGTTCACTGTATCTAGTGTAGATATCCATGCTCTTGACACGTTGGTTACACGGATTGGTATACACGGATCTCGTCATGAGATGTTATTTTTTATTCATGGTGTAGCTTGTACAAGACTTGTTTCCTTGTTATCTTGTGCATGTACAGACACTGATTTTCGGGGAGACTTGCTACCTCCCTAGGGAATCCCGTGCCATAGCGTACCATGATTGGATCCACTATACCAGTCGGGGGTGGAGAGTATTTTAGTGTAGATATGTGATCATACCCAACTTTTCATGCATCATAGCTCACCCCACATCTCACGTCGGGTGCGGCCTGACCATCTCCATGCTTCATAGCTGTTACGTGTGATTAGCCTGACCTCTACATGCATCATAGCTAACCAACGGTTAGCCTGACCTTACATGAATCATAGCTAATCACATGTAACCAGCCTGATCAAGTTCCCAAGCCGATCACATGTTAAAGCTAGTACTCATACACTTAGTCATAGGTTCTTGCTCATGGACATATTGTTTCTTCTCCTGTATTTACTTACAGTATTTCCAGTATTTCTTTATTTTTCGTACCTATACATGCTTCTGGTATATTTCCATCTAGAACTGCTATATAGTTTATATCATTAATATAGAACTGCTATTTAGAGATGTACTTTGCTCCTTCCTGACTGGAAAACATTTTTCCAGACTGTGACCTTAGTAGACTTGGTTCCGACACTTGAGGATTGGATGTTACTGATTGCAGGTATGATTATTCTGTCGTTAGACTTGTCTTGTATTTCTTGTTTGCCTTGATATCTCATCGTGCTTTAGTATAGGTGATTGAGTATTTCTAACATTATTTTATGATATCCACGTCTCCTTATGGAGTTGGGTATTCACGTGAGTTTGATTAGATAGTTACATGACCTAGACAGCGTTCTACCGCCGATGCTGTGGCGTAGGCTGGACGTACCCACGCACTCGTGCCCCAAACCGGGTGCGGGTCGTGACACCTTTTTAGTGGTGGCCCATGCAGGTCAGACTTCGCTAGTTATGCGATGTCGTAGTAGTACGACGTCATAGTTGTACTACTGCGTACCTGCTATAGAATATAGGACATAGGATACTAGGATGAGAGAGGATACTCAATCACTAATTATTTGAGAGATTCCTGGGACGACCCTTGAGAGTCTTATTATAAATTTTCCAATTTAAATCCTTCCCCCTTGTTCCCGTCTGCTCTCGCTTGTTGTTATTGAACTTGATCCTTATTGATCAGTTATTAAATTAAAATCTTGGTATCATTGTTGAGTTTGATTCTTGTTGACCAGTTGTTAAATTTAATTCTTGGTATCGTTGTTGAGTTGATTTCATATCGAGATGAATTTTATGGGCTAAAATTTACGGTATCATCTGATGACATATGTTGATGAGGACAATGAGAAAGGTAAAACGTCTACTTTAGTTATGGACCCTAGAGTTTATCGTAGCCATATTAGCTGTGGTGACGAGAACGTAGGAACCTGACTTGGATGTACATACTATAGTTATGAAACTTAGAATCTCTCGCAGCCATACCGGTTGGCATGGCGAAGATTCTAGATGACATGATTATAGAGTTGCATACCTTAGTTACGAAACCTATCGTTTATCGCATCTATGCTTACTGGCGTGGCGAGAATTCTGAGTGTCATGATTTCAGACAGACGTGTATGATTATCAGGTTGTATCTTAAATTGGTTCTTAAAGTATCATCTCAAGACTTATCTATTTATGTTATTCCAGGACTTTGTTCCATCGCTTCTTTTCTTTACTAGCAGTAAAGATACCTTCAGTCCTTAACCCAGTTCTTTTGAGCCTTATTTCTTTAAGGATCCTTGTTAAGTATAATAATTAGTGACTTACAATTTTGGTTGTGTCTTGTATTAGTTGACTGAGTGTGACTTGTGAGTTTGTAAGTGTTTCTTAGTTGGACATGTGAGCAGTAGGCTTTAATCTAGAGTTAGCCCTTAGCATAGTACCTTGTACCAATGGTTCTGGGATAAGTGTCATTTGAGACTGAGAGTAGAGGGAGAGCATAGAGTATCAGTGATAGTTCTCAGAGTTAGTATCAGAGCTAACATACCCGCCCTGGATAATCATGATTATGCACTTGAGTGATCTATGTAAACAATTAGGTATCAAGGAATAGTATTAAGGATTAATGGGGCATAACGTTCAATTTGATGATTGATATCGGGCGTGTTAAAGGTAAAGAAATTTATATGCATGAGGAGTTATAATGAGGTGTCATGAGTAGAGAAATATCGGAATAGGTAATGAAGATGGTGAAGCGTATCACAGATTAGTGTAACAGGCTATGAAAGGTTAAAAGGAAATACCTATACAACCATCGAGATGAGGAACCATATACATGTCCATGAGAGTAAAGAAACATGAGTGTTATAGTAGATACATGTAATCATGAGTTATAATAAGCTTGATGAGATGATCCATTAATGAAGCTAGTGATATAATACCAAGAGTGCTAATGGTTCTATATCAAGGATTAGTCGAGAACGACGCTCAAAAAAGTAAGCACTCTGCGTGATGCTAATCGGATGATATACCAGTTGACATAAATTGAAATCATGGAAGAAATTACATGTGATGATAACTTTGATCATTGGAGATAATGGTGCAAGTGATTCAGGCAGTACAATTTTAGTACACAGTTATAGACACTAGATGCATTGAGTGCACCTTGAGTATCAGAGACCGTGAGCACTGATATGTACATTTGTGGAGTTATAAATTAAAGGTGGAAATAAAATTTTATTTTTAGAATAATTGAGGAGTTGAGATTACGTCATTAAATTTTTGAGGATTTTAAATATGAATTCAATAAACATGGTTAAGGCTACAAAGATTTTTGGAGTGATTAAATTTTATTTTGATGTTGAGTATCTGATTTTGAGGAAGTATATACAATTTATTTTAAGTTGATCGAGAAGTTAAACCTTGACGATTATTTTGAGGATTAATTTTATGGTAGATGAGAAATATGAATATTAATATATGAGTAGATGATATACATGTGTAAGGATCTGGTGACTTGAGCATGATTGAGATGGCACCGCAGACTGACTTGGGTGTCCATCTAAAGTTGTATTGGAAAGAGCAGTATGGTGTTGCACTTGACGTATATTTGAGTGATAAGAACGACTAGTATGAACAATTGTAGTAGGAACGGGAACTGACAGAGGGTATGGTACTAAAGAGATAGAGGTATCAACTTGGATGCATTATTGAATCATGGTTATATTAGAGATTCTTGGCATCAGATTTTGGCAGTAATAGACAGGTGTGTGCAATACAGATATATTCATGGATCTTGTGGATTAATGATTAGTTGATATGGGTACCAGTGTACAGGAATAGGAATTAGCTAGTGAATGTGCTAGAGTTAAGTGTTTGTTAGAGATAGCAGATACCGCAAGAAATATGTTAGCAGGTTCTTTCTTTCCCTCCTAATGTTCTTTTTCCGCCTTTCGATTGATTGATTTTCCTAGTACTGTAGTTGTATGCATGATTTCTTGTTAGAATAAAACTAGTAGTACACCTTAACAGAGACTGAAATACCATGACAAAAGATACATGACCTATATATTTTCTTAAATTGCATGGCTGTAGGTAGAGTTTTCTTAACCCATGATCATTAGGGTTTTGACCATAGCAAAGATCTATGACAAGGTTATGACCGACAAAAGAGACAAGAGGATTAAATTTGTGGATGAGCATTATTTTAAATAAAGAATTTAGGGGTTGTTATAACAGAGTTGATGGATCATTGATTTTGTAAAAATCGAGGTATGATTGAAATTCGAGGATAAACATTAACTTAAAAAGAGAGTTAAGAAATTCACAGGGCAAAATTGAGAATTTATTAATTTTAGGAAGGTCTTGATATGATTAAATTGATTATTAAAATTTAAGAAAATTAGAGAGATTATCATTTTATCTATTTGATTGCAAGATAAAAATTTTATATTTTATATTATGAATGTTGCATTGAAGATTCTGAAAGTATCGCATCGTTGAGTATTTGAGGAAAAAGAAAATCGGGAAATAAAATCGTTAATGGAATAGTGTCGAATTCAATTCTCAGAAGGAGGATTTAGATTTGAATAAGCATCAATTGAATTCGAGTTAGAAGAGTAAGATGATTGATGGATTAGTAGTTAAAATTTAATTTTTTTAGGATACGATTTTTATAAATATGCATTGATTGGATTTCAATTTGGAGGATTGGATATTAAAATCCTGGAGTATTTAGATACGAACTTAAAATTTTTGGAGGAGTATGACAAAAAGGGGATTTGATTTTTTAAAACTTGAAGATTTTTAGGAATATGATGTTATAGAATTTTGAAAGGTTGTGAAATAACAATATGGAAGTACTTCATGATTATTTGGTTTGAAATTTAAATTTTGATAGAAATAATACAATGTGTAAATGCAATCATTAAGGACCTTAAATTTCGAGGACGAAATTTTTCTAAGGTGGGTAGACTTGTAAACTCCGATTTCCAATTTCCGAAATAATTAGATTTTTAATTTATTTTAAATACCAAGTTTATAAAATAATTTCTCCTTGAATTCTTGTATTTGATTTTGAACAATGTTTGATTTTAGAAGGTGATTTAAAATCTTTTATAAAAATCATTATTTTCCTAAATGTCGATGTATTATAAAATAAATAAATAAATAATAATATATATATATTATATACATTTTTATCGGTATATACCCTGAGTGTAAATGTGTACTATATACGTATCCCTACTAGATGACCCTAGTTGACTAGAGCCATGCCTGGCATAGCCCTGAGGCCAGTGTATTTCTATTGTGTGTTAGTGTAGCATCTGATACAAGTGATATTATTATATGTTTATAGGACTGTCGGATTCTTCAGACGATACTCTGGGACAGGACATTGGTATTGACAGCTAAGGACCCAAGACGAGTACATTATCTGATTAGTTTCTAATTTATGATATCTCCTATGTTCACTGTATCTAGTGTAGATATCCATGCTCTTGACACGTTGGTTACACGGATTGGTATACACGGATCTCGTCATGAGATGTTATTCCTTATTCATGGTGTAGCTTGTACAAGACTTGTTTCTTTGTTATCTTGTGCATATACAGACACTGATTTCCGGGGAGACTTGCTACCTCCCTAGGGAATCCCGTGCCATAGCGTACCATGATTGGATCTACTATACCAGTCGGGGGTGGGGAGTATTTTAGTGTAGATATGTGATCATACCCAACTTTTCATGCATCATAGCTCACCCCACATCTCACGTCGGGTGCGGCCTGACCATCTCCATGCTTCATAGCTGTTACGTGTGATTAGCCTGACCTCTACATGCATCATAGCTAACCAACGGTTAGCCTGACCTTACATGAATCATAGCTAATCATATGTAACCAGCCTGATCAAGTTCCCAAGCCGATCACATGTTAAAGCTAGTACTCATACACTTAGTCATAGGTTCTTGCTCATGGACATATTGTTTCTTCTCCTGCATTTACTTACAGTATTTCCAGTATTTCTTTATTTCTCGTACCTATACATGCTTCTGGTATATTTCCATCTAGAACTGCTACATAGTTTATATCATTAATATAGAACTGCTATTTAGAGATGTACTTTGCTCCTTCCTGACTGGAAAACATTTTTCCAGACTGTGACCTTAGTAGACTTGGTTCCGACACTTGAGGATTGGATGTTACTGATTGCAGGTATGATTATTCTGTCGTTAGACTTGTCTTGTATTTCTTGTTTGCCTTGATATCTCATCGTGCTTTAGTTTAGGTGATTGAGTATTTCTAACATTATTTTATGATATCCACGTCTCCTTATGGAGTTGGGTATTCACGTGAGTTTGATTAGATAGTTACATGACCTAGACAGCGTTCTACCGCCGATGCTGTGGCGTAGGCTGGACGTACCTACGCACTCGTGCCCCAAACCGGGTGCGGGTCGTGACACCTTTTTAGTGGTGGCCCATGCAGGTCAGACTTCGCTAGTTGTGCGATGTCGTAGTAGTACGACGTCATAGTTGTACTACTGCGTACCTGCTATAGAATATAGGACATAGGGGTAACGAACTCCTCACCCTCGTTGAAAGAAACTGAGGGGACTTCAACTCTTCCCCCAGGCTTGGAAGAGGGCACCCTAAAGCTTCCATGCATATCAAAATCACGATGGAAGGTGTTCGTTGCCACATAGAACTGGGCATACGAATGCAGGATGCGCAGCTCCGTGGAGAGGGTGATGACCGGCACGATAAAAATTGCCCCAGTACAGCCCATGATAAAATATCGCCATCCCCTCGCTCCATCAATGAGTCCACCTCTGGACCTGAAGCTGGTGACGGCATTGCCCACATACAACTGATCATACCCAAACTGCCGGGCAAACCGACTGGGCAAGTAGGGCTACAAGAAGCAATGATCTTCGCTTCTGTACAGCAGATGGGATGGTCTAATACAGACCAACCAATTAAAAGCTTCGGGAGAAAGAATGGTCTTCTCTCTACCCGAATCCTCGAGCCTAATCCCCGATTGATTACGATGTACAGAAAGAACGGTACAAAAAAGCTTCCAACTATGACTGAAGCCTAGCGCCCGCCGACAGTCTACAACTGTGTTCATGTTCCAGGAAGACTTCCGGTAGTTCAACAAGAAACTATCCCCCGAACTACTGCCGGAATTGGGAGACGTCACCCGGGGGTTATGGAGAATTAACCACCCCATCAAATACAGGTATGGTAATTCTATCCTGGGAAAGCTATCACGCCGAATTTTATCGATGAGCAGCCCGTCAATCATGGCCCTCAGGCCAGCTTGTATACGGTACACCATGGCAGGAAGCAAGCCCAGTCTTGCCCCGAACACCAGACGCACTGCAGGCCATAGCATGTTGCGATGAATGCGGTTCGCAGATGCGACGCCAGGCACTACTACTCGGCACAGCCATATAGAGAGAAAGCCAGCCAGTTGAGCCTCCCTGGACAGAGGCTTGCGACAGCACCTTAAATAACTATAGGCCTTAGTGCCTTTAGGATATTTCCCATCCGTTCGTCAAGGAACCGGTCCGAAGCCCCAGCATCCACTATGAGATCGTCGACTACCTGAGCATTAAGCACCCTCAGGGGATTCACAGGCAGGTCCTTGCCCTCCAATACCTTCTCCGGCTTAGTAGTCCTGGACCGGTGAAAGAAGAGGTAGGACGTCCATTTGCTGATATGAGCCAAATCTGAGGGCTCGTCATAAAAAGCGGTACAAACGAGGTAGTGGCACATCAACTCCTGGTACACTTCCACTACCCGAGGGTCTGAACCCCCCAGCTCCCGGTTCGTGGAAACATACTCTTCATATGGAGTATCCCCCATCGGCAGTCTTGAGATCTCTGCCATCTCATGCAGGGCCAATCCCAACTCCCCCAGTGGAGTGGCAAAAGTCCCGGTAAGCAAAATATATCGCTCCATCAGTGCCAGGAACAGGTTAGGGTTAGGAGGTAACCCAACACTGGTGGCACTCACAATGGCAAACAGGCCAATGCTCTCCAACTCGGTCTAGAAATGCTTCAGGGCCCAATCAACTAAACGAGCCCATCGAAGATTTGTGGGGGTGATCCACCTGCCACACCGAGGGTTCACCCTAGGGTATACTCCCCCACGCCCCATAAAATCATTACAAAAAGTCAGAAACTGGATTGGCTGGATCACCAAACTGTCTTCACTCGGGACACTACCCGGGTACAGCCCCCTGAACAGCGTCACAGAGCCAGAAGGGCGGCTGGCAAACGACCCCTGGTCAGCTCCTCTCAGATGAAAGATCTTCCCTGGCTTGCCATGAAGATCGGGGGTCAGCTTCCACGACATCTTACTGGGATGCGTAGCATGGAAGAAGGCCGAGATGGGGTAGTCTCTCGGCATATTGGGCAGATACAAGACCAAACCCTCGGCAGGGAAAACCCAGAGTTCTCTCTTAGGCTTTGTCTGGGACCGCTTGTCAATCATGTCCCCGAAGAGGAAAGCCGGCTTTAAGTATTGCTCCCCATCTACGTATGTTAGGGGCTCCCCGTTGATAGAGTTCAACAGCGTTCGCTCGCCCTGAGCCAATATCAGAATTGCCCTTCCTTCGGGATACTGGGGCCCGGAGATAGGAAATGTCACGTACGACAGATCCTCCAGATAGTTGGAGTGCAGCATTCCGGCGACGGAGCCCATCACTTCAGCTAGCGGAGACTCATGCAAGTTAACTGCAAAAGTACAAAAGAAACATGTCAGTTCCTAACTAGACATTTCGGGACTTGCAGCATCCGCAAAAAATCAACAGTCCGGGCTCTACGCCGAGACTGTGAAACTTGAGTTTTTACGCTGGAATCTATTCTCTTAACGTAAAATTCAAGATTAGCAGTATACGGTCTGTGCTTTACGCCAGATTGATTAAATTGAGTTATTACGTCAGGATTTTCATCCACAAACATAAAACTCAAATTTTAATAGTATACACCAAGTTTTCGGCGGTCAAAGCTTTTACGCTCGATTGCCGAAAAATGAAGTTTTTATGCTGACACATTAGGAATATGGGCGTAAAAAGATGAAACGTCTCCGTGCATCATCTTCCTCAAAGAGGCTATCAGCACAGGAGACAACCTAGCGCGGTCACGTTCAACGTGTGCGAAGGATTTTCAGTCATTCTCTTTTTCCCAAAAGCTCTACCTTCCAGGCCGGGTGCACTATTCGTCGGCGGGATGCTCCGCTCAGAATGAAGTTTGCCTTGTCCAACTAGAGACGCTCGGGCTTGGGCCAAAGAACGAGAAGAAGAATCAACCTTCTTTCCCTTAGCGAAGGAAGTTTGTTTTGAAGCCATTACTGAAAACTTTGAAGACTCGAAGAAGAAATAGAGAAGAACTCGAACAGTCGAAAGCTTTCTCTTGCAGAAGACGGATGGAAAGTTTTTCTCTCAGAAACTTGGGATATATATAGAGTTCGGATGGACTCCTCGGACCCCGAACCAAATCTCCTAATTAATATTTGGTTATGATTAGGTCCTACGTCAGCCTATTTATTTAGAGAAGGCGGACAGTCAGCGAATTCAAAAAGTTTTTCGTGCAAAGCAGGTTCATGGTTTCTACGCTAAGGAGCTTTCTACGCTCGACAGCTACAGATCTACAATTTTACGCTCGCAGGCTATAAGTCTATAGTTTTACGCCCGAATGCCTTTGTGCTCGGTAGCTTTTATGCTCGAGAGGCTACAAACCTACGACTTCACGCTCAGCAGATACCAAATCGATGATCTCATGCTCGGTGGCGCTTAGTTTACGCTCAGAGGCAACGGATCCACGACTTCACGCTCGAAAATTTTTCTTTTCAGATGCAACAAATCTACAGTTCTACGCTAAGGAGCTTTTTACGCTCGACAGCTACGAATCTACGGCTTTATGTTCGACAGCTACAAGTCGGGTTTTACGCCCGGATGCCTTTGTGCTCGGTAGCTTTTATGCTCGAGAGGCTACAAACCTACGACTTCACGCTCAGGAACTACAAGTCTATGATTTCACGCTCGATGGTGTTTAGTTTATGCTCAGAGGCTGCCAACTTATGATTTCGCGCTCCATGACTTCCCGCACATCTGAAAGATATGCAGGCCAGAGTACGCGTACATCTGAACGATCCTCAAGGCGGTCAATTACAGGAGTTCACACAGAAGATACTCCTTCTTGACCTCAAGATATCCCAAGTACCCGAAGCATACAGAGTTTAAAAATTACTCTTCTTCATGGGTCGATTCGAAGTTCATCCAGACTTCAGTCTGAATATTTCATCCACCAAGATGGCAAATCAGTTTGACAGCCATTTCTCGCCCTGTTCCAAGGGATTTTCAAGAAATCATTCTTGAAGATGATGTCTGAACAAAAAAAATTCTGTTTATCAGAAGTAACAGTTCAGAATTCTACGCGGTTCCTCACTCCTAAACAGCAGGACAGTTCAAACAGTCGAATGCTAAAGCAGCTTTTTACGCATCTCTAGTTATGCGTAAAAGACAGGACAGGACCTAGCACTCTTTCTAAACAGAGTCGGCATAAAGAATCAGACGTATCGAAGCTACATATATTCAGACTTCACAGCAAAGTATGGCAACATGATCATATGAAGAAGAAAGACGATTTTATTAAAATTAAAGTCATGATTACATATGAGGGAAATCCAATCTATAAGGGTTTTTTTTCATTTTCATGATTACATATGAGGGAAATCCCGTATACAAAGGACTTCCCCATCGCCGGCTGAAAATTGCGCCCAGAATCTGTTCTGACAGGTTCTCGCGTTGGTGAAGGTCTTCCTCTTCTTCCAAGACGGTTCATCGATATCCACAGTCGATGAACAAGAAGATGATCAGTAGCGGGCGGATACAGAACTGGGCATGGACCCATACCGCCAACAGAAGAAAAGCAGAGTAAATCTTCTTTCTTACATCCCGTGCCATGGAGGTAACGGGAGAAGGTGTCACTTACAAGCAGCGTGGTGAAATACGATTCTTCTTCTCTCCCGAAGAACCACCATACAAAGTTGTTGATTATCCTGAGCAAAGGAGGCTATGATATCCTTCCATGATCCATCGTTGCAGAGGACATTTGCTCGAAGATGCCATCTTTTTTGGCTCCTTACATACTGGAAGAGCATGATCTCCTTCTTCCTCAAGTCGACCCGACGAACTTCGGCCATCATCTCTGAATGATGAAGGAAGTATGGGAAGAACAGGAGAACTTCTCAGCCTTTTTATAGGCGAGAGAGAGCACCGATCCCCAATAAATCTGCCATAAAGTCAGCCTCGACCGTTTCAAAACTTCATTCAGAAACATTTTGAGTTATGAGGAGCGGGTCATGCTTCATTCAAAGCGTTTCAAATTATAAGGAATTTAAAAGCTTTGAAGGGGGTCTTATAGAAGCATAAAAAATACGCTGGATAGCTCTACGCAGCATATTGATGCAAAGCAGCGTAAGCAGAGGGCTTCAGAGCCTTCAACGTACAAACATAGCTTCTCCGCCAAGCACAGCATGAAAATATAGGCTCAAGGACCATCCGCGTAGGGCAGTATGTCCAGGCTGCTTCAGCGTAAACAGGGTGCTTCATCGCCTTTATGGCGTAAAACTCATCCTCTTTCAATGCAGCATTGAAGTGTACGAGGGACGCTTCGTATTCTCTACAATGAACCTGTCAGAATCTGCAATGAACCTGACGTCTTGACTTATGACAAAGGGATACTGCTCGACTACCCAGGCGACGGCTATAATGATGGCGTGACACTGCAACCCAGGCTGTCATTTACTGCCATTTCCTTTGCGTAAACCGCTTTTACGTGCATAGGGGAATACGCTGCCTAGTTTTACACAGGCAGATGAGAGCTCCTTACGCTCCGCGAAAGACAAACCGCCTGCCACGTCAAAAGCTGCACTCCGTACGGGACTCGAGGCACGTCTCTTCATTTAATACATAGGGTGGTGATAGGCCCTCAAGGCACGTCTCTGCAATTAATGCGCCGAATACTGACAGATGCCTGAGACATGTCTCTGCGTTTGATGCACAGAAGGGGGTCAGACCTTCTAAACATGCCTCTGTATTTAATGTGCAGGATGATGGCGGATCTCCATATTTAATACAGGAGATTTGATTAAATGTTACCGAACCGTCATTTAGTGACATCCCCTTTGCGAGAGCTGCTCTTACGCATACAAGGGAATACGCTGCCTAGTTTTACACAGGAAAATGTGAGCTCCTTATGCTCCGCAGAAGACAAACAGACTGCCACGACAGCGGTTACTCCTCGCACAGGGTTCAAGGTGCGTATCTGCATTTAACGCGCAGAATAATGGCAAATCTTAAAGACAAGCATCTGCATTTAATGCACAGGATGGGGGCAGATCTCTGCATTTAATGCAAGAGATCTGATTATCTCCAAGAGCCATAATTCTGGCTAAGATGTCCATATCATCACTCTGTCACGTTACGCAGCGGCTTCTACGCCTATTCAGCTTCGGTGCCTGCTCGGCTTCCACGCCTATTCGGCCTTCGGTGCCTGCTCGGCTTCTACGCCTACTCGGCCTCTATGACGACTCGGCTTCTACGCCCACTCGGCCTCTATGACCACTCGGCTTCTACGCCCACTCGGCCTCTATGACCACTCGGCTTCTACGCCTACTCGGCTTCTACGCCTACTCGGCTTCTATGCCGGTTTGATAACTATTTGGCTTCTATGCCATGGTGACAGACATTGGCTTCTATGCCAACCTCTTCTACACGAGGGATACCTACCTGCGTGGCTTCTACACCGTGATCTTTGTAGCGGTTATACGCGTTTTGTCCCTTAGTTGGAGCCGCGTCACTCATTCAAAGGATCATCTATACGCAGACATTGGTTATTTTAACCGTTGTATAAAATGGTGTTATACTTTTCACTACTCGATTTTTACACCGATTGAGTGGTCACTGTCAATAAAACTCTATAAATAGAGACCTCTATCAACAGAGGAAAAGGTCGAAGAATTGGTCGAACGATCAGAAATAGGTCAAAAAATTGGTCGAACGATCAGAAGTAGGTCGACAAATTAAAAAGAGAAATAGAGGAGAGAGAGAGAGAGAGAGAGAGAGAGAGAGGAGAATCCAGAGCTCAGGCAAAGAGAAGGGATCGACGACTTTGGCATCGGGCATCCCCCCTCTTTAGCAACCCTCGAAGCTGCTACCTGTCTTCCACGATACTTCTTCAACTTCGTGTGGTTCAAGGGCTAAAGTGATCGACTGCAGATCAGACACCTATAGCAATATTCACCCAGATTAAATAAATTATACTTAGACATCCTCGTGTAGGATTAAATTTGTACAATCTTGTTTGTAAACATAAAAGAAGGGCGGGTCTTCGTATAAGACCTCATTTTCCGCATTCATTAAATCTTTTCTCGTTTATTATATCCAAAACAACGTGTGGGGGTGGACTTACCACCATCCAATACAAATTAAGAGCCTGCTCTAAATCAGGAGTCAGGAGCTCCTCCACTTCCTAATTCGGAGAATGTATTGCCTCTTGTTGGGGTTACAATACAATCGATCTCTCATCACTCTACGGTCCCTCTACCGGCTGAAGATCCGATACAGGCAGTGCGGGAATTGAAATCCCAATTTGATGCCTTAAGACATAAGGATCAGCTCAAGAAATTGGGAAACCACCAGCCTTACCCAGCTATCTGGGATGAGATCCCTTTCCCTCCTAAATACAAACCACAGACTATGACTATATTTGAGAGAAAGACGTCACCGAGCCAGTACATGAACTACTTCAGTATGATGACGGTGTTATTACAAGGGAATGACGCCCTTCTCACTTGAGTGTTCAAAGGCTGTCTCTCGGGAGTGGCTTATCAGTGGTACCGCAGTCTTGAGGACAACTGCATTACTTCCTTTGAAGATTTCAAGACTTTGTTCTTCGCACGAATCTACGAAGGAGGTATGGACATGTCTATGTCCTCTCTTATCGAAGTAAAGCAGAAAGAGAAAGAGAACGTTCGCACTTTCATCGAACGTTTTCGTCAAGCCACTTTGAAAATGCCTCCCGGAGTTCCAGACTCAGCATTGGTGGATATTTGCAGGAAGAATCTTCTTCTAGTGATCTCGGTGTTCACAGGACCATATCAGTTTCATGATTGGCCCTCGTTCATCATCTCAGCGGTAGCCGCTGAAGACAACAGTCAGAAGGCGCGTGATAATGGAATTATGATATCTGTCTCTGATAGAGGCAAGAGGTCATCCTCTAACAGCGACCATCCCCGTGGTTCCAAAGGAAAAGAAGCTCTGGCGATCAATACGTCTAGGCAAAAGACTGAGGCAACCACACAAACGAAACCTGGGACTTCCAGGCCCATTGAAGTATACTCTTTTGACGACGACGATATTTCGAGCATATTCGAGTGTCTAGTCAAAGTGGCAAGATTACCCTCCCTGAGGTAAAGAGGCCTAATAAAGTTGGCAGTACCAATAATCCCAAGTACTGTATTTTCCATAGGTATATACATCACCCCACCAAGGCATGTTATATACTAAAAAGGAAAATCCAGGAGTTGATCGACGCTAAGGCCATCACTCTGCGCAATAGCGAGAAACGGTCACAGCCAACATGATCTCTCTTCAATTTGGCAATCTGCCTCCTCAAGAAGTTTCAGATGGTGTTGTACCTATTTCCCGGACAACGATGAATATTGTTAATCTTCCTTCGGCCAGGGGTCAAAATCATGACCTGGTACCCCTAACTATCCAACGTGGCGAGATTATATGGGTTCATCCAGATCTGGTGTCAGAGATCGAGGAAGAGACTCAAGCTACTAAGGCTAAGTCTAAAAAGAACTCGAAGCGTAAACCATGTCATATGGTTGCGGTATCCTCGACATCAGAAGAAGAGGTTTTGGCTACTGGAACCCGTTTAGGAAAAGCCTACCTCAAGGACTATGGAGGAAATTAGGAAGATGCACCGGCAGACACTTCAGCTGCCAAGCCTTCAGAAGCAGAACCTGTTATATCAGCGGCAGGTCCTTCTAGAACAACTTCGGCGGACAAAGGTAAGCAAAAAGAAGTGCGCTTTGATAAACCTTTGAAAAATAATCAAAACAAAGGTTTAGAGAAGCCATATAACTTCGACATCCTGGCCCAGTTGGCTAATACACCAGCCAGATTGTCCATTTTTGAACTACTCAGGCTCTCTAAAGACACTCGTCAAGCCCTGAGTGAAGCATTAATGCAGGCGGATGCATACTTGACCCAGCTCAAGTCCCCTGATAAAGAACCTGTGGCATGTCCTCAATGCCATAGTGTGATGGAGGTGGTCCCGAATATCACTTTCACCCAAGATGACATGCTGTTAAAATATAACAAGCATGACAGACCCCTCTATTATACCAGATACGTCGGTTCCATGGAGGTTGACCGGATTCACATAGATCCGGGATTATCGATCAGTATCATTCCTCATAGTCTGCTCAGACCGCTGAGGATTCCTACCAGCAAATTGGCTTACACCACCACTACAATCGTGGGCTTCAATGCCAGGAAAAGTAAGCCGTTGGGGAAGATTCGTCTGAGGATCCAGATTGGCGACCTCAGATTAGTGGCTACATGCTATGTCATTGATTCAGAGGTGTCCTACAATATTCTGCTGGGTAGACCATGGATCCACGATCACAACATCGTTCCTTCGACTCTACATCAATGCTTTAAATATGTAGATGCCCAAGGAACAGTACAAACGGAGTTTGCTGACCTTAACCCGTTCAAAGGAGTAGAATTCTACTACTCCAATGCCATGTTGTACACCCAAGACTACATGGAGGAGGTGTCAGGCAAGACAGAGGAGGAATCCTACCGGAAGCCAAAAGAACCCTCTGCCGAGCAACCTCTGTCAATCAAGGTGAAAGGGTGAACTACTCGTCCAAAAGTCATAGAACCCATGGCTATCTACCTGAACAAAGCCAAATCAGGAAAATAAGGTGATCCTCTAGTGATCACTTTGAACCAGAAGCCTCCACCTTTGGTCATCAACCTTCGGTGTAACAAGCAGCCGATTGATGTAAATATAACCAGGAACGTAGTTTTTGATGATAATAAAGATCCTCTTTTTCAGTACATTGATGCTCAAATTCCTAAACAGGAATCCTCTCCCTATAACGATATAGAACCTATAGCACAAAAATTCTTGAAAGCTATAGATTCCTATCATCCCTATATGTGGGAAGTAGCGTTACCATCTAATGTCATCATGACATATGGGCCACATAAGGATTCTATCTTTATTGTCTCGCCTACTCGCAGCAGTCATCATCCAATAGTCTTCGATCACATGCGCAATAAACTGACTGTACTAGAAGATTCTCCTGATGATGCTGCTGGTAAAATACAGGTTCACAGATATAGCCCGCAAGCTTTGAAGATTATGCAAAGTATGGGTTATGACTTGAAGCTGGAACCAGGTCTTAACTATGGGAAAGGCAGACGAATGCTGTTGCACGGTGATCCCTGCTGTCAACGAACTCGTTTCGGGTTAGGGTATACCACCTCCCTTGCAACTTCTGAGTCAAATAAGGATATCTTTTCCTCTTCTCAAGATGGCTCGTCGTCCTCCGGCTCATATGATGATTTCGAACGAGCATTATCAGTAAATACGGTATTGACAGATTCCCTCGAAGCAGACGAATAAGAATCTGAACCGTTTGAGAATGACTCTTGGGCTCAGCAAATGGATACACAGTGGGAACTCAGGTTCGAGCAGAGAGAACCCCCCACTGAAGATAAAGTTATCCAGATCGATGTTGGAGATGAGATTTCACCAAAGCCGATATTTATCAGTAACAATCTTTCCGAAGAAGAAAAGGAAGAAATAATTCAGCTGATAAAAGAATATATCGACGTCTTTGCATGAAATTATGAGGATATGCCAGGTCTTGATCCAAAAGTGGCTACTCATAAGCTCAATATATTGCCCAATTCGAAGCCTGTGAAGCAACATCAACGCCGGTTCCGCCCGGATATGGTGGACGCCATTGAAGCTGAAATCAAGAAGTTGATAGCCTCCGGGTTCATCCGGGAAGAACAATATCCCGACTGGGTCGCTAATGTTGTCCCAGTCATGAAGAAAAGTGGGAAAGTGCGTGTTTGCATCGACTACCAAGATCTGAATGTAGCCTGCCCTAAAGATGAATTCCCTCTTCCCATTACAGACGTCATGATCGCTAATATGTGCGGTTTTGAGCGCATGTCTTTCATGGACGAATTTTTAGGATACAACCAAATCAAGATACATCCTAAAGACGAGAAGCATACTGCCTTCCGGACACCATTGGGGGTATATTGCTATACGGTCATGCCCTTCGGACTGAAGAATGATGGGGCTACATACCAATGAGCTATGAGTAACATATTCTATGAGCATTTATGCAAAATAGTGGAATGCTATATAGACGATATAGCTATCAAAAGCCGCCTCAAGGATAATCACATCCAAGACTTGAAGACAGTGTTTGAGTTGATGCGCCAACATCAACTCAAAATGAATCCTACAAAGTCCTTTCTTGGTGTATCCAGTGGGAAATTCCTGGGATTTATCATTACTGCTAAAGGTATTCAAGTGGACCCTGATAAAGTCAAGGCTATCTTAGAAATACGACCACCCCACAATCTGAGAGAACTCAGAGGATTTCAAGGTCGTCTAGCTTATATCCGGAGATTCATATCCAACCTCTCTGGGAGGTGTCAGCCTTTTTCTCGTCTCATGAAGAAAGGTGTATCCTTCGTATGGGACGAAGCTTGTCAGCAAGCGTTTAATGATATCAAACGCTACCTCACTAATCCTCCAGTTCTGGTGCCTCCCGTCATAGGAAGACCATTTTTGCTGTATGTTCGAGCAATGGATCATTCTCTGGGAGAACTCCTCGCACAGAATAACGATGAGGGTCATGAACAGGCTATTTACTATTTAAGCAGGATGATGGTCGGAGCTGAACACCGGTACAATCCAGTGGAAAAAGAATACTTGGCCCTAATGTTCGCCATGCAGAAAATACGACATTATGTCATAGGCCAGACTATTCATATCATCTCCAGGATCAATCCTCTTCGGGTATTGATGAACAAGCCAAGTATTCTTAATTCCTGACTCGCAACTTGGGCGATGTTATTAACACCATATGATATGGTGTACGTCCCTCAGAAGTCCATCAAAGGCCAAGCATTGGCTGATTTCCTAGCAGCTCATCCAATTCGGAAAACCTCCAGATTATACGAGGACATTCCCGACGAAGTTGCAGAATGTAATTCCGCAATGGAAAGAGATACATGGCAGATATTCTTCGATGGTGCCTCCAGGACTGGTCCCAGGGGAAACGTGGTTTCAGGAGTAGGAATTATCCTTGTTACTCCTGATAAACTCGTCATCTATATCTTAGTGAGCCCTGCTCTAATAATGTGGCAGAGTATAACGCTCTACTCATCGGGCTCCAAGTCGCTAAAGAATTGGATATCGAATACGTGGAAGCATTTGGTGATTCTCTGCTGATTGTCAATCAAGTCAGAGGAATATATGAAGTCCGTAATCCAGACCTCATCCCTTATCACCAAGCAACGATCGAGATAGCTATGTCTTTTAAAGGGTTCTTCCTAGAGCATGTGCCTCGATCTCAGAATTTGGATGCTGATACCCTGGCCAGTCTAGCTGCAGATTTAGCTATTCCTATAAGAAGACAGAATTCGGTGATCCATCTTAACAGAGATTTATTCTATGTGAAAAACAACTTTCACATAGAATACAGCTACGCTGTAAATATATATCCTCCCAAGAGAGACTGGAGAAGTCCCTTTATAGTTTTCGTGGCATACGGAATCTTGTCGGAGGATCCTAAAGAAGCAGTATCCATCAAAAGACGATCATTACGCTTCTATTTTGATGCGTCTTCACAATGTCTATATCGTCGAACCTACGATGGACTGCTATTGAGATGTCTCTCCGATAATGAGGCACAACGGATTATCCGTGAAGCTCATGACGGCGTATACGGAGCGCATCAACCCGGTCCTAAGCTACATGATCGTATCAGGAGGATGGGCTATTACTGGCCTACTATGATAACAGATGTAATAAAATATGCAAGATAATGCAAAGCCTGTTAGATTCATGCAGATTTTATACATCAACCTTCTGAACATTTATATCCTACAGTTGCATCCTGGCCTTTTGAAGCATGGGGTATGGATATTATTGGTCCTATTCACCCGTCTTCTTCCAGAGGTCATCGGTTCATATTAGCCATCACAGATTATTTCTCCAAATGGGCAGAGGCGATCCCTCTTGGTGAGGTGAAGACATCTAACGTGATCAGCTTCATTAAGCATCATGTCATTTATCGCTTTGGGATACCCCGAAGGATAATTCATGACAATGGGCCTCAATTCATCAATCAAGCGTTTCATCGATTTTGCGATAAAAATCGAATACAAAATGTGGCCTCTACGACATACAATCCTGTTGCTAATGGTTTGGCGGAAGCTTTCAACAAGACCATTATCAAACTCTTGAAAAAGTTCGTTTCTTCGAACGAAAGAGATTGGAATGAGAAGCTAGGAGAATGTCTCTGGGTATACCGCACAACGGTACGTGCACCGACAGGTTGTACCCCATTCTCATTAGTATACGGGAGCGAAGCAGTTCTCCCCATTGAAATCCAAATTCCGTCACTCAGAATAGCAGTGGCTAATGAGTTGACTCAGAAAAATAATGATCGATTACGGCTTCAAGATCTAGAAGGATTAGACGAGAAACGCCTTCTAGCTTAACAACACAACGCATTCTACCAGGCACGTATTTCCAGAGCTTTTAATCAAAAAGTAAAGGAAAGAGTGTTCAAAGTTGGCGAGCTAGTTTTAGCTGTGAAGAGGCCAATGATCATTACTCACAAGAGTAAGGGTAAATTCTAGCCTAAATGGGAAGGCCCTTATGTGATCGAGATGACGTTCTCAAACGACACTTACAGATTAGCCAAGCCTAATGGAGACTTGTTAATGGCTCATATCAACGACAAATTCCTAAAGAGGTACTATGCTTAATCTTTTTTGCTCAAATGGAGTATGGTGAAGATCTCCTTCTGACAACACTACTTCCAAAGAACTAGTTGGATCATATTCTATCATGTCCATATAACCTCTGAATAGATATGTTTAACTAATTTGGAATATCAAAACCTATCACGTCCATATTACCTCTGATAGTGTTTTGTGTACAAATTTTAGTTGGATCATATTCTATCATGTCCATATAACCTTTGAATAGATATGTTCAGCTGAAGCTTACCGAAAGTATATCACGTCCATATTACCTCTGATATCACTTTCACCCTAGCCTATCATTTATATTCAAAAATGATGGGTCCATAAAGTCAGATAAAGTCTCTTTATTATCTCCAGAAAGAGCAAGTTACATATAAAATAAAAAAAAGTACATCATTTGGGAGAAGCAGTCAAATCACGGATCTGCTGCGCTAGTGCGGCCATCCTCTCATTCCTGGAGCTCAAAACTATAGCGCGAGCCCGCTCCAACCTTGCCTCCTCATTGTTCAAGGCAGATATTTTAGACCGATCATGTACAAAATCTGCGTGGATGATACCCACACGTGCAAGGTTCTGCTGAGCTGCTTCCAGTCGGTTCTTCAACATATCTCTAGCTGCCGATGAAGCGAGAACCCTCTCCTCTGCCTGAGCGAGTTTATCTTTCAATTTGTGGACCCTCGCTGCATCTTCCTCATATTCGGCATCGCACTTGGCCAGCTGGGGAATAACATACTCCAATATGGTATGCTCTTCATTCATCTCTTTCTGCTGAGCCTCGATGGACTTGCTCAGATTTTTTATCTCCCCAATAAGCCTCGTAGTTAAAGAGTCATATTCAGCCTGAATCAGGTCATCAATGCTGCCCTGGGATAGTTGCAAATAATTGTTAATGGGTTGTTCTAAACTATTAACTATCTGCTCCAGCGCATCAACTCTCCCAGCATCGTTGAAGTCTCTGATCGGCATTATCGCAAACTGGGAGGACCTCCTCAGAGCCTCGAAGCCTAGATTCTTCTCTAGCACCATTGATATCAGCGTTTTCAAAGTGGTGTAGAAAATACTAGTATGCTACTCAATTAGCATGGCGAGATCCGAATGGACGCTGGGAGTGGCTGCAATATCGGCGAATCCCCTTCCAGGAACGACGGCAGAGGGTGTCGTCACAGTCGTCGCTTCAGTAGATGGTGCGACAAAAGTAGAGACGCCAACAACGGCCGAAGTGGCTGGCGTACTCAAAGGAGGCATAGTCGTAATTACAGGCTCTTCCTCCTCTCGAGATATCGGAACTGTTTCGGGCGAGCTGGCACCCGAAAATGTTTCCTCTTCAAAGTCGGGCACCTCCGTGTCATCGGCAGGAGTTGCAACAAAGCTAAAAGTTGTGTCGACGCTGCCCTCCCCGTAGATGTCTTCCCCTAAAAAAGAAGACAAGAGAAAGTTAATATCAACATGATGTTAATTTTTCTAAAAAAGGCATAAATACGATATTTACCCATGGCCGATGGTATATATGTCGCGTCTGCAGCCAGTACAGCTAAATTATTTCTTAATGATGCTAAGCGAGCTGTCATACCTGGAGAAGGGGGTGCGCCAAATGACAATGGCATGTATTCCTCCAGGTCTTCACCAAGATCCACTCGAGGCTCACCGGGTGGAATCTTGCTGGATATACCTACAGACGCGGCAGGAGTTACTCCCGTTACTGGTCTGGATAAGGGTATATGCGATCTTATTTTGCTCGACCTCGAAGGCGATCTCGTAGCACTATCTGAAGCTGTAGCAGCGACAACAGCCTCGAGCAAAGAATCTCTGGCACTGCCAGCCAAAACTGTGGAGGTTCCCCTCTAATAGGTGAAGGACCTCTAGTCAAAAAATCATCCCCAACAGGGGAAACAACATATTCACTCCTAGGAGCCTCATGGCTGGAAGTCCTGACAAGACCACTAATAGTCTTCTTTTTCTTGCGAGGGGAAGTCTCCTTCATAATAGGAGCCCTTCGCTTACTGGGGATGACAAGAGGCTCTGCAGGCGGAGGTATTACGCCTCTCGGTACTGCCATCAAAAACTTATCTGGATCGACAGAGTCTTCACACTCGTCAGAGGAAACTGATGGGACTTCATCTCTTCCAGCAGACTTATGAGAAGGCATCCTAAAACTTTCACGCATATCAAAATCGCGATGGAAGGTATTGATGGCCACATAAAATTGGGCGTATGAATGGAGGATGCGCAACTCCATGGAGAGAGAAGTCGCGGGCATAGTAAAGGTTGCTCCAGTACAACCCATTATAAAGTACCGCCATCCTCTCGCTTCATCAATAAGTCCACCTCTGGACTTGAAGCTGGTGATGACATTTCCCACGTGTAATTGGTCATACCCAAACTGCCTGGCGAATTGACTAGGCAGATAGGGCTCCAAAAAGCAATGGTCTTCACTTCTGTATAATAAATGGGAAGGTCTAATGCAGACCAACCAATAAAAAGCTTCAGGAGAAAGAATAGTCTTCCCTTCACCTGAATCCTGAAGCCTGCTCCCTTGTTGATTGATATGTACAATGGGGACGATACAGAAGAGCTTCCAGCTATGAGCAAAATTTAATGCTCGCCGACAGTCTACGACGGTGGTCACGTTCCATGTGGAATTCTTGTAATTCAACAAGAAATTATTCCCCGAACTACTGGCAGAGCCAGGAGACATAACTCTGGGGTTATGAAGAATTAACCATCCCATCAGATACAGGAACGGTAATTCTACCCTGGGAAAGCTGTCACGCCGTATTTCGTCGACAAGCAGCCCATCAGTAATGGCCCTCAGGCCAGCTTGTATCCGGCATACCATGGCAGGAAGCAGGCCCAGTCTTGCCCCAAACACAAAACACACTGCAGGCCATAAGGTGTTACGGTAAATGAGATCCGAAGATGCAATGCCAGGTACTACCAATCGGTGTAGCCATACAGAGAGGAAGCCAGTCAGTTGAGCTTCCCTTGACAGAGGCCTACGGCAATGCCTCATATAACTGTAGGCTTTAGTGCCTGCAGGATAATTCCCTATCCTCTCATCAAGAACTTGATCTGAAGCCCCAACGTCTTCAATAAGATCATCGACTACTTGAGCATTAAGCACGCTCAGAAGGCTCAAAGGCCTATCCCTGCTATCCACAACTTTGTTTGGCTTAGCATCTCGGGCATGATGAAAGAAGAGATAGGACGCCTATTTATTGGTATGAGCCAAATCAGAGGGCTCATTATAGAAGGCGGTGCACGCTAAATAATGGCTCATTAGCTCCTGGTACACTGCCACTACCCGAGGGTTTGTATTCCCCAGCTCCCAGTTTGTGGGAACATACTCTTCATAAGGAGTATCCCCCATTGGCAGTCTTGAAATCTCTGCCATTTCGTGAAGGGCCAATCCTAACTCCCCTAGCAGAGTGGCGAAAGTCCCAATGAGCAAGATATATCGCTCCATCAAAGCCAAAAATAGGTTGGGGTTGAGAGGTAACCCAACACTGGTAGCACTCACGCCGCGTACATAACAATGCTCTCCATCTCCGTCTGAAAGTTCTTCAGGGCCCAGGCACTTAAAAGAGCCCATCGAAGATTCCCAGGGCTAACCCACCCGCTGGTCCGAGGATTAACCTTGGGGTATACTCCTCCATGTCCCATGAAGTCATTACAGAAAGTCGGTAATTGGACTGGTTGGAGCAGTGAAGTGTCTTCACTCCGGGACGCTGCTCGAAAATAATCCCCTGAAAGTGTCACGCCCCAGTCCCAAAAATACGTAGGACTAGGACACGTAAGCATGCCAGCCGCATGGATATGGCAACTCCAATATATGGAAACCAAATCCACACATACGCTGTAATATGAATATCAAATCCACAAGTGGTATAACTGTAATACAAGTCACAGGGTAAAATCTAAATCTCATCCACCAAAATCATATAGAAATAAATAAACAGTATCGATGAAACTAGATCTCAATAAGAAGTATCTAGGATGATAGTTGGATGGAAACAAATCCACTACCAACTCGAATAGGAAAGGTAAATACAATATAAGTACAACACAATCAAACCCAATATAAGTATACCAGCTATCGATCACGGCTCGAAGAGAAGACATCCACTAAGCATATACAACCATCCAAATCTGCGCTCCTGCAAATACTCAAGAACAGATATACCTGGCAGTGGACCAGGTCCTCAGAGGGACGTAACAAGATACAGAAAATACGAGCCAACTTGAATACAGTAAACATGCATATAATTTGAAAATAAATAAGTACGCTGTACAAGACAATCTATATGAATACAAATGAGGACAACTTTTCGACGTATGGGCAAGGGTAGTCTGCTCGATCTAAGCCTCACAACTCACACACCCGTCTAGAACATCAGAAATTGACATACCTCTGGGGTAGCGACCAGCGCGACTCTACAGAAATCGACATATCTCTGGGGTAGCGACCAGTGCGACACACGCCCGTTGTGCGAACTATATACTACGGTTTACCAGAGTGGTTAAAAGCCCATACGCCTAATGATTGTCCTCCCATGATACTAGGTGCCATGTGTGTGTCAACATATCTAATACATAGTAATGACTGGAGAAAAACTACACATGCAAGAACTATACAGAAATAAAATAAATAAAAAGAAATATAAATAGCATGCAAAGTACTGTAAATAATTTGGCAAGGTATCTTGCCTGGGGTCCTGCTGCTGGTATGGATCAGAGTCCAAGTCACAGTCCAAATAGCCTATGTATTACAAATTTATCACGTCAAAAGATAATTTATTTTAATTTATTTAATTCTAGAATAATTACTTTAAAATCCTATTTTAATCTTATTATTCTGATTTTTATGTTAATTCTTAAATTTTGTCCAAAGAAACTGAATTTTATCATCTCGAGACTCATGGCACGCAAATCGAGGCGATCTGTTGACCAAAAAGTCAACCAACACAAACTCAATTTTCATGCATGATTTCCTGTAGATTTTAGTGTAAAAAACATGCTGTAATTTATGGCTCATCCAAATTCAAATTTGTTTGGGAATTATGGCACATACAAATTTTGTATTGTGCACCGATGGTTAAATTCTAACCTAGAAGTTCTACAGAATTAACAGTATATAAATACTTCAAAATAAATTCTGTGAAAAATATATGTCGATGATCTCGACATTAGCTTTCCGAAACTTTAAACGGTTCATGATTCTGATTCCGGGTTCTCCGGAAATTGCGAAAACATCAAAATATGTCTATTTTCGGACATGCTGTGCTCTACGAATTTTCTAGAATTTAATACTACTAATTTAGAAAAAAAATTATATAATCAGAAATCTAACCTCATTATCGTTCTAACAAAAAAAACTAGGTCTCATTTGGAGTCCGGAGCTATGCGCAATGGCTTCTGGAAGATGAAGGAACCCTAGATGACAATTCTCCAAAAATCGGCTGAAGAAAAACCCTAGAAATTAATATCTAAACTATTATATATATATATATAGGAGAGAGAAAGTGCAGCCGCGGCTCACAGCACACCATGTGGCAGCCATCCGTGCAGCCTCGCCCAGATCGAACAGTCGCAGTTCGATGCGGCTCGGCTCAGCTGAGTCCGAGTCGAACTCGGTCTCGGCTCTAGGTCGGCTCGGCTCGGCTCGCACCCACTCAGCGGTCACTGACAGGCGGGCCCGGCACTGTTCACTGCTGGAGGCTGACAGGTGGGCCCTCTGTTTGCTGACTGGGCAGAATTAATTACTTTTGGGGTTTTATTTTTCAGAAGTTAGTTTTTAATTCAGTTTTTCATAATTAACTCGAAATAAATGCTAAAAATAATCGAAAAATTTTCAAAAATTCTAGAAAATATATTTTATTATTTAGAACCTAAAATAAAATTTTCGGATATTTTTAATTAAGTTTGAACATAAAATAAATTCTTTAAAGTCCTCAAAAATTAGTGTTACTAGTTTTTAATTAACTAAAAATTATGGAAAAATCCCAATAATCTAAAATAGCCTAAAAATAATTCTAAATAAATATTTATATAAGTAAATATACTAAAAAAAATTATTTTCTAATTAACTAAGATAATACTCTAAATAAATTCAACATCTATAATAAATATAATAATATAAAATATACACAAATACCTATTTTGGGTAAGGGAGTTTACAATCTACCCAACTTAAAACAATTTCGTCCTCGAAATTAAAATAAGGCATAATTTGTTAAATTCTTCACATTCGTACATAAGGTACGTCAATCGCAATCTCTTCCAAAAATTTAAATAACAAAATCTATTCAAATATATCGCGATCACTTCAAAATTAAGATAACCACTGTTTAAATCAAAATTCAACCTGTCGTAATCTCTTCTCGATTTTTAAATAATCAACATCCAAATCTAACTCAAGTCTATATGACATCCCACATCAAAATTTATATCATAATTTCTAACTATCATAATCTCCTCTAGACTTTGAACAATAAACAATTCTAATCAAATCTTATTCCTATTCTTAACTTAAGAATTTTGTACTATTCAAATATTTAAACTCAATTTATATCCTCAATATTTCAAATAGATGACCCAACAATCAAAATTGAACTTTTAATTCAAATCATCAAATTATAAAATTTAAATCTAATTAACCAATTGTTCAAGTCTAAAATTCTATATTTATCCTCAAAATTTAAATCGATGATTCAGCCTTCAATATTCAAAATTTAAATTATGTGCTCAAAGTATAAATATTTGGTCCACAATATCAAGATTTTAAAATTCGTTAAATCCTCATTATCTTAATCCTTCTTTTAAAATTTCTCAAAATTAAAATGACTTGAATCTCCCAATCTAATCTTACTTGATCACAATCTAAAAAAAATTCCTCTCAAGTTGACAATGCACTGCTACCCAACTTAGAATTTATCCATCTATCACAGAAGGCTATATACTTTAAGAAAAATATTTCTTAATTTATTTACTCATGTCATTCAATCCTCAAAACTTCAACGCCGATTATATCATATATGATATGTCCTTAATTACAAAAGAATAATCCTCAAGTATGTGATCGGCCTACGGGGTATATCTAGTACTCTCTGTGTATTAAACTTATACCAAGTACGAGGTTTCGTCTTTCCGAAATAAGAGAAGACGGAGATCAATAATAAAGAGTTTAAGGGCGAGGTAATAGAATAAAAGTATCGGGATCAAGGCGTTTAAAGAATTCAAATAGGAATTGTCAAAGCAGTTGTGGATTGAAGTCCTATTTTGGTAATGCCTATCCACATGCTCGCATCGGTACAGTTATGTAACGGATACAATATGCTTAGACATATCTAGAGGGCAAGTACAGGTGTCTACTAGTCAACTATATATCTCAATCCACGTAAAGTATTATTGCGAAGGGCGAATCAAGCGCACTATGGTTGATCAGACCGTAATACACTGATTCTGAATTGTATTATTGTGGGCCTCCCCAATAATATATATGTCATGAACAAGCTCGATAAAGAATAAGCTTGCAAAAACTAGGCTATAATAGCAGCATAAGTCAAGGTAGTACAACAAATATAAGTACGCTAGATGATGATGAAAGGAGGTACAATTTAATTCAAGTTCACAAAAACAAAAACAACTAAACAATAATAATAAAAGACTCTATAATTCCTACAGTTATCATACAACCTCCTTGTCTAAGTCGCTAGTCGACCAAATAGGGGCAAGGACCTCTAAATTCTATCGTCTGAATAAACATTGTCGTCTTTTGCTAGAATGCAATTAATGTTGTTCAATCACACTATATTAATAGGTCAAAAGACTATGTGATACTAGGTGTCAAACATTATGGTAAAACTTCTAACTAACTCTAGTAGTGTCTATACTACTCTCAAGTCTTCTTAATACATCAAGGGGTAATGGTATACCAATCTAAAGATAAGAAATTTTAGGGTTCACTAGATATTCTAAACTTAGTGGTGTGTCTATATTCTCGCTGTATTCTTAATAGGTGTGCTACTCTAATTATCATCTAACAACAGGAACTTCTATATTATAGGAGAAGGCTATACTAAAGAACTATTAGGAAAGTACATGAATCGAGCAGGATGCGGCTATTCAAATAGAACAGATTGGAAGGAAGGATGAGTCATAGTCAAATATGGATGAGATCCTATACTCTATTCCTAGGTGCAGGCTTGCTTGGTACAGTAACGTAACCGAGACAATATACTCTCGACCTGCATGGGCCACCACAAAAACATGTCACGCCCTAGTCCCAAAAATACGTAGGACTAGGACATGTAAGCATGCCAGCCGCATGGATATGGCAACTCCAATATATGGAAACCAAATCCACACGTACGCTGTAATATGAATATCAAATCCACAAGTGGTATAACTGTAATACAAGTCACAGGGTAAAATCTAAATCTCATCCACCAAAATCATATAGAAATAAATAAACAGTATCGATGAAACTAGATCTCAATAAGAAGTATCTAGGATGATAGTTGGATGGAAACAAATCCACTACCAACTCGAATAGGAAAGGTAAATACAATATAAGTACAACACAATCAAACCCAATATAAGTATACCAGCTATCGATCACGGCTCGAAGAGAAGACATCCACTAAGCATATACAACCATCAAATCTGCGCTCCTGTAAATACTCAAGAACAGATACACCTGGCAGCGGACCAGGTCCTCAGAGGGACGTAACAAGATACAGAAAATACGAGCCAACTTGAATACAGTAAACATGCATATAATTTGAAAATAAATAAGTACGCTGTACAAGACAATCTATATGAATGCAAATGAGGATAACTTTTCAACGTATGGACAAGGGTAGTCTACTCGATCTAAGCCTCACAACTCACACACCCGTCTAGAATATGAGAAATCGATATACCTCTGGGGTAGCGACCAGCGCGACTCTACAGAAATCGACATACCTCTTGGGTAGCGACCAGTGCGACACACGCCTGTAGTGCGAACTATATACTACAGTTTATCAGAGTGGTTAAAAGCCCATACGCCTAATGATTGTCCTCCCATGATACTAGGTGCCATGTGTGTGTCAACATATCTAATACATAGTAATGACTGGAGAAAAACTACACATGCAAGAACTATACAGAAATAAAATAAATAAAAAGAAATATAAATAGCATGCAAAGTACTGCAAACAATTTGGCAAGGTATCTTGCCTGGGGTCCTGCTGCTGGTATGGATCAGAGTCCAAGTCACAGTCCAAATAGCCTATGTATTACAAATTTATCACGTCAAAAGATAATTTATTTTAATTTATTTAATTCTGGAATAATTACTTTAAAATCCTATTTTAATCTTATTATTCCGATTTTTATGTTAATTCCTAAATTTTGTCCAAAGAAACTGAATTTTATCAACTCGAGACTCATGGCACGCAAATCGAGGCGATCTGTTGACCAAAAAGTCAACCGACACAAACTTAATTTTCATGCATGATTTCCTGTAGATTTTAGCGTCAAAAACATGCTGTAATTTATGGCTCATCCAAATTCAAATTCGTTTGGGAATTATGGCACATATAAATTTTGTATTGTGCACCGATGGTTAAATTCTAACCTAAAAGTTCTACAGAATTAACAGTATGTAAATACTTCAAAATAAATTCTAGGAAAAATATATGTCGATGATCTCGACATTAGCTTTCCGAAACTTTAAACGGTTCATGATTCTGATTCCGGGTTCTCCGGAAATTGTGAAAACATCGAAATACATCTATTTTCGGACATGCTGTGCTCTACGAATTTTTCAGAATTTAATACAAATAATTTAGAAAAAAATTTATATAATCAGAAATCTAACCTCATTATCATTCTAACAAAAAAAACTAGGCCTCGTTTGGAGTCTGGAGCTATGCGCAATGGCTTCTGGAAGATGAAGGAACCCTAGATGACAATTCTCCAAAAATCGGCTGAAGAAAAATCCTAGAAATTAATATCTAAACTATTATATATATATATATAGGAGAGAGAAAGTGCAGACGCGGCTCACAGCATGCCACGTGGCAGCCATCCGTGCAGCCCCGCCCAGATCGAACGGTTGCAGTTCGATGCGGCTCGGCTCAGCTGAGTCCGAGTCGAACTCGGTCTCGGCTCGGCTCTAGGTCGGCTCGGCTCGGCTCGCACCCACTCAGCGGTCACTGACAGGCGGGTCCGGCACTGTTCACTGCTGGAGGCTGACATGTGGGCCCCCTGTTTGCTGACTGGGCAGAATTAATTACTTTTTGGGTTTTCTTTTTCAGAAATTAGTTTTTAATTCAGTTTTTCATAATTAACTCGAAATAAATGCTAAAAATAATCGAAAAATTTCCAAAAATTCTAGAAAATATATTTTATTATTTAAAACCTAAAATAAAATTTTGGGATATTTTTAATTAAGTTTGAACATAAAATAAATTCTTTAAAGTCCTCAAAAATTAGTGTTACTAGTTTTTAATTAACTAAAAATTATGGAAAAATCCCAATAATCTAAAATAGCCTAAAAATAAGTCTAAATAAATATTTATATAAGTAAATATACTAAAAAAAATTATTTTCTAATTAACTAAGATAATACTCTAAATAAATTCAACATCTATAATAAATATAATAATATAAAATATAAACAAATACCTATTTTGGGTGAGGGAGTTTACAGAAAGACATGACCGGGCCGGAAGGGCGGCTTACAAATAACCCTTGGTCTGATCCTTTCTGATAAAATATCTTTCCCGGCTGGCCATGAAGATTAGGGGTCAGGGTCCACGACATCTTCTGGGATGCGTGGCATGGAAGAATACCGAGATAGGATAATCTCTCAGCATCCTGGGCAGGTACATGACCATACCCCCAGCAGTAAAAACCCAGTTTTTTTTCTTGGGCTTCGTTTAGGATTGTTTATCAATCATATCCCCGAAGAGGAAAGCTGGTTTTATATATTTGGCTCCATCTATATATGTCAGGGGCTCCCCGTTGATCATGCTCAACAATATTCGTTCTCCTTGAGACGATATCAGACTTCCCCTTCCTTCAGGATACTGGGGTCCAGAAATAGGGAATGTCACATGGGACAAATCCTCTAGGTAATTGGAGTTTAGCATCCCAGCAGCAGAACCCATCACCTCAGCAAACAGAGGTATCTGCAAGTCAACTACAAAAATGCAAGAAGAATTAGTCAGTTTATATACTAGACATCACAGTCTTACAGCTTATGCTAAAGATCAACAGTCTGTGCTTCTACGCCAAGGCTGTAAAAACTTGAGCTTTTAACGCTGGAATCTATTTCCGGGGCGTAAAATTCAAGATTGGCAGTATACACAAAAATCTGACAGTCTGTATTTTTATACCAGACTGCCAAAATTTGAGTTATTACGCCAGGATTTTCATCCAGAGCGTAACACTCAAAGTTTGTAGTATACGCCAAATTTTGACAGTCAAAGCTTTTACGCCAGACTGCGAAAATATGGAGTTTTTACGTTGACACATTAGAAATATGGACGTAAATGATAAAACATCTATGTGCATCATCTTCCTCGAAGAGGCTCTCAGCATAGAAGATGATCTAACGCGTTTACGTACGTGTGCGAAGGGTTTTCTTTATTTTTTTTCGTCCCAAAAGCTTTACCTATAACGCCCGGTACACAGCTTGACGATGGGACACTTCGTTCAGAGCGAGGTTCGCTCAGCCCGATGGGAGTCGCTCGTGCTTGAGCAGAGGAGCGAGAAGAGGAGGCAGCTTTCTTTCCCTTAGTGGTGGAAGGTTGTTTTGGTGCCATTGCTAAAAACTCAGAGTGCTCAGAGAAGAAACGAAAAAGAGTTCTCAAAAAGACAAAGGTTTTTCTTTCGCAAAAGACAGATGAAGAGTTTCTTCTCTGGAGGCCTTGGGGTATTTATAAAGTTCAGATAAACTCTTTGAATCCCTAACCAAATCCGATATTTAATATTCGGTTATGATTGGGGACCACGTCAGCCTATCATCTAGGGAAGACGGACAGTCAGCGAATTTAAAAAGTTTTCGTGCAGAGCAGATTCGTGATTTTACGCTAAGGATCTTTTACGCTCGAAAAGCCACAAATCTACGGTTTTACGCTCAGAGGCTATAAGTCTATGGTTTTACGCCCGGATGCTTTTATGCTCGGTAGCTTTTACGCTCGGTAGTTTTTATGCTCGAGAGGCTACAAACCTACGACTTCACGCCGAGAGGCTACAAATATATGATTTCACGCTCGAAAGCTTTTTACTTTCAAAGGCGACAAATCTACGACTTCATGCTCGGAAGTTTTCTTTTCAGAGGCTATAAATCTACAGTTTTATGCCCTGATGCTCTTATGCTCAGTAGCTTTTATGCTCGAGAGGCTACAAACTTACAATTTTATGCTCATCCATACTACGGATCTTTGACTTTCCGCATATCTTAAAATACGCAGGCCAGAGTATGCGTATATTTGAACAATTCTCACGACGACAAACTACAAGGGTTCACGCAGAAGATGCTCCTTCTTGGCCTCAAAACATCCCAAGTACCCAATACATACAGAGTTCAGCATCGAAAATGACTCTTCTTCTTAGTTCGATTGGAAGTTCATCCAAAATCCAATCAGAATCTTTTCTCTACAGTTCAAGCATGGTCAGTTTTGACAGCCATTTCTCGCCTTATTTCAAGGGATTTTTAGGAAATCATTCTTGAAGATGATGGTCTGAACAAGAATTCTTCTTATCAGAGAAGTGTCAGTTCAAAATTCTATGCAACTCCTCGTTCAAAATAGTAGGACAGTTCGGATATGCGACTTAAATGCTAAGCAGTTTTCTACGCGTCCTCAGTTACGCGTAAAAGACGGGACGAGATCAGATACTCTTTTTATCAGAGTTAGCATAAAAGTTATTCAGACGTGTCGAAGCTGCACACTATTCAGACTTCATCACAGCAAAATATGGCAAATCATCATATGCGTAAAAGAAGACAACTTTATTAATCATGATTACATATGATGGAAATCCATTCTACAAAGGGTTTTTCATCTTCATGATTACATATGATGGAAATCCTTATGCTACAAAGGGTTTCTCATTTTTATTTAGGATCATGCCAAGAATCTGTTCTGCCAGGTTCTCGTATTGGTGGAGATCTTTGTTGTCTTCTATAGCAAATTAATCGGCTTCCGCGGCCGATTAACAAGAAAATGATTAATGGCAGGAGGATACACAACTGGGCCTGTATAAATTATTCAAGAGCCCATCCTCTATACGCCATGACAGATTGAGTTGGGATTCAGACCCAACTCAATACTGGAAGACATGGCCAGTTTGTCTGCCCTCGTCCACCGTCGTAATGGAAGAAAATACAGCTTGCAAGCTGTGTGGTTGAATGTGACCCTTCCTCTCTCCTGGACGAATCGCCATATGAAATTGCTGATCATCCCGAGCAAAGGAAGCTATGATATTCTTCCATGATCCATCGTTACAGACAATATTTGCTCGAAGATGCCTTGTTTTTCGGCTCCTTATATGCTGGAAGAACATGATCTTCTTCTTCCTCAAGTCAGCCAGACGAACCTTGGCAACCATCTCTGTATGGTGAAGGAAATATGGGAAGAACACGTTAACTCATTAGCCTTTATATAGGCAAAAGAGAACACACCGAATCCCAACAAACTCCCAAAAAATTCGTCAAGAAATCAGCCTCGAGGAAAGGGTCAGACTTGACCGTTTCATGCTTCATTCAAAGTATTTCAAATTACGAGGAATTTAAAAACTTTGAAGGGGGTCTTGTAGAAGCATGAAAAATATGCTGCAGAATTATACGCAGTATGCATAAAACCCGCGTAAAGCAGAGTTTCAGTACTGCGGGGCGTAAGATATGACTTCAGAACCATCGGCGTACAGCAGAGCTTCATCGCTAAGTACAACGTAAAATTTAAGCTCCAGGACAACCCGTGTAATATAGTATTTCTAGGCTGCTTCGGCATAAAAAGGTTGTTACATCGCCACTTTGGCGTAAAACCTACTCGCTTCTAATGCAGTGGGAAGTTGTACGAGGAACTCTTCGTATTCCTCGAATGAACCTGTCAGATCATGCAGTGAACCTGACTCCTGACAAAGAGTACTGCATGAATATCCAGACGACGGCTGTAATGATGGTTCGGCACAGAGACCCAGACCGTCGTTTAGTGATATTTCCTTGATACAAATTACTTTTACGCGTTCAAGGGAATACGCTGCCTAGTTTTATACAGGAAGATGTGACCTTTTACGCTCAGCAGAAGACAAAATAAACTGCCACGTCAAAAGCTGCTCTTCGTACAGAGCTCGAGGCACGTCTCTGTAGTTAATGCACGTGATGGGGGCAGATCTCTTCATTTAATGCACGATATTTAGTTCTATTTTCAAAGACTGGAATACGCTCAAGACCTCAGTCAAGAAAGGAGTATCAGCTATCTTTTACGCTAGCCACCTATCCATGCAGCATCAGGCTTCTACGCCTACTAGGCTTCTACGCCTACTTGGCTTCTACGCTAGTTTGAAAATTACTAGGCTTCTACGCCTACCTGGCTTCTATGCCAGTTTGACAACTATTTGGCTTCTACGCCATGGTGAAAGTTATTGGCTTCTACGTCGACCTTTTTTACGCGAGGGGCAGTTACCTACGTGGCTTGCATGCCGTGATCTTCGTAGCATTTATACGCGTTACCTCATTATGGGACACGCATTACACGCGAATTCAGAAGATCATTTATACGTGGGTGACAGTTATTATAACCGCCGCATAAAAAGTGCTACACTCTCCACTGTCCGGCTTCTACGCTGACTGGACGGTTACTGTCACTAAAACTCTATAAATTGAGACCTCCGTCCACGGAGGTCGAAGGTTGAAAACAGGGATAAAAAAAGATTAAAAAATCGAAAAGAGTAGAGCACAGACAGAGAGTAGTGATCGACGATTTTGGCATCGAGCATCCACCCTCCTTTGCAATCTTTGAAGCTTCTCCGTCTTCTACAACACTTCTTTATCATCGTGTGGTCCAAGGGACAAAGTGATCGACCGTAGATCAGACTCCTATAGCAATATTTACCCAGATTAAATTTTGTACTTAACATCCTCGTATAGGATTAATTGTACTTCTTGTTTGTAAACCAAAGAAAGGGTTTCGTATAAACCTAGTTTCATTTCTTTCGTTTATTATCAAACATCGTCGGTACGTCAGTGTACATAAGGCAGTCTACTTACATATCACATGGTCACATGTGTCATGCCCCCGTCCCAAAATACACAGGACCAGGCCACGTGGCATTGACCAGCTGACACGACTCCGAAGGATATCCCAATTTAATGGATCCTATCAAAGCATGCTACGCTGTCCTAAAATACTAACAAGTCTAATGCTAATATACAACAGGTAATGTCTAATCTCATCCACCGAATACTATATCATAATGCTAAAATAAATGCTGGTAAATAAAATACAAGAGTCTGAATATCCATAAAACATCTGAAATAGTCTGATGGGGACAAACCCACTGAAATACAGAAATGGAAATAAAGTGCAGAAGGAAGTAAGATAACTAGACTAGAGTATCAACTAGCTTGATATGGAAACTCTAGTCCGGAACAACTGCGTACTCAAATCACGGGAACTCCTCTGGAAATGCCTCGAAGTCCTCAATCAGGAATCCTGTCTCTACTCCTGCTCCGTAGATGGTCAGGTACAAGTGCTCGTCCGGATCTGGAAGGAAACCAGGTCCTCAGAGGGACGTAACAAGATACAAAAATGCATGCCATAAAGTATATACTGTGTAAACTCAAGGGTAATCTAACCAGCTAAGTGAAATGCACTTTGAAGACAACCCTGGTACGTATGGGTAGGTGAAAGGTATAAAGCATAGCGTCGAGCCAGAGACTAAGTACCTGTCATTGGCTGTAAACCGGATTCCAGGAGTATATGCTGACTACATCACCGATCATGATAGCGCGCAGCTAGTAACCTCTGCCGGATGTATCGACAAGCATATATGCCCATAACCGGGTAACCTGAGCCCATAACCGGGTAACACATGGCCCATAACTGGGTAACACTGAGGCTCACGGCCTCATAGTTTACTCTGAAACTACGACAGCCAAATGTCTGTCCCATACACCTACTAATTGTCTTTCCCGCCCAATATCAATGTACAAGTCGTGAAAGCGATATGGACATCTCATACTATGATGCAAGTTGCTACAGAAATAAACAACTAAGCTAAATGCCGTCACACGTACTGCTCATACTGATGGCCAGTCAGTTATGAAGTACACGTCCCTACATGATCTCACTCTGTAACGTGTAATGATACGTGTCAAGGCCTGGGAAGTTATATTGATAACTCCTCAACTTTAGGTGGGTCCACTAGATACTAGGTTAGACACAAGTCCTAACGTCAACGCATTCGTTGATTGCACCCGAGTCTTCTCGGACGTGCACAGTTAATATTGAAATAATAAAACATGCAATTAGATAGCATCTGAATTTAAACAATATAACAAGGCAAGTTATACTTGCCTGAAACTCTGATGTGCACAAGCAATGCTTCGGAACCAGCAGTCAAGGTAGCACCGTCTCGGATGCCTACGAACAGATAACCCAAAATTATAAATCACTAAATTACACCACGCTTAATTACCTATGCTAACATAGTACATAACACATACATAAATACATTAAGTAATTTAATAACATACATACATATATATACAGTTATGTATATAGACATATTTATATATATAAATAATACATATATACATATAAATTACCAACACATCAATACGTAAATACATTAAATAGCATTTATATATAAATACATTTATACATATATATATTTAAATAATACATATACATACATACATATATACATTAAATAACATATATACATAACATAATTACATAATACATATTTACATATATATATATACACATCGTACATACATATATACATTAAGTAAATATACTATATACTATATACTTACTTATCCTATATACATAAATACATATAAACATATATATGTATACATAATATACATAAATACATTATATACATATATACATTTATACCTAGTTATACATATATACATATATATAATACATTATATACATATATACATATTTACATAAAATATACATATATACATAAATATACACGTACATAATATATATACATATATATAATACACTTAATACATTATATACAAATATAATTATATAATACACTTATAGATAAATATATATATATATATATATATATATATATATATATATATATATATATATATATATATATATATATATATATATATATATATATATATATATATATATATATATATATATATATATATATATATATATATATATATATATATATATATATATATATTAAATATACATATATATATATATATATATATTACACTTATACATAATTACATATATATACATCTACATTTATACGTTAATATATACATATATATACATACTATACATAAATATACAACCTATACAGTATATATAAATATTTACTATATACACATACACATACATACATACATATATATATATATATATATATATATATATATATATATATATATATATATATATATATATATATATATATATATATATATACAGATATACATATATTCTTACATATATATTATATAACACATATATACACTTGAAAGAATACATATTTATATATACATATACGTTTATACATATATATATACATATATACATACACGTTTATACATATATATTTACATATATACATACATATACAATTACACCATATATAAATATATAGTATATATATACAAATATACAAAGTTTATACCAAATACATACTATATATATAAAATTATACATAATATACACTATATATATAAGTATATACTATTATACACAATATATACTATATACAATTATATATATATAATATATACCTAAATACTGTGCTGTGTCCGGGGTGCGTGTCCGCCGTGGGGTCGTCGCCGGCGAGGGGCGGCGGAGCTCCGCCGGGGGCTCGGGAAGACTCGTCAGCAGCAGTGGCAACAACAGTTGTTGATGCTGTAGGGGCTGCGCTGGCCGGCTGGGACGGTGGCCGGGGGCGAGCTGCGACGGTGACGGAGGTGGTGAGCTTGGGGTATCGTCGGTGAAGGGTGGTGGCTGGACGGGCAGTGGTGGCGTGGCTAGGGGCGGTCGGGTGGTCGGCTCGGACAGTGAGGGGGGTGAGCTGCTGGTGATGTCGGGGGTGTGGGCGGCTGCTACCGGAGGAGCAGCGGTCGGTGGCTGGGGGTGCTGGAGTGGAGGGAGGTCGGAGGGGGAACAGTCTCGGGGGTGGCCGGAGGTGGTGGTGGCCGGGGGGAGCTGCGGGGAGGGGTCGGGTGAGGTTGGTGAGGTTGGTGAGGGGTTTAGTGATTTAGGGTTTTCACTTGGGTAGTTTAGGTTTGAGTGGGTTTTTGAGTGATATAACATGTAGTATTTGTAGGGGAGAGAGAGGGAGAGGGGCTCCTTGGGATTAGGGCCGGCTGGGGTAGTTTCCTAGGGTTGTGTGAAGCCTCCACATGTTGAACATGTGGCTAGGATTTAAGTGGTTTGAAATATGGGGTTGGGATGTGCTCTCAAAAAGTAGCGTAGAGTACATAAAAATGGGAGAAAAAATCATGGTGGACCGGTCAAGGGGTGGGGGTTTCCTTCTTCATGTGGTTGGACCAATGAGAGGGGGAACCTCATTACTTAATTGCATAAAAGCCCCTGAACAATTAGGAAATTGCACATAAATTGGAATTTAGGATTTGTTGTGGCAAAACACCATGTTTGGTGTTTTGTTGTGGACTAGAATGGTGTATGGTGTTTAGTATGAGGCTTGAGGGTGTGTGTGTGGGTTTGGGTTTGGGTTGGAGTTGGGTCTAGTTTGAGTGAGGTTGGGTCATTACATTAATTTAATTAAAATTAATGCGCTAGGTGTTCTTTAATTAATTAAAAAATACTTGAGGTCAAAATTGGGTGGGCAAAAGCGTCATGGGCGTAGTGGACTTAGAGTAAAATAATATCATAATTTGGGTTGGTCAAGACGGGATGATGTTGGGTCCCAATTTCGATTGGAACGGACAAAGAATGCAAAGCTGGAATTAATTGAATTTATGCACGGACGTTTGTAACGATTTTTGTGCGACTAAAATGAAGCACAAGAAAGAGTATCTGTGAGTTACACGAGGGCCAGAATAATAGGCTGGTATGTCTAGGCAAAGTGTATGGAATTTGTTTGAGGGCAATAGTTAGTGTAGTGTCCTAAATATCAGAGCAACGGTAAGGTATCCTAAGTAATATTAACATTGCTCAATAAATAAAACTCTGTATATAAATTCTAATTTGCACCAAAATAACCCTAATCTCTCTATCTAAGCTAATTAAACTAAATTTTGGTCAAGGGGATTTACAACAGGTCAATGTAACTATGGGATATCCGTCATTACACTAGGGTCACCTAGTACATATATAATATACATAGTCTTAACTAGCATATAACTTTAAATACTTACAATATATGTGTATACCAATTAAATACATTTATAATATATATATGTATATATATACTAATTGAATTCATATACTATATATATATATATATATATATATATATATATATATATATATATATATATATATATATATATATATATATATATATATATATATATATATATATATATATACCAATTATACATATTAAACATATACTAATGGAATACCTAAATATATACATACTAAATATATACCAATGAATACATATGCTATATATATATATATATATATATATATATATCAAATACGTACATACTAAACATATACTAATAAGTAGTATACACATACCAATTATATACATACACACACAATCACATAAAATAAAGGAGGAGGGACAGGTTCAAACTTGTGCACGTGCATGAGATCGACGATGACGACGACGATGGCGACAATGATGATGACGACGATGACGACAAAGATGACGACGATGACAATGGTGTTGATGACGATGTTGAAGGCTGCCGGAGTGGAGGGGCTCGGCGAGGAGGAGGACAGGGAAGAGGGGAGGAGATCGGGTTGTGGAGAAGATGAGACGGGGAGGAGAAGATTCGAGGTGGAGGAGAGAAGAGGGTGGTGGTGGTCCAGGTGATAATGGTGGTGGTGGTTCAGTCGAGGGGAGGAGGACGAAGGAGTCAGGCGAGGTATAGCGGGGAAGTGGTTGGGGCTCTGGTCGATGACAACATGGTGGGTGTTCAGCGGTCGGGATGGGAAGTTGGGACCGCGGGTCGTCGACGGGGTCGTTCAGGCGGTTGGCGGAGGGGGGTGCAACGGTAAACTCCGGCGAGATCTTGGTGCAGTCGGGGTCGGGCTGTGCTTCAGGTGAGCGTGCTCGGTTCCTGCTGGTGAAAGAGAGGCGAGGTGGTTGGCGCGGGCGAGTTTGAGGAGATACGGGGGTCCAGGGCTCCGACGAGACTGGACTCCGGCGAGGGGTAAATGGTGGTTCGACAGGGATGGAGAAGGAGAGATGTCGGCTGTGGTTTTTAGGTTTTTAAAAAATTAAAGAAAAGGAAAAGTAAAGAAAAGGATATTTATATAAGTATGGTGTTGGGTTGACCTAGAATTAGGGCTTGGTCAACAATCCTTGGAAAAAGGGCTTGGATTCTTGTGTAGGTATTGGAGGGCTAGGATTTGGTTTGATTCAAAATGGAGGGTTAGGATTACATTGGTTCAAAATAAAGGAGGGCTATGGTTTGAGGAGGTTGATGTTGAGTTATACACTCCCAAAAATTATAAAAAAATTCACATGAAGGAGAAATGGGTTTCTTCACGTGTTGTGTTCAATGGGGTGGACACCTTAATGCACTTTTGCATAAAAGTTCCCAACAATTGGAAAATTGCACAAAGTTGGGTTTTGGATTTATTTAGTTAAAAATTAATACAATTGGTGTTCTAAAATAAATTGGAAGTACATGGGGCTAAAATTAGGTGGGACACAAGTTTCATGAATGAAGAAGACTCAGAATAAAATATTATCCTAATTTGGGTTGCTCAAAATGGGTCAAGATTGTGTCTCCAATTTCGATTGGAACGTACAAGGGTACAAAGTTAGATTTATATAGAATAAAAAATAAATGTTTGCGATAAAAATTATGCGACTAAAATATAGCATAAGAGAGCATAATTATAAGTTACACAAAGATCAAAAAAGAAGGCAGGCATGTCTAGGACAAATGTATAAAATTTGTTGGAAGGCAAAAGCTAGAGTAGCGCTCCAAATATCGAAGCAACGATAAGGCGCAACAATTAAATAAAAACACGGTAGTTAATTATAACCCTATATAAATAAATCCTAAAATAATACAAATTAAATCCATAATCCTACATTTTGGTCAGGGGTTCATCTAGTGGGCTTCTAGGTCTAGTCTACTAACTCATGCATTACGAATATTATATAATATATATATAAATACACATATCATGCAATTAATTAAAATAAATTCACACAACACTTAATAATAAACAAAAAGTCAAAAATACCCCTATTTCAGAATGTGGTAGTGACAAGTCTACGCTCCTTAGAAAAATTTTGTCCTCGAAATTTAAGATCCTCAATAGTTGTATTTACTCATTATATTATTTTCCATCAAAATTTAAATTTATCAGACCAAATAATCATGAAGTAAATCCACATTATTATTTCACAAAATTTTCAAAATATCATATTCCTGAAAATCCTCGGAATAAAAATCAAATTCCATTCTTATTACAATCTCCTTCAAAATTTTAATTTAATAATTAAATACTCAAAATTTAATATCCAATCCTCTAATTCAAAATCCAATCAATGCACATTTATAAAATCTAAAATCTTATCCCAAAAATTTGAATTCAAACACTAATCCCTTAGTGATCTTATTCCTCGATTCCTTTTTTTCCACACAATACTCAACAATATAATACTTATGAAATATTTAAATACCACATTCAAATATAAATTTATATCTTGCAGTCTAATAAATATAATGATAATCTTCTTAAATTACTCAAAATTTAATAATAAATTCAATCGTATCATAATCTTCATAAAACCTATGATTTTAAAAAAATTGTCAATTCTATCATATTAAATTCTCAACTCTTTATTTAAATTAATATTTATCCTCCAAATTTAAGGCACCTTGTCTTTCTCTGTCAAGTCATAACCTTTTCATCAATTCTTTACTACGGTCAAACCCTCAACAATCAAAGTCTATAAAAAATCATACCTACAGTCATACAACATACACTCTAGAGAAAACATGCATGGTTATGTTCACTTTGTTATGGTATTGCAGTCTCTGTCGGGGTGTACTACTAACTACATTCTAACAAAAAAATCACTGATACAAGCTATGGTACTAAGGAATCAATCAATCCATCAAATAGGTGAAAATGGAACAGAAGGAAAGAACATAACCTCCTAATACAATGATGGTTTAATGATGCAACCAAAGTTTGATACCAGTATCCCTTTAGGTACCACTGTTTCTACTACTAGCATACCCACTGCTAGCTCTCTTACCTACTATAATTGCTTATGCTAGTTGTTCTTATCACTCAAGTGCATGCCAAGTGCAACACAACACACTAAGTACTACTCCCTCTAATATGACTCTAGATGGATACCCAATTCAGTTTGCAGTGCCATCTTAAGCATTTTAAGCCAATAGATCCTTACACATGCACATCAACCACTCATATACTAATATACATTTCTTACCCACCATAAAATTTATCCTCAAAATTTAACTTCGCGAACAATTTAAGATAAAATGTATATACTTTTCTCAAAAGTCAAATATTCAAACATTGAAATAAAATTTTAATCAGTTCCAAAAATCTTTATAGCTTTGAGTATGTTTATTGAATTGAACTTGAATCCTCAAAAACTTTAATAACATAAAATCTCAACTTCTCAAAATTCTTAAAAATTGAAATCTATTTCCACTCTTCAATTTATAAATTTAAAATCCACATCTATCTAAGTATACATATATATACTCACAGTCTCTAACACACAAGGTACACATAAATACACCATTTATCTACAATCCTCAATTGTGTACTGAATATTGTACTGCCCGGATTACTTGCACTATAACTCCCAATAATCAAAGTTATCATCACACGTATTTTCTCCAATGATTTTCTATCTATATTAACTGATACACCAATCTAATTATCATCACGCGAAGTACTTAATGTTATTAGCACCTTGCTCAACTAATCCTCGATTTAGAAACATTAGTACTCTTGGTATGTATAAAATCCCTAATTTTATAAATCGAATTAATTATTTAATTAATTTATAGTATTTATTAGCTAACTAAAAGAAATAGAATTTATGGGATTTTTATTTTTAGGTGTTTGTGCAATAGAGGATTTATGGAGCAATTATAATTTTTTCCTTAATTTTTTCCATGTCCTTTGGACAGCTGAGTAGATTTATTATATGCACTAATAAAATTTCTAGAATTTTCTATATATATATATATATATATATATATATAAGGTTATTAAAAGAAATAGAAATAGAAATGAATAAGAAATAGATTAGAAAAGAAAAGAAAAGAAATAGAATAAAGAAAGAAAAAGAAAAGATTATGAATCAAACCCCAAATCCATATCCTAACAAAACCTACCCGGTCCTATCCTTCCCTAAACCCGGCTGCACCCGTTACAAGCAGTAGCGTTCAGCACCCCCCGCGCGTATAAGTTCCCCCCCCCCGTCGCTGTATATATATCTATATATATCTACCATCGCAAACCCTAACCCTAAACTCTAATCTTCTCGACCTAGCAGTGCCGTCGTTTACCTGACCGCCGCCCAGCCTCGACAGAACCACCGTCGACCACCAGAGCCACCCGCCGGAGGACCCCGCGTGACCGCGCACCACGATAGTAGTCTGAACAGCGAAGCTCTGTTCAGCTTCGTTTCCCGCACCATCGCTCGACCAAACTCAACCCCGTCTTTACCGGTATGTTCATGACCTATCCCCTTTCTATCTCTGTGTATTAGTTTACCTCGAACAACGTGTAACCCTAGGCGAAAATAACGACCAAGTTGGCAAAAAATGATAACTTTTAGATCGCAAAAAACTATGGTAATCACCCATGTTTAAGGACTCGTATCTCCCAACACGGAGATCCGAATTTGGTTTTTCTTTTTGGTATGCGAAGATCACCTAACCGAGAATAATTCCTGTCAAATACAATATTTTATTTGTTGCTGTATGTAGAAATTAATCAGATTGAAAATCACGAAAAACTAACTTTTTTACTTCCAGAAATTATGATACGGAGCGTGCCCCGCCAAACGGGACCGCCCTGTCGCATACCGAGTGCACCGAAAGGCATGCACAATATACCCAGACGTGTGGGCTTTCGCAAAAACTGATTCGGACGCATGTGCGCGTCGGAATCAGCCCGTATCCGTAAAAATTCTCCGTTTCGTAATTTTTGCAAAACCCTGCGCCATTTAGTGTACGCTCGTCAGAATACGACAAAACTTACACCACTGGACTCGTGGTATCACGCTGGTCCTGTGACCCTATTTTCACGTAATTCTAAGACAGTTGACCAAGATGCCTATTTGCGGGCCCTACGGTTGACTTTTTGGGCAAATTTGTGTTCGGCTCACCGTAATCCAAAATTAGACATACCGTTGAGTTCGTACTAACTTTTAGAGTTTGTTTGACCTATAATTTATCCCATTTAGAGACCGTTATCCTTGTCATACTTTTCGGTGCAAAGTGGGCCACACGTGGACCCCACTTTGACCCGAAATTACCGTTTTATCCCTGTGTCCAAATTGGACGAAAGGGTAGTGATTTCTAGATATTTTGCTAATTTTGGAAATATTAGTGATGTCTATTTCAGCATCCGGAGACGTTTGTTCGGAGGCCTTAGTTCCTGATCCCGTGTCCTTGATATTTGGACGCTTATACTATACAGATTTCTTGTCAAGCAAGTATACCTTGCCATTGTACTGTGTTTACATTCTATATGATGCATGCATATTTTATTTTTGTTTATTCTAGTTCATATATTTTAAACTGCTATATAAACTGTGCGTCCAAGAAAACTTGGGTGCAACGACGGTATCGTCGTATTATATTTTTATTTATGTATATTCATTTGACCTACTTTATGAGACCACCCCATTATCATGAGGCATTCTTATGTTTCATTGGCCATGATACTATTCTTACACGAGTGTGAGTCACATGTAGGACACGGACTTGAGTATTCGGCTGACCACTGGTACGTATAGGACGTGCGACGGATATGGATAACTGTCGATAGAAACTCTGCATGCTAGTAGACCTGGCAGTTATTAGAGGTATTATCCTGTCATGGAGATGACATTCTTAGAGCATAGGGTGGGGAGAATAACAAGTAAGTCGTTTGGGCTCCTTTGCACCTTCCTTTTGTTCGCCCGGACGCTCCGCCGGAGCGACGGGTGGTGATGACCCCATATATTACTGGCAGCCTCTGCCGTTCAAAAGATGACATATTTTTTAGGCCCCTGGATCTCCAAGAGAACTATGCCAATCCCATTTATGGCCAGATAGCCCACGCATTCGAAAATTGTTCTCAAACTACATTCACTTAGAAGGTTAGGCGACCCCATTGGATGTTTATTTTCAGTACTTTATTGGCATGTTTATATGTATCTTGTTACGTCCCTCTGAGGAACTGGTACCTTTCTAGATATAGACGGGCAGGAGTATCCGCAGGAGTACAGACCTGGACCTGAGGCTTCTTATCAGACTGAGGAGGTCTTACCTTCGGAGTATCTTTGATTTATGGCAGCTGTTAGAGATTTTAGTTGCTGTTTCTTTCATAGACATTATTCTTATATTAGAGTTTGATTCTCTTCTCTTTAGTAGTTTTAGTTGTCACGCCCCGATCTCCCGCAGGCAAATCGGCCATTCCCGCTAGGCGGGAATCACCCTCGCCAGCGCTCCCGCAGAACGATCGCTTAACCCATCCGGGCGTGATGCCGCACGAGCGTGATCCACGCCCGTGCAAGGCCATGGTTCATTGGCTGGCGGCAAGAGTTCTAAGCCACAGAGTCGCACAGATTGTCCGAGTGTAGCGAAGTCATGAACGCATAGGCGATCGGTAACAGGTTCACTGAGTCGACAAATATAGCGGAAGCATTGAAACACAAGTTGAAGTAAAGCAAGCTCTTTTTATTGATATGAACAAGTGTTACAGGCGGCGTATAGCCGAGATTACAAGTCGCTCAAGCCTCTCTCTCTGAAACAGAAAAAGTGTGCCAAGTGGCTACAATTGTGGAATGATTTTACAGGCGATGGTCAGGCGATGTTCACAACATTATGTCTTGTATATGCGCTTCAGTCTCCAACGCACCGTTGCAAGGCTTTAGAAGGAAACTCCTGGCCTTAGCACACATGAAGGAGGCGTCCGTACCGCACGAGGTTCTTCCGCACCCTGCATACAAACTGGTGGATTATCAGTACATTGAATGCACTGGTGGGGAAGCTACTCGCCCGCTCGACAAATCCAAACACGTAATACAGGTTCCGTGCACAACTATTAAGTTATCTTTCTAGTTGCCTTAGGATCAGTTTTATGCAAACATTGAATAGCTTAACGTGTCGGGCAGTGCGCCGTGCAACATGAGAGGAAACACGACGAGACTTACCAACTTACCATCTCTTCCCTGTCCAAGGCAACATTAAGGCAACATTGTTAATTCGAGCAGAGGCATGTATAAACATTCAGGAGGCAAGCATATGCAAACATGAGGGTCATTTTAACATGATCGTTCAGGTGTTTAGTTGTTCTTGATGCGATGCAGTGACTCGCACGCGGATAGCCGCTAAGCGAGGATGACTTATCTATATGAACACGGTCGCTGGCAAGGCCATTATGGACGTAGCCGGGGATAAGGATAGCTTGCTACAAGAGTACACGATGAGCTGCAAGCTACCCAGTCCCGAACACGAAGACTACACACGAGCTCCATCCGGACCGGATCAGCCCCAGTGCCCCGGTGACCGTCCGTGGAACTTACCTCGGGTCCGAGTTGTCCGCGACATACAAGCATTGGGTCTTTCCAATTATCACGAGATACACGAGAACACGAGAACACGCGTGCACTAGAACAAGAGAACACGAGAACACGAGTGCACGGGAACACGAGTATACGAGTACACGGGATACTTGGATCTTGTTCTTTATACAATAACTTGTCTTGATGCACTCCCCTGGTTCGGGGCTGCGTGGTGACCTAACGGTCCTGGATACTTGCAGGGTCAATCATACACGGAACGACTACTAAGTAGTCTTCCGGGATTTGGATGAATACAAGGCAACATACAACAGACAAGCATGCGTTTCTAAGGAACATAAGCAGACACGTTTGCTCGGGCCCGAAGGTAAGCCGAGAGATGAAATCTTTAGGGGACTTAGCATGCGAGGGTCTGAATACAAGCAGTATTTCATTTCCATGTTCTAGCAAGCAATATGAGTTAGGATTATTCCCTTAGCTAGGTGCGTTGGATTTATTAGCATGCAGGGGGTGATTCACCTAGCGACTAGCATGAACATTCCAGATTTTTATGTGTGCTGGCTAAGCAAAGACAAGTTCACCATAGCCACCCACCTTAGCGATGATTCGCCTCGGTAGAGCGATACGTCTGAGCGAGCCTCTGAAAGTCCAAGCAGGATTCCTGTAGGGGCAAGTCTGGATATCCTTTGCTTTTTGATCGAGGCAAAGCGGGTCGGGACAGCTGCAAGATTGCCGATTTGAGACGGCAGTCCGCTTGAGCGGAACGGGGTGTTACATCCTACCCAACTTAGAAAAAGTCTCGTCCTCGAGACTTACTAAGGACAAGCAGTAATCTAGGGTTGAGGCAATCCTAGACAAGTCGTTGCACTTGTTCATTTGGATCTTCACTTGCACAAGCTTCAAAATTAGCATACCGCTTAGACTGGATCGTGCGCACCTTCGACATGCATTTCTAGTGTGAACACGTCAACCAGCTCAGTGATAGCGAAGTCTTAGCACTCGAGTTTCACCTTTTCCTAAGTCTTGGATGGTGCACTAGTTCAAGGCGTCCCTCGAATAGATGCATTCAACCAAACTTAGAGTTAGTGAAAATTGGACAAGCTACTAGCGATACTCTCGAAGGGTCCGCACAGGTTGGCACAAAGGCCACTCGCAGCATACAACCAGACAAGCAAGCATAACATTCAAAACGCATTTTGAAAGTATTTAGACTTATTGTTGGAACATCCCATCGAGGCATTGAGAGAGAGCGTGCACATAACCCACGAACGAGCTTTCGAAACAGAGATATCGAATTGAGGACAAAGGCGTAGAAGCCAGGCTCTGATACCAACCTGATTCACCTAGCGACTAGCATGAACATTCAAGATTTTTATGTATGCTGGCTAAGCAAAGACAAGTTCACCGTAGCCACCCACCTTAGCGATGATTCGCCTCGGTAGAGCGATACGTCTGAGCGAGCCTCTGAAAGTCCAAGCCGGATTCCTGTAGGGGCAAGTCTGGATATCCTTTGCTTCTTGATCGAGGCAAAGCGGGTCGGGACAGCTGCACGATTGCCGATTTGAGACGGCAGTCCGCTTGAGCGGAACGGGGTGTTACATTAGTATAGTCGATTGCAGTAGATTTGTTTCCATCCGACTATCATACTCTGAGACTTCCTATTTAATATTCAGTTATTTATTTTCTATTTATTTCTTTATTTGTGCTGTGGATGAGATATAGATTATGTGTGACTTGTTGACAATATATTACCACTGGTGGATTTGATATTCATAATACAACGTACGTATGTGTTATGGTTTCCATATATTAGAGTCTCCATATACATACGGCTGGTGTGTTACGTATTCCTAGTCCTACATATTTTGGGACTGGAGCGTGACATATTTTTGTGGTAGCCTATGCAGGTCTAGAATATATTATCTCGGTTACGTAACTGTACCGAACAAGCCTGTGTATAGGAATAGAGTGTCACTACCATATTTTCAGATAAGGGCATTTGTGTAATTTCATTATTCTGAATAATTATGTATTAAATTTAATCTGCTGAGTTTTTATAAACTATATATATATTGTTAGTGGTGTTTGGGTTAGGTCAAACCCTAGAACTCATTAGGACTAACCTAATGACTAACCCTAATTTGAAAACCCAAATTCTAGACAAACCCTAGAATTCCAATTTTAGGGTTGAACCTCAAACCCTAGAATGACTAAACCTGAGTTAATTGAGTTCTGCATGACCTAACATGGGGGTTTAACCTAAACCTATGCATTTGAAACCCTAACCTAGTTTTTAATATAAAAGGGAGCCACCCTCAACCCTTTTCTCCTTCATGAAGAAAGAAACCCTAGCCTCCATTAAAAAAACCATTTTCCCCCACCCCAAATTCGTAATCTAACCCTAGGGATTCCATCTTCCTCCTCCAAAGCAAGGGAAACAAGGAGCTTGGGTCAAGAAGCCTTGGAGAAGAAGAACCTTCATAGGGAAACCATCTCCCTATAGGTAAAATCCGATTTTAATTCATTTAGATTCTGTTTTTCTGTTGTTATTTCCCTTAGGAACCCCCCTTGCTGTTTAGATTTTGATTTAGGGTTTTTGATTTGGGTATTTCTGAAGTTCTCAATGGGAAATCAGGATTGGGGGTTTTTCTATTAAGCAGTCGGGTGTTTTGTATCACTGTGTATTTGGGTTTTTATTGTGCACATTCGGGTTTGAGATGGTCAGTGTGTATGTGTGTATAGATAGGTTGTGAGCATTAGGAATTTCTGTGCAGTCGAGTTCTTGTGTTTGTAACTGTGAATGGTTCATTATGCAGTCGGGTTCTGAAGTTCACAGTGTGTGAATGTGTGCATTGGAGTGTAGAGTTGGGTCCCAGGTTTTAGGTATCAATAGCAGTGTGGGTAGAACCCTGTGTCATAATGTATCAGAGAGTACTGTGTAGATGTGTTAGGGGTGTTCTTGGTTGGAAATTAGTGTATCAGTATTCAGTGTTAGCTGAGTTTTGTGTAGATGTGTTCAGTATATCTAAATGTGGAGTAGTATTCTGTGTAGAGTTAGGGTTATGTTTTCAGCATTGTGTGTATAGCATTACCTGTGTTCAGTGAGTATCAGGAGTTTCAGTTCAATACATCAGTATCTAGGTATTGGGTATGTGGGTGTAGAGTATCAGTAGATACCTGTCTATGTATGTGCCAATGTGTCTGTGCCAATGGTGTATCAATGTGCTGTGTCAGTTTGTGTGTATCTTGTGATGTACAGTGTGTAGTGTATCAGTTAGCTGTGTGAATGTGAGAACTTAATTACCCATGTTTCAGTGAGTAATGTGTGTGACAGTGATGCTTTGGGTGAGTTTCAGTGTATTAGGTACCTGTGTTTGTGTAGGTCTCAGTGTCTATGTGATTAGGTGCTGTGTCAGTTTGTGTGTATCTTGTGATGTACAGTGTGTAGTGTATCAGTTAGCTGTGTGAATGTAAGAACTTAATTACCCATGTTTCAGTGAGTAATGTGTGTGACAGTGATGCTTTGGGTGAGTTTCAGTGTATTAGGTACCTGTGTTTGTGTAGGTCTCAGTGTCTATGTGATTAGGTGTGAGAATGCCTGTGTAGAATGTTAGTAAGTGAGTGAACCTGAAAATCAGTGTGTGCAACTGTGTATCAGGTATGGAGAAGAGAGTGTGTGGCTGTTTGTGAGTTCAGTAGGGAGAATTACCTGTGTATTTCTGAGTGGCTGAGTGAGAGTGAACCACAGTGTGTGTGTGTCTCAGAATTTCCCAGATCAGTGTAGATGATACCTGTGAGTGCAGTGAGTTTTCTGTGAGTGAGAGCAGTGTGTGTAGCAGTTTTGTGAGTGTGTCCTTGTGTATCAGTGTAGGTTTATATCAGTGGGATTTGGGGGTTTCACTACAGTGAGTTGGTATTAAACATAGGGAGTTCTGTGTCCAGCAGAGGTAATGTATCAGTAACTAGCTAAATTCTGTGTATGTTTGAGTGTGTATTTAATGCCAGTGTGAGTTAAAACCTGTGTCTTAGTTAGAAATATTACCTGTGTGTGTATTTAGAGTGTCTGTGAATATAGTGTGTTAGTGTAGCATGTGTCAGTGTGTCTCAGTGAGTGTGTGTATTAGTTAGGTAAGTTAGTACACTAGGATAAGTTATACACTTGAGTACTAACTAGTATTAGCCAGTATTCACTAATACCAACTAGTATACTTAGAATGATCTAGTTAACCATGGGTAACCCCAGTATAGACCTAGAAATGGCCTAACACCCTCATTCAACCTAGTTAATGGCAATTATCTTTCCACACCACTCTTTAACACTTATATTTCATTTATATAGGTCATTGTGATCCCACTTTGGACATCGATCCTCGCATTTTCCTCGGGACCACAGGCGAGTACATTCTCTGACAGTTTTTATTTTTGTTGATTACTTCTATAAATTCAGTTGTAGTACATACTTGATTCTGACACTATGGATACACGGGTTAGCACCCTAGATCCCCATCATGAGGAGTCATGATTGGAATCCATCATGCTAGCTGGAGGATGGGGAACTATTAGTAGATTATGTGATCATATCCAAACATTTACATGCATCATAGCTCACCCCACTTCTCACGTCGGGTGCAGCCTGACCATTTACATGCATCATAGCTGTTATATATGATTAGCCTGACCACTACATGCATCATAGCTAACCATATGGTTAGCCTGACCTACAAGAATCATAGTTAATCATATATAACCAGCCTGATCTAGTCCCAAGCCGATCACATAATAAACTGATAATTCAAACACTTAGCTAGATGTCTATTTTTATTCAGATTCACTTGTTCTAGCATTCACTGTTTATTGTTCATTGCTAGATGCTCTATTGCCTATTTTATTTCTCTAGTACTTTACATTTCCTGTACTTATTCTCATCTTGTATTGTTACACTGTTTATAGTTTTTGTCAACTTAATAAAACTGCTGTTAGTGTTTGTGCTTTGCTCCAATCCTGACTGGATAACATTTTTTAGAGGACCTGGAGAACTTTTGCCCCACTCATTATGACCCAGGATTAGAGGGAGATTTCACTCCTGAAATCCCAGAGGAGTTGCCTATTCTAGAGGAGATCTTACCTGCCTGTTCTTAGATTACTTTTTCGGCATTTATTGTTTTAGACTGAGACTGAGTTATATTTATTATTTTGTGACTTTGTGAGGTCATCTAGACCCAGGACTTGAGTTGGTCTTATTGTGGTTGGTTTATATAGAACTCTTTTCCATTCTCATCGTGCCCATTATTTCTTATAGCTTATGATTGAGTATATTATAGAACTGTGGATTATTATCATTGTCCTCCATACGGAGTTGAGACTATTGACAGGATATATTTTATGTTGAGACCTAGATAGCGTTCTACCGCCGATGCTGCGGCGTAGGCTGGACGTACACACGACTCATGCCCAAATTTCGGGTGCGGGTCGTGACATAGAGTATAAGGATCTCATCCACGCTTGACTAAAACTCATCCTTCCTTTCAACTACCCTATTTAAATGCATGCATAATGTTTGATTCTTGTACTTCTTTTAATTATTTCGTACACCACCTGCAGAGAGATGTATATGCATAATGGATGTACTGTCGTCGATGGTGACACACCTTCAGGAGTCAATAGTCAGACTCAAGAAGGGACCTCAACGATTCCTAGACTTCCGGGACCAGATGGAAAGACTCACAATCCAGTTCCATCAGACCTTACCGCTTCATCTAGTGGGACCCTTCCAGCTTCATCGATACCGTAGGATGGCCAGACACAGCTGTTCCAATTCTTCCAGATAATAATACAGAAACAAAGACAACAGGCAACCACACTAGCTGCAAAGCAGAGGCAGCAAGCAGCAGAACATAGGCAAGAATTTTTGGCAGCGCTTGAGAGGATGGCTGCACAGACTACTGTACCAGCTCAAGCACTAGTTCCAGTACCTCGAGCTAGAGTTGGTTCAGTCAAAGACTTTATACAAATGGGTCCCAAGCCGTACAAAGGCATTGAGAACCCAGAGGAGACTACAAACTGGATCACCCACACTCAAAAGTTATTAGAGGCATCGTAGCTGCCTACAGAGCTATGGATTACAAGCATAAGGATGCTTCTAGATGGTAATGCCCATCACTGGTGGGAATCAATGGAGCGCCAGTTGGGTACATATCAGACTTGGGAGCAATTCTTGGAGTACTTTGAAAGGAAGTACTTCCCGGACACCGTAAGAGATGCATTATACGATCAGTTTCTTCACCTGGAGTAGGGGAACAAAACAGTTGACGAGTATGATGCCGAGTTTAGTCGCCTTAGTAAATATGGCGCTGCCCTAATACCAGATGACTTGGTGAAGGCTAAGAGGTTTTACCGTGGGCTGACACAGGAGCTCCAACACTACACTAGCTCACAGTCCCGGATCTCTTATGCCGAATTACTGACAGAAGCCAGATTGCAAGAGACCATCAACAGAGAAAAAGGAGGCCAACTGAGGATACAACAAGGACCAGCAAGGACACAGCAAGGACCATTAAGGACGCAAAAGGAGGACCTATCAGACGTTCTTTGGCACAGCAACAATAGTACCAGCACAGAGCAGGACCATACCAGAATTCGAAGAAGCCCCACTGTAATTATTGTAGGAAACATAAACACATTTTAAGAGACTGTCGGACTCGTTTGGGATAATGTATGAGATGTGGTTCTGGACAGCACCTGGCGAGAGACTATCCCATGCAACATGCATTGACACTTCCACCGCCAGTTCAGAGACTAGCGCTTCCAGCACCGAAGCCAACCCAGCAGATGACTAGACCAGGAGCACCTCGACCCCCAGCAGTAGGAGGATTTCAGCGAGGAACACCGCTACCTACTCAGGAGGATCAGTACATGAGGGCCAGTCATGGACAACTACAGAGGAACAGACAATCTTTTGCATTAGAAGTGGAGGACTTGGATCAGGAGGTTGATGTCATAGCAGGTATCACTCTTGCTTTTACTTTTCCTGCTTTGACATTGTTTGATACGGGAGCCACCCACTCATTCGTATCTTCTAGTTTTATTGCCAAACACAATATTGCTACTACACCTTTACCTAGTTGTGTTAGAATTCTCACCGGTGGAGGAGTTGTACCTATTAGTCGGATTTGTAGATCGTGTCCTGTAGTGATTCATGGCAGAGAGATGAACGCCCGACTCTTAGTCCTTCCTATGCCAACTTTTGATATTGTGCTTGGAATGGACTGGCTAAGCAAGTACCACGCTTTCTTTTACTGTTTTGGAGGAAGCATTCTTTTTAAGGTACCAGGCCAGCCTGAACTTGAGTTTGCATGAGGATCCACAGAAATCCTTGATGGTATGTAACTCGTAATGGACGATGTTATTTATTACCCCATTATTTCAGAGTTTCAAGACATTTTTCCAAAGGAATTGCCAGGCCTACAACCGGACAGAGACGTAGAGTTTTTAATTAAATTGACATCAGGAGCAGCACCTATAGCATCGCATATTTATAGATTGGCGAAGAAGGAGACGGATGAGCTGAAGGCACAGTTGAAAGAACTAGAAGAGAAAGATTTCATCCGACCAAGTAAATCACCCTGGGGAGCACCAGTGTTGTTTGTACCAAAGAAGGATGGGTCAGTGCGTATGTGCATTGACTACAGAGCCTTAAATGCAGTGACTGTGAAGAATAAATACCCATTGCCACGCATTGATGACTTATTTGATCAGCTTAGTGGAGCTAAGGTATTCTCGAAGATAGACTTGAGATCAGGATATCACCAGGTGAAGGTACGAAAGCAGGACATTCCGAAGATCGCATTCTGGACAAGGTATAGACACTACGAGTTTCTGGTCATGCCATTTGGATTGACCAATGCTCTAACTATCTTTATGGACTTAATGAATTGAGTCTTCCACCAGTATTTGGACCAGTTCGTGGTCGTCTTCATAGATGACATATTTGTCTATTCGAAGAGCCACGAGGAGCACCTGCGAATTATTCTAGAGACCTTGAGGAGAGAGCAGTTATATGCAAAGCTCAGTAAATTTGAGTTCTTCTTGGATAGAGTTTCGTTTCTTGGGTATGTTGTTACGGAAGATGGTATCTTTGTTGATCCAGAGAAAATCTCGGCAGTCGAGACATGGCCAATTCCTAAATCAGTATCGGAGGTGAGGAGTTTCCTTGGACTTGTAGGATATTATTGACGGTTCGTGGAGAACTTCTCAAGGATAGCAGCACCTATGACTCGGTTGACTTGTAAGGATCAAGAATTCATATGGACCGACGAGTGTCAAGTCGCTTTCGAGGAGTTGAAGAAGCGACTGACTACGGCACCAGTATTGACTATTCCATCAGGATCAGGAGGCTATATGATTTACAGTGACGCATCAGGGAAAGGCTTAGGATGCATATTGATGCAGTATGTCAAGGTAATTGCATATGCATCTAGGCAGTTACGAGTGCATAAGAAGAATTATCCAACTTATGACTTGGAACTTACAGCTGTTGTATTTGCTCTGAAGCTATAAAGACATTACTTATATGGGGAACGAGTGGAGATCTATACAGACCACAAAAGCCTTAAGTATGTCTTCATGCAGAAGGAGTTAAATATGAGGCAACGCCGATGGCTTGAGTTGATGAAGGATTTTGAGATAGAGCTACATTATCACCCAGACAAGGCTAACGTTGTAACAGACACGTTAAGCAGGAAACCAGCAGATTACTTCTTGACGACGCAGAGGGAATTATTGGAGGACCTGCAAGAGCTTGGCATTAAAGTGATATTACCCGGAGAAGATGGGACACTATCCAACTCGCAAGTACAGTCGTCACTAGTAGAGAGGATTAAGGAAGCTTTGGCTACAGATGCCAGATTCAGGAGATTGAAAGAAAGAACAGAGGCCGGAGAGCAGACATGATTGCGTATTCATGAGGACATGACATTACGATGCAGTGATCGTCTATATGTTCCCAATGGAGAGATTCGACAGGAGATGATGACAAAAGCTCATAGTTCGATATATTCTATTCATCCTGGAGGCACCAAGATGTATCATTACTAACGAATATACTTTTGGTGGCATAGGATAAAAAAAAAGATAGCTCACTTTGTAGCTAAATGTCTAGTATGTCAGCAAGTAAAGGCGGAGCATCAGAGAACATCAGGATTATTGTAACCACTTCCGATTCCAGAGTGGAAGTGGGAGCACATCACTATGGACTTCGTCACGGGTTTTCCCAAGAGTCCAAGTGGAAGAGATGCAGTATGGGTAATAGTGGGCCGACTCACCGAGTCAGCCCATTTCTTGTCTTTGAGAGTTGGCCAGTCTACAGAAGCTCTGGCTGACTTATATATGAGGCAGATCGTGAGATTGCACGACATACCAGTCAGCATTGTATCAGACAGGGATTCGCGTTTCATATTGCACTTTTGGAGGAGCATGCAAGAGAGTCTTGGAACTCGTTTGAAGTTCAGTACATCTTATCACCCGCAGACAGATGGGCAGTCAGAGCGTACTATTAAGACGCTGGAGGATATGTTGAGGGCTTGAATGTTAGACCTTGGAGGATCATGGAAGGACCACCTATATCTTGTGGAGTTTTTTTACAACAATAGCTATCAAGCGAGTATCCAGATGGTTCTATTTGAAGCATTGTATGGAAGAAAGTATAGGTCTCCCGTGTGTTGACGTGACGTGGGAGAACATCAGATTTTGGGACCAGAGTTGGTGGTCAACACCGTTGAGACAGTAAAAAAGATATAAGGGCACTTGTGAGCAGCGCAAGACAGGCAGAAGCAGTGGGCAGAACTTCATCGTCGTCCCTTAGAGTTCAAAGAGGGCGATCATGTCTTCTTGAGGATATCACCTACCAGAGGCACCATTCAATTCGGAGGGTGCGGCAAGTTGAGTCTAAGGTATATTGGACTATTTGACGTGCTAAAGAGAGTGGAAGAAGTGGCATATCGACTTGCGCTACCACCTTCACTCGAGGGAGTACATGATGTATTCCATGTGTTCCAGCTTAGGCGATATATGGCAGACAACAGTCATGTTCTCGACCATTCTGAGATCACCATTGGGCCGAGCTTGTCATATCAAGAGCAACCCGTTGTAATCCTTGATCGTCGAGAGAAAGTGTTGAGGAACCAGTCTATTCCCTTGGTTCGCGTGGAATGAAAGCATGGCGCGCCAGGAGAATCAACTTGGGAGCGCGAGGACGACATGCGCAAACATTTTTTGAACCTATTCGTAGACCAAGGTATGAAATTACTTTGTTAATTTATATCTTATACCATCCTTGACTTTCTATCGTGGCTTAATTTTAATTTCGAGGACGAAATTTTTATAAGTTGGGTAGAATATAAAATCCTTAATTTTATAAATCATATTAATTATTTAATTTATTTATAGTATTTATTAGCTAATTAAAAGAAATAAAATTTATGGAATTTTTATTTTTAGGTGCTTGTGCAATAGAGGATTTATGGAGCAATTATAATTTTTTCTTAATTATTTCCATGTAGGAGACCCTTTGGACAACTGAGTAGATTTATTGTATGCACTAATAAAATTTCTAGAATTTTCTATATATATATATATATATATATATATATATATATATATATATAAGGTTATTAAAAGAAATATAAATAGAAATAGAAATGAATAAGAAATAGATTATAAAAAAAAGAAAAGAATTAGAATAAAGAAAGAAAAAGAAAAGATTATGAATCAAAACCCAAACCCATAACTTAACAAACCCCACCTGGTCCTATCCTATCCTAAACCCGGCTGCACCCGTTACAAGCAGCAGCAGTAGCGTTCAGCACCCCCCGTGCGTATAAGTTCCCCCCCCGCCGCTATATATATATATCTATATATATCTACCATCGCAAACCCTAACCCTAAACTCTAATCTTCTTGACCTAGCCGCGCCGCCGTTCACCTGACCGCCGCCCAGCCTCGACAGAACCACCGCCGACCACCAAAGCCACCCGCCGGAGGACCCCGCGTTACCACGCACCGCGACATCAGTCTGAACAGCGAAGCTCTGTTCACGCTTCGCTTCCTGCGCCATAGCTCGACCAAACTCAACCCCGTCTTCACCGGTATGTTCATGACCTATCCCCCTTCCATCTCTGTGTATTAGTTTACTTTGAACAAAGCGTAACCCTAGGCGAAAACAACGACCAAGTTGGCAAAAAATGACAACTTTTAGATCGCAGAAAACTGCGGTAACCACCCATATTCACGGACTCGTATCTCCCAACACAGAGATCTGAATTTAGTTTTTCTTTTTGGTATGGGAAGACTACCTAACCGAGAATAATTCCTGTCAAATATAATATTTTATTTGTTGCTGTATGTAAAAATTAATCAGATTGAAAATCACGAAAAACTAACTTTTTCACTTCCAAAAATTGTGATACGGAGCGCGCCCCGCCAAACGGGACCGCCCCGTCACATACCGAGTGCACCGAAAGGCACGCACGGTATACCCAGACGTGTGGGCTTTTGCGGAAACTGATTCGGACGCGTGTGCGCGTCGGAATCAGCCCGTATCCGTAAAAATTCTCCGTATTATGATTTTTGCAAAACCTCGCGTCATTTAGTGTATGCTCGTCAGAATGCGATAAAATAGCGCCACTGGACTCGTGGTATCGCGCTAGTCCTGTGACCCAATTTTCATGCAATTCTGAGACAGTTGACCAAGCCGCCTATTTGCGGGCCCTACAGTTTTTTTGGGCGAATTTGTGTTCGGCTCACCGGAATCTAAAATTGGACATACCGTTGAGTTCGTACTGACTTTTAGAGTTTGTTTGACCTATAATTTGTTCCATTTAGAGACCGTTAACCCTGACACGCTTTTCGGTACAAAGTGGGCCACATGTGGACCCCACTTTGATCCAAAATTACTGTTTTGCCCCTGTATCCAAATTGGACAAAAGGGTAGTGATTCTAGCTATCTCGCTGATTCCAAAAATGTTGGTGATTTCTATTTCAACATTCAGAGATGTTTGTTCGGAGGCCTTAGTTCCTGATCCCGTGTCCTTGATATTTGGACGCTTACACTATACAGATTTCTTGTCAGGCAAGTATACCTTGCCATTGTACTGTATTTACATTCCATATGATGCATGCATATTTTATTTCTGTTTATTCTAGTTAATATATTTTAAACTGCTATATAAACTGCATGTCCAAGGAAACTTGGGTGCAACGACGGTGTCGTCGTATTATGTTATTATTTATGTATATGCGTTGGACCTACTTTACGAGACTACCCCATTATCATGAGGGATTCTTATGTTTCATTGGCCATGACACTATTCTTACACGAGTGTGAGTCATATATAGGACACGAACTTGCGTATTCGGCTGGCCACTGGTACGTATAGGACGTACGACGGATAGGGATAACAGCCGATAGAAACTTTGCATGCTAGTAGACCTGACAGTTATTAGAGGTATTATCGTGTCATGGAGATGACATGCTTAGAGCATGGGGTGGGGAGAACAACAAGTAAGGCGTTTGGGCTCCTTTGCATTTTCTGTTTGTTCGTCCGGACGCTCCGCCGGAGCGACGGGTAGTGATGACCCCATATATTACTGGCGGCCTCTGCCGTTCAAAAGACGACATGCTTTTTAGTCCCCTGGATCTCCAAGAGAACCATGCCAATCCCATTTATGGCCAGATAGCCCACGTGTTGGAAAGTTGTTCTCAAACTGCATTCACTTAGACGGTTAGGCGACCCCATTGGATGTTTATTTTCAGTACTTTATTGGAATATTTATATGTATCTTGTTACGTCCCTCTGAGGACTTGATACCTTTCCAGATATAGACCGACAGGAGTATCCGCAGGAGTACGGACCTGGACCTGACGCTTCTTATCAGACTGAGGAGGTCTTACCTTCGGAGTATCTTTGATTTATGACAGCTGTTAGAGATTTTAGTTGATATTTCTTTCATAGACATTATTCTTATATTCAAATTTGATTCTCTTCTCTCTTTAGTAGTTTTAGTATAGTCGATTACAGTGGATTTGTTTCGATCCGACTATCATACTCTGAGACTTCCTATTTGATATTCAGTTATTTATTTCCTATTTATTTCTTTATTTGTACTGTGGATGAGATATAGATTGCGTGTGACTTGTTGACAGTATATTACCACTAGTGTATTTAATATTCATAATTTAACGTATGTATGTGTTATGGTTTCCATATATTGGAGTCTCCATATACATACGGCTGACGTGTTATGTATTCCTAGTCCTACGTATTTTGGGACTGGGGCGTGACCGTATGGTAACACTAGCTTCATTATTAGATCATCTCATCAAACTTATTAGAACTCACGATCATTCGCACTAGTTATTAACTTATATAATACACAAGCTCTACTTCACTCTCAAAGGCAGGCCTATGGTTCCATATCTTAATTGATGTATAAGTATCTCCCTTTTTAATCTTTTACAGACTGTTACACTAACCTGTGATATACTTAATACCTTTGATGATCAATCTTGATATTCTTTTCTACCCATGGCACACTCATTAATACCCTTTATGCATATACATTTTTTTTACTCTTGACACACCCAAGTAATCAACCATCAAATTGAATATCATGCTCCATTAATTTTCAACACAAGTTTTCTTGATACTTAATTGCTTATATGGATCGCCCAACTACATGAATTCATGACTATCCAGGACTGATATGCTACCTCTAATACTAACTTTTGGAACCATCACTGATACTCTTTACTCCTTCTTCTACCTATAGTACCAATACTAACTATAATGACACCTATCATAGAACCATTGCTACAAGGTACTATACTACGGGTTATCCCTAGATTGATGCCTACTGCTCACATGTCCAACTAAGAAACACTTATAAACTCATAATTCATACTCAGTCAACACTGATACAAGACACAGACCTAATTGCAAGTCACCAATTATCACACTAACAAGGAATCCTAATGGAAAGAAACTCTATAAGGAACTGGACTAAGGGCTGAAGATATCTCTATTGCCAAGCAAAAAATGATGGAACAAAGTCCTAGAATAACAGAAGTGGATAAGTATTAAGATAATACTTTAAGAACCAATTTTTAAGATACAATCTGATAATCATACACGTTTGTCCAAAATCATGACACTCAGAATCCTCACTACGCCAGTAAGCATAGCTGCGATAAACGATAGGTTCCATAACTAAGGTATGCAACTCTATAATCATGTCATCTAGAATCCTCGCCACGCCAACCGGTATGGCTGCAAGAAACTCTCAATTTTATAACTAAGATATATACATCCAAGGTCAGGTTCCAACATTTCCGACACGACAACTAGTATGGCTACGATAAATTCTAGGCTCCATAACCAAAGCAAACGTTTTACCTTTCTCACTGTCCTCATCAATATATGTCATCAGATGATACCGTAAATTTTAGTCCGTAAAATTCATCTCGATATGAAATCAAACTTAACAACGATACCAAGAATTAAATTACTGATCAACAAGAATCAAATTCAATAGCAACAAGTGAGAACAGACGGAACAAGGGAAAATATTTAAATTAGAAATTATAATAAGATTCTCAAGGGTCGTCCCAGGAATCTCTCAAGAAATTTGTGATTGAGTATCCTCTCACATCCTAGTATCCTATGTACTATATCCTATCACAGGCACGCAGTAGTACAACTAAGACATCGCATTACCACGATATCGCACAACTTGCGAATTCAGACCTGCATGGGCCACCACTAAAAATGTGTTACGATCCGCACCCAAAATTTGGGACACGAGTACATGGGTATGTCCAGCCTACGCCGCAGTATCGGCGGTAGAACGCTGTCTAGGTCACAATACTATCTAACCACTCTCACATGAATATCTAACTCCATAAGGAGACATAGATATCATAATATAATATGGAATACTCAATCACGGAAAATAAAGCACGATGAGATATCAAAGAAAATAAATGAAATACAAGACAAGTCTAACAACAAAATAGTCTAACCTGCAATCAATAACATCCAAGTATCCGAGTATGCTGGAAACAAGTCCTCTAAATCATAGTCTGGAAAAAAATATCCAGTCAGGATTAGAGCAAAGTACATCTCTAACAACAGTTCTACATCAATGATGTAAACTATGTAGCAGTAAATAGATGAAAATATACAAGATGTATATACATGTACAAGAAATACACAATAAAGGGAATACTGGAAATAAATACAAGAATAAATAATATGGCAATGAATAAGAATACTAATGACTAAGTGTGGGAGTACTAGCTTTAACATGTGATCCGCTTGGGAACTTGTACACGAATACTGGCCTGGCTAGTCATACGTGCAGTGTATGACCAACACTAATATGAGAAAAAGACTTATACATGAAGGGTATGATCACATATCTACACTAAAATACTCTTCACCCCCGACTGGTATAGTAGATCCAACCATGGTATGCTATGGCACGGGATTCTCTAGGAAGGTAGAAAGTCTCCCCGAGAATCAGTGTCTGTACATGCACAAGATAAATAATAAAACAAGACTTGTACAAGATACACCATATACAAGGAATAACATCTCATGACGAGATCCGGATATACCAATCCATGTAACCACCGTGTCAAAAAATATGGATATTTATACTATATACAATGAACATAGAGGATATCATAAATAAGAAACTATCAAAGAATGTACTCGCCTGGGGCCCTTAGCTGACAATACCAATGTCCTGCTCCTGAAGTCTCGCTGGACGATCCAATGGTCCTATATACATATAATATAACACAATACATCATCAGCCATTATACTAGCACACGCACAAATACAATACAATGAACTCAGCAGCTATACTAGGGTGACACTGGTTAACTGGGGTCAAGTGTACGTCTAGTTGAACGGGTGTCATGTCTGTAATTGCTGTGCAAAACAGACAGTCAAAAAGATACGGGACTCGCCAGTATGTCAGTGTACATAAGGCAGTCTACTTACATATCACATGGTCACTGGTCAATGTAACTACGGGATATCCGTCATTACACTAGGGTCACCTAGTACATATATAATATACATAGTCTTAACTAGCATATAACATTAAATACTTACAATATATGTATATACCAATTAAATACATATATAATATATATATGTATATATATACTAATTGAATTCATATACTACATATATGTATATATATATATATATACCAATTATACATATTAAACATATACTAATGGAATACCTAAATATATACATACTAAATATATTTATACATATACCAAATGAATAAGATACATACATACTAAATATATACCATTGAATACATACGCTATATATATATATATATATATATATATATATATATATATATATATATATATATATATATATATATATATATATATATATATATATACATACTAAACATATACTAATAAGTAATATACACATACCAATTATATACATACACACACAATCACATAAAATGAAGGAGGAGGGACAGGTTCGAACCTGTGCACGTGCACGAGATCGACAATGACGACGATGATGACGATAACGACGATGATGACGACAATGACGATGTGATGATGACGATGTTAAAGGCTGCCGGAGTGGAGGGGCTCGGCGAGGAGGAGGACAGGGAAGAGGGGAGGAGATCGGACTGTGGGGAAGATGAGACGGGGAGGAGGAGATCCGAGGTAGAGGAGAGAAGAGGGTAGTGGTGGTCGAGGTGATAATGGTGGTGGTGGTTCAGTCGAGGGGAAGAGGACGAAAGAGTCAGGCGAGGTATAGCGAGGAAGTGGTCGGGGCTCTGGTCGACGGCAGTATGGTGGGTGTTAAGTGGTCGGGATGGGCAGTCGGGACCGCGGGTCATCGACGGGGTCGTTCAGGCGGTTGGCGGAGGGGGGTGCAGCGGTAAACTCTGACGAGATCTCGGTCAACACTCATTGGAAAAAGGGCTTGGATTCTTGTATAGGTATTAGAGGGCTATGATTTGGTTTGATTCAAAATAGAGGGTTAGGATTACATTGGTTCAAAATAAAGGAGGGCTATGGTTTGAGGAGGTTGATGTTGAGTTACACACTCCCAAAAATTATAGAAAAATTCACATGAAGGAGAAATGGGTTTCTTCACGTGTTGTGTCCAATAGGATGGACACCTTAATGCACTTTTGCATAAAAGTGCCCAACAATTAAAAAATTGCACAAAGTTGGGGTTTGGATTTATTTAATTAAAAAATAATACCATTGGTGTTCTAAAATAAATTAGAAGTACATGGAGCTAAAATTAGGTAGGACACAAGTGTTATGAATGAAGAAGACTCAAAATAGAATATTACCCTAATTTAGGTTGCTCAAAATAGGTCAAGATTGTGTCTCCAATTTCGATTGGAACGCACAAGGGTGCAAAGTTAGATTTATATAGAATTAAAAGTAAACGTTTGCGACGAAAATTGTTTGACTAAAATGTAGCATAAGAGAGCATAATTATAAGTTATACAAATATCAGAAAAGAAGGAAGGCATGTCTAGGACAAAGGTATAAAATTTGTTGGAAGACAAAAGCTAGGGTAGCGCTCCAAATATCGAAACAACGGTAAGGCACAATAATTAAAAAAAATCACGGTAGTTAATTATAATCCTAAATAAATAAATCAGGAAATAATACAAATTAAATCCACATCCTATATTTTGGTCAGGGGTTCATCTAGTGGGCTTCTAGGTGCAGTCTACTAACTCATGTATTATAAATATTATATAATATATATATAAATACACATATCATGCAATTAATTAAAATAAAGTCATACAACACTTAATAATAAACAAAAAGTCAAAAATACCCCTATTTCAGAATGTGGTAGTAATAATTTGTACGAGTCACTTCCTGATCACTCAAATCTAATATATCAAAGAATACTTGAGTCAAACTCTGTTGCACCAATTTTTGACACAATTCCACAGTAGTCCATCTGTTACGAGAAAACCTATCGCTTATCTTGTTCTGAACATTTCTAACGTGCGCCCCACTCTATAGCACACATATACCACCTAGAAATCGAGTCTCTCTCGTACCATATTTAATCTACATTGTTGAACATCTATTTTGAATAAACTATTCCGTAGCGATCCTGTCAATCGTAACTCAACATTCGCTTGCTCCAAGTTCCAAAACATAACTCAACCGATGTGCACCAACCAACTTTTATTTTTGTTATCCGTATCCGTCACGACAATTCTATTATTGTTCATCCAAACATTCCAATGCCGCGATCACTATGTGGTATACCATATACTACTCAGAATTAAGTCACTTTTTACGTCATCCTTATTCTACATCAATCCAACATCAGTTCAAGCTATCTATTCTGTGTGATCCTGTCATTCGTAACTCAAAGCCTGACACTAGACTTAGCCAATGCATGAACCATCTAACTCTTCTGTCGATCTCGCTTGATGAAACTTGCACCATGTTCTATTTTTGATACTTTCAACTATTTCTCAAACCATTTGACACATTCGCTGCACGAGCAACTCGTGCAACGCTCTCTTCCAAGTAATCCAAGCCAATACCTAATTATTCCACACATTTATTATATAAGTAACTCGTATAACGCTCTCTCTTTTATTCTAAGCCACTGCTCAAATATGCTAAACATGCACTGTACGAGCAACTCGTGCAATGCTCTCTATGATATTCCCAGCCAAAACTCAAACTCTGTTCAACACATTCGCTACACGAGGAACTCGTGCAATATTTCATTCTCATTCAATGCTTTTACTCACCGTATGCCACAAAACCAATTTTGTCTGACAACCAACTACTATACTGATGTAACCAAAATCTCCCCGAGCGATAAGCCAAACCAACGCACCGACACCTCTCAATTTGCTGCACGAATGCAACAACGCCACATAACTTGCTGCACGAATACAATAACACCAAATAATGCTATACGATCCTATCAAAATTCTATGAAAGCCAACACAACGAAGAACAACATGCACACACAACCGACAAATATATAGACTTATTACATAAAACATCTAATACGACATCGAGTAGAGCCAAGAGCGATTCGACACGCGAAAGCTATATAGAGTTTGTCATGAACCAAAGAAAAAAGTTTAAGAAAATGAATAGGACGCTCTGATACCAATTATGTCACGCTCCAATCTCTCGCAAGTTCGATCGTCCCCGTTGAACGTTAATCACCACGTTACAGCACTCCTGTAGGACAATCGTTCTCATTGGGACGTGATGTGTACGAGCCTGGAGTTGAGCTCACACAAGGCAATTATGTCAAACGTCATGGTTATCATCAAAATGACCAAGTTGCAATGAAAGTCAAGCATTGTGTACCAAGTACACATCAGAGTATATGCAGCGAATTTCTCGAAGGGTTCAAATAAAAATGCCACAAAGAAGAATGCCACAGGAGATACAACACTCTTGATCTTTCTCTTGCCCTCAAAGGTACTTACCGTTCTATACATCATGTCCCGTATATCCAAGATGAGCCACTACACCTTCGTACTTGGAAATAATATCCACTAACGTGGGTCAGTACACCGCTGTACTGGTGAGCGGGATAACCTACTTGTCTAAACCAACACTAAATAGATAGTAAATAAAAACAATTATATGGTGATCTTTCTACTTGAATCCTAGATTCATTTCATGGCAGAGGTATGCTATGTTAAGGAAAACTATAAAGCAAGTTAAGCATGCAAGCCTTCAACTCAAGCAAATATACTAGCAGTTATATCCAAACTTAAATGAAACAAAAACATGCAAATCATTCTACTCAAACCCAAAGCATGGCATAAACCTATCAAACCGTATTGCACTCCAGGTCTCCAATCTATCGAATCATGCCACAATCCAAGTCTTGCTAATCCAATCATTGATGTGCATACTCTTGCCCAAGGCAAGGTGGCGCCGTCGCCTACATGAATGCACAAATCTCAAACCGAACCAACTCTTATCTATATGAAGGTCACTGGCCAAGCCATAAAGGATTATCCAACTGTATTTTGACCTGATCCAACGCTGAGTAGCTAGCCACTCGAACTGCCACTACCGTGCTCAAAGTACGTTACCATTTGTTTTCTCCATGGTCGAACGGTCCCGGTGCCCCGGAGCCTATCCCGTTCAAAAAAACCAAACCCTGTGCGCAACAAGTTGTCTGCGACCAATGTAATAATCCAACAAGTAGGTACGATAAGAGAATCGAGCCTTCTTGCCCCACCAAATGATACTCGCCTCGATCTATCCAATTCACCAAAACTATTCTCCAACTATAGCCCAAGGCACCATTCTCCAACGATAGCCCAAGGTACCATTCTTAAATTATCTCTACTTGCACCATGCCTCTTCTCGACACAGTGCTCCGAATAAGTACATCACACAATGCCCCAACAGTAGCACAATGCCCTCTCTGATGTAGTTGTCCGATTTTGAACCACAACTGCACGCTTTGCTTGATAAAGCGTCCAACTTGATATTCATGTGCAACAAACGCACGCTTGCTCGCCTGCTCGATAAAATATTTTACTTTTCCAACGAAGATGATCCACTCAAGCTCTAATTGCCCAAACGTAAGTCTAACTCAAGCCACAAATTTTATCCATCCAAACGGAACACTCTATGCACGCCACAGTGCGGTGATTCCAATGTTCCAATTCTAAGTATCTAAGACATTACGTGTATTACAAATTATTAGGCGTAAAGGAGTAGAAGAGAAGGGACAGAGTTAACTCACCAAGTCTGAATCCGCTAAGCACTCTGCCTTGCCGATACGGCTGATTCCTTGAATTCGTGTTCCGATGTGAAGCATGATCAACTCAATTGGTACGATTGTACGAGCAGGCCATACTCTCCATATAATCCGACCGATCAGACTAAGGAAGATGACATTATTGCTCCAATCCTGCTGTCTCTGTACTTCTCTGAATGAACACACTAATTTTATCGAACTTCGTAAGCGATCTGCACATGAAATCAACTCAAATTAATACTTGCTCCCAAATCCAACAAATCAAAATTTAACCAACCATTGTCTTATTTTAATCCAATTCAGCATAAAGCACCGTACGATTGTGGGGCATTACATAATATACCACATAGAATAAGGTTCGTCCTCGAACCAAACCAGTAGTCATTCCTTTCTCGTATGTCGCTTTCTCATTTCATAAACTCCGTCTCATGTAACTTATATTCCACTGATCCAGACTCATCATCTTTGTTTCATGTTGAATGCTCGCACAATAATTCTATATTCCCATATCTTTCTTGCAGCTAAATTTGAATTTAATATATCGCTTAGTTTAGATCATACACATATTTAAGGCATCCCAAAATAGATGCATTTCAGCCGAGCTTAGCGATAACGAATTTGGACAAGTTACAAGGGTATATTCATGTCCGAGACATTCATCGCTTCACTCTCGATTGAACCGATCCTACCGTTCATCCACAACACATTTGTACAAGCGTTATTCTTAAATACGATGATTCTCCATTGACGATCTCTCCACCTGACTCAAATCAGTTCGTGTTCTGACTCAATCTATTCTCTATCAAGATCCAATACACTCTCCAAGTCGTTGTTCATCCCAAGTGTAATGACTATTCTACAAGGCTCTATCATCCAACTATTTCTGAATTCTTACTAGTACCGTCCAAGCTCAACCAACCAAACTCTAGAATGACTCCAATCGCACCATATCTACTTGCACCGTCTACAAATATCATCTTATTCTTTGAACGATCATCATAACTGATACTATACCAGCATGGCGACTTACCCAAATATCGTACTATGCTCTTAGATCAGCTCGGCCCAATACCTCTGTCTCAATCTAAATACCTCAATGGATGAACATCTATATTAAGGTTTATGTGATCCACGGAGATTTTGCCGCCATGCCATAGGGATAGTGTCACCACGATTTTGACGCAAACATACTTGCCATAATTTTTAGATCGTGCATGAAATAGTTCTTCGTACTGCTTCTACTGCCTCGATCATAGGATATCACCTTGTCCCTCTACATAAGCACATAGCGCAAACCAAGTTCGATTTCATCTTGTAGAGCTGATGCACATATGTCCCTTCCGGAAGTGCAAGGCTCTGAGTTGAAGCGAGCCGTGGCTTTAACTTCTCGAAGCTAGTTACACAGTCGTCAATTCATATGAATGTTATTTTCTTCTGGGGCACGATGAGTCAGAGGCGATGCTATCTTCAAAAATCTACTATTCTGAATCTCATCAGTTGACTTAGGCCATTTTTACCATCGCTTCGATCTTCTGGCTGCATCTTTAATTCCAATGATCTCTCAAATCCAATACTCAGTCGCCTAGGCTATCTCCAACATACACCACTCACATCCACCCTCGACGCATTCCTAAATACGTCGCCACAAGGGTCGTTCTATGGGTTTATAATATTTATTTTGATTTAGCGGCCAAGTTGCTAGGGTCAGCTGTCCCGAAGCTACGCTTGATAATTGTAAGTCATCACGATGGGAAGTTACTATGAACCGTGCTATATCTCCTCTACAAATCCAAATCCGAGCACTTCATGAACTACCTATGACGTATCTGTTAACCAAACGCTTTTTAATCACCTAGATTCTTAATATCTATCCTAGCTACTAATCGTTGAACTGCGCTCGTTGAAACCGTCTTCCATCACTCTGCCTTTTTGTCCTGAATTCATCAAAATTTTGACCCGCCTTGTTCGACTTTCTGCACTATCACTTGCCAAGTTTTCTGAAATCTTGTTGACTTGCTCAATTTTTTATCCGTATGCAATGTTTTAATACTGCACGTCCAACTCGATACTATAAGTGTTAACTTTAAATCCAACTCAACATTGACTAGCTTCACATTATGCTCGTTCACATCTTCTGGACAACCCGTCCACCATCGTTGCACCGTTTAGCCAATTTTACTTCTGCTAAACTTTGAGTCAAACTTCTCGAGTGCCAATTTCCAAAATCCTTCAAGTACATGCGACTCCTTCGTATTGCACCTCCAAATCCAAATATTGTTTCACTGCTCGACCAACTGCTTCCTTGCATTGGTAAAATTTGTAGTCCATTCTCGCTACTCTTGGATACATCCATCGCTCGCACAAGCGTGCCCCAACTATTTATTCCTTATGCTCAACTCTCTCTTTTCATCAATGAATGCTTCGTCGAACTTCTAAATCACACAAGCAAACTCTGATATTCATCTTTCCGTCTGATCGATCTCATCTTCCTACTAATACTTGGTCCGCATCACTCCTTCGAATTCCAAACACTTGTTCTATTGCTTGTTTCTTTCTCGTCCAACGAAACTTCCATTTATATGAGTCTCTTCCTGGTCGCACAAATCCAACGTATCGAAGAATACTTGAGTCAAACTTCGTTGCACCAATTTTTGACATAATTTTATACTAGCCCATCCGTTGCGAGCAAACCTATCGCTTATCTTGTTTTGAACATTTTTAACGTGCGTACCACTCTGTAACATGCATATATCACTTTGAAATAGATTCTCTCTCATGCCAGATTTACTCTATATCGACGAACGTCTAATCCGACCCGATTATTCCATAGTGATCTTGTCGATCGCAACTCAACATTCGTTTGCTCCAAGTTCTAAAACATAACTCAACCGATGTGCACTAACCAACTTTTATTTTCGTTATTCGTGCCCATCGCGATAATTCTACTACTGTCCATCCAAACATTCTAACGTCGTGATCACAATGTGGTATACCATACACTACTCTGAATCAAGTCACTTCTTACGTCATCCTTACTCTGCATTAATCTAACATCGGTTCAAGCTATCCATTCTGCATGATCCAGCCATTTGTAACTCAAAGTCTGACATGAAACTCACTTAATGCGTAAACCATCTAACTCTTCTATCGATCTTACTCGATACAACTTACGTCATGTTCCATTCTTGATACTTCCAATTATTTTTTAAATTGTTCGACACATTCACTGCACGAGCAACTCGTGCAACAACCTCTTCCAAGTAATCCAAGCCAATACACAATTGTTTCATACATTCGTCGCATGAGTAACTCGTGCAATGCTTGTAGAAGCATAAAAAGTGTGCCTCAGATAGATGATGCAATTTTCTATAAATACACCCTACAAGTAGAAGAATGGAGCACTTTTTACTTATTCCAGAATAAAAACGTGCATTCTCTTACTTTGGCGCACTTTTTATTAATTTCAGAGGATGGCACTATTCAGAGAGTAGAAAAGTCATGCACTTTCTTAATATTATGAAAGATGGCACAAAAACGACCTTCTTTCTCTTAATATTTAATGCAGCAGAATGACAGCTGACAAAAGCAGAATCCGAAGAGTCATAGGTCATCATTCAAAAGTGTGCCTCAGCGCCATTCTCCTCAAAAGTGCATCGTAGTGCCATTTTCTTCAAAAGTGCGCCACAGTACCATTTTCTTCAAAAGTGCGCCTTAGTGCCATTCTTCTCAAAAGTGCGCTGCAGTGCCATTTGTTACGCCCCAGTCCCAAAATATGTAGGACTAGAAATACGTAAGTATGCCAGCCATATGAATATAGCACTCCAATATATGGAAACTATAACACACATATGCTGTAATATGAATAATAATTCACAAGTGGTAAAAACTATCACAAGTCACAAGATATAATCTAAATCTTATCTACAGAAATCATATAGAAATAAATAACCAATAACTATATAACTAGATCTTAATATGAAGTATCTAAGGATGACAGTTGGATGGAAACAAATCTACTATCGAACTAGAATATAAAAGAAACAATACAAGTATATCCATTAATAAACAATAAGGCTCGAAGAGAAAACCTCCTCGAAATGTAAGTAGCAAGTCCGAATCTGCGCTCCTGCAAAGTCATAAACATCTACACCTGGAAAGGGACCAGGTCCTCAGAGGGACATAACAAGTTATATTGAAGCATGCCAATAAGTACTGTAAAATAAATATCCAATGGGTTGTCTAACCATCTATATGAATGCAGTTTGAGAACATCTTTCCAATACGTGAGATATCTGGCTAAAATGGGATTGGCATGATTCTCTCGGAGATTTAAGGACCTAAAAAGCATGTCATCTTTTGAACGACAGACGCCGCCTGATAATATATAATATATAGTGGTCATCATGACCGCACGTCTCTGGCGGAGCGCACGAGTTACACAAGAAAAGTGCAAAGGAGCCCAAACACCTTACTCATTATTCTTCCTACCCCATGCTCTAAGCATGTCATATCCATGACACGATAATACATCTAATAACTGCCAAGTCTTCTAGCATGCAAAGTTTCTATTGGCAGTTATCCCTAACGCACGTCCCATACGTATAGGAGGCCAAATCTTGTACGCAAGTCCGTGATCTATATGAGACTCACACTCGTGTAACAGATGTGTCACGACCAATGATACCTAAGAATGCCATATGATAATGGGGTGGTCTCATAAACTAGGTTACATGCATATATATATAAATAAAAGCAGAATACGACGTCACCGTCATTGCACCCAAGTTTTATTGGACGCGTAGTTTATATAGCAGTTAAAATATATGAACTAAATAAGAAGAAATAAGATGCATGCAACATATGGAATATAAATTATTGTACAATGGCAAGGTATACTTGCGTGGCAAGAAAGCTGCATAGTCCCAATAACCTGCTCCAGAAGTCGCGCAAAACAATCCAATAGGTCCTATATACATATAATATAGCATAATACAACATCAGCCATTACACTAGCACATACACAACCATAATACACTGGACTCAGAGGGTACGCTAGTGGTGACACTGGTCGACTAACAGGGTCAACTGCGCGTCTAATTACACGGGTGTCAGGTCTTCAAATGCTGTGCACAATTAGACAGTACCTAACACCTGTCTAGCGAGTACGTCGGGGTACACAAGGCAGACAATTTCCTAATATTGAGGGTCACATGGTCACGGTAAATATGTGGGAAATCCACAGTGTCCTAGGGTCGTACATCAAATAAATACATATATAGCCATAATTATTATTATCATCTAATTACCTACTTATATATATATATATCCATATATTTATATAACAATATGTTTATATTACTCATACGCGTACGTATACGGATACGAGTTTGGGTTCATCGACACGGTCTGAAATCAACCAACTAAACTGAGCCACTATGCTAAAACCCTACACTATTCACATAAGCACACATACACAATAGGAAAGGAGAGGGACAGGTTCGAACCTCGGGGTTAGCGTGCACATGCACGAGGATCGGAGGTGATTACTGCAGGTCATCTTCGGCGAGGGTGACGGGTTTATGATGACGACAATGATATTGATAATGATGACGAGGGTAATGATGATTGTGATGATGAGGGTAATGATGATGGTGAGGATGAGGGTAATGATGATGGTGATAATTATGATGATTAGGGTGATGATGGTGATTAGGGTGATAATGATGATAATTGATAAAGGTGATTAAGGTGAGGATGATGATGATTAAGGGATGATTAGGATGATGATGGTGATGAGATGATGGTGTAGGTTATGATTATAAAGATGGAGATGCTGGTTATGATGATGATGAAGATTATGATGATGATGATGGTGAAGATGATTGGTGATGAAGGGGATGGGCCTGCTCCGGCCAGGGGGAAGGTCCGGTGAGGAGAAGGATCTGCTGGGACGAGGAGGACAGGGGAGATGGAGGTGGTGATGGTGGTGTTGGCCGGGGTGTACAGATGCGGGGGAGTCGGCTGTGATGGCGAGCCGTGAGGTGGTTCAGGCGGGACTGGGGTGGTGTCGACACTGGTGAGCGGCGGAGCGGGAAGTCGGGGGTCGTGAGGAAGACGACACGGAGGAGGACGGAGGTGGGGTTGTCGTCGGCTATGGGGAAGATGAGATGGGGAGGAGGATATCCGTGGTGGAGGAGAGAAGAGGGTGGTGGTATGCGGAGAAGAACGGAGAAGAAATTCAGGGATGAAGATATCTTCGGTGAGGTGATGTCGTCGGGGACGATGGTGAACAGCGGGTCGGGGGAGATGACGGAGGACGGCGGGGATGATGGTGATGTCCAAGCGGTGGTGCTCCACGACTCAGGGGGATGGCGGTGATGGAGTCGTACGGGCGAGGGAAGACTGCCGTTGATGGTGATGGGATGAGGTCGACGGAGTCGGGCCTAGGCTCTGGCGATGTCTCGGTGGGGAGTAGTGGTGTAGATGATGATGGGGACTCGCGAAAAAGGAGATGATGACGATGGTGGGGTGGTTCAGCGAGGTTGTGGAGGCCTGTGGTCAAGGGAAGGTTGGCCGCGGTGGGTCAGGGCGCTGGGTGGCCGGCGATTGCATTCTCCGGCGAGGTCTGCCCGACGATGAACAGGAAAGAGGGAGGTTGAAGATGATGAATTGGGAGAGGGACTCGGCTAGGTATTGGTTTGGGTTTTAGGAAAAATAAAGAAAAGGGAAAGTGGTATATTTATATGTATGTGGGGAATAGGGTTGGGGGTTGACCTAAGGTGTTGGGCCGGTCAACATCCTACTTGGGATGGGCTTGGCTTCACATGGGGATATTTGGAGGGCTAGGATTTGCATTGTTTAAAATGCATGGCTGGGATTAGATGAGGGGTGATGCTGTGTGTTGCACATCCCAAAAATCATGGAGAAATTAACATGACCAAATAATGAAGGAAAAATAGGTTTCTACATGGGTTGTGTCTAATGGTGTGGACACCTTAAAAGACTTTTACATAAAAGCGCCCAACAATTAGAAAATTACACAAAGATGGAAATTCGATTAAATTAATTAAAATTAATACAAATGGTGTTCTAAAATTAATTAGAAGTACATGGGGATAAAATTAGGTGGGACACAAGTGTCATAGACATAGAAGACTCAGAATAGAATATTATCAGAATTTGGGTTGCACAAAACGGTTCAAGATTGTGTCTCCAATTTCGATTGGAACACACAAGGATACAAAGTTGAATTTATTTAGAATTAAATATAAATGTCTGCGACGAATATTGTGCGACTAAAATGTAGCACAAAAGAGCATAATTATAAGTTACACAAAGGTCAGAATAGATGACTGTCACATCTAGGACAAGGGTGTGAAATTTGTAGGAAGGTAATTGCTATTGTAGTGCTCCAATTATCGAAGCAACGGTAAGGTGCAGTAAGTGATATAAATATTGTAAAATTAATTAAAACACAGTGTTCAATTTCTATTTAGATTAAAACTAGCCCTAGTTTCACTATCTAAGCCAAGTAGGCCTAATTTTGGGTGAGGGGGTTTACAATCTACCCAACTTAAAATAATTTCATCCTCAAAATTAAACCAGGGTATAATTTGTTAAATCCTTCACATTCGTATATAAGGTAAGTCAATCGCGATCTCTCCCAAAATTTTAAATAACAGAATTTATTCAAATCTATCACACTTACTTCAAATTTGAAATAACCATTGTTTAAATCAAGATTCAACCCTATCGTAGTCTCTTCTCGATTTTTAAATCATCAACATCCAAATTTAAGTTGAATTCATATAACATCTTCAAGATTTAAATAACGCATATCAAATTTTATATCACGATCTCCAACTATCATAATCTCCTTTAGAAATCAATTCTAGTCAAATATTATTCCTATCTTCAACTTATGAATTTTTGTACCCTTCAAATTTTAAATTTAATTTTCATCCTCAATATTTCAAATAGGTAATCCAACAATCAAATTTTAACTCTTAATTCAAATCATCAAATTGTAAAAAAAATTTAAATCTAATTTACCAATTGTTCAAGTCTGAGATTCTATATTTATCCTCAAAATCTAAATTGATGATTCAACCTTCAATATTCAAAATTTAAATCATATGCTCAAGTATAAATATTTGGTCTGCCATATCAAGGTTTTAAAATTCATTAAATCCTCATCATCTTAATCCTTCTTTTAAAATTTCTTAAAATTAAAATGACTTGAACCTCTCAATCTAATCTTACTTGATCACAATCTAAAAGAAATTCCTCTCAAGTTGACAATGCAACTTCTATCCAACTTAGAATTTACCCATCTATCACATAAGGTTATACATTTAAGAAAAACATTCCTCAAATTATTTGATCATGTTATTCAATCCTTAAAACATTAACACCAAATATATCACATATGATATGTCCTTAATTACAAAAGATAGTCACCAAATAATACGGTTGGCCTATGAGGTATATCTAGTACTCTCTGTATATCAAACTTATACCAAGCACGAGGTTTCATCTTTCCGAAATAAGGGAAGACGAAAAACAATAATAAAGAGTTCAAGGGGGAGGTAGTAGAATACAAGAATGGGAATCAAGGCGTTTAAGAAATTTGAACGGAATTGTCAAGGCAGTTGTGGGTTGAAATCCTATCTGATAAATTCTTATTCGCATGCTCGTATTAGTACAATTATATAACCGATACGATATGCTCAGACATGTCTAGAGGGCAAGTACATTTATCTAAGAAGCTAAGTCAATATTATCTCAATCCACATAAGTTGTCATGCGAAGAGCGAACCAATCGCACTAAGGTTAGCTAGACCTTAATACACTGATTCTGATTAGACAATGTATTAGTGTATGTATCCAATAATACATATGTCGTGAACAAGCTCGATAAAAGAATAAGCTTGCAAAACTAGGCTATAATAGCGGCATTAGTCAAGGTAGTACAAATAATATAAATATGCTGGATTATGATGGAAGAAGGTATAACCTATATGGAGATATGGGTATAAATTACATGATTTAAAGCTAAAGAATAATCATCAATTCACAATCTAAAAGAACAACTCAAACTATCAAGTTCTAACTACCAAGCACAAAATTTCAAACTTCAAGATTACAACTATAATCCTAGCAAACTATATATCCTAACATAAAATAATATCACTTGGCCTACAATCAGAAGGGTCAGGTGGCACGAATTGAAAGATGAAGAAAATTTTATTTTAGTTGTCGCCCAATTAGCGAGCGCTAAGGTTTCGGAGGAACAAGATATAAAATTAAAATAGAGAGACTCTTGATAATATCATAGTTTTCTAAGGAGAAGTGGTATGCTAATCTTTGTGTTCGAGGTATGATCAAGAAAAATGTTATATTCATTCCTCTTGGCTTCCTAAGGTACTGTCTGCTAATATCAAGACAAGAAGCTAAGGTTGTAGTTTTCTAATACTATCTTACTATGAAAGTTAGGTTTGGTCCTAATATTCAATCTTGGATTTCTATTGGTTCCTCAATGCTAGGGTCAAACAATATGGTCAAATTTTTAACTAACTCTAGTAGTGTCTATACCACTCTCAAGTCATCCCTAATTATCAAGGGATAATGGTCAATCAATCTACAAGTAAGGGTGTTAGGGTTCATTAGGTAGTAAGGAATGCTAGGGTTCATTAAGTATTCTAACTTAGTGATGTGTCAATATCCTAGTTGTATTCTTAGTAGAAAAGTTACCCTAATTATCATCCTAACAATAAGGATTCCTATATTCTAGCAGAAGGCTACACTCAAGGAACTATTAGGGAAGTACATGAATCAAGCAGGATGCAATTATTCAAATAAAACAGATTGGAAGAAAGGTGAGTCCTAGTCAAATGTGGATGAGATCCTATACTCTAATCCTATTTGTAGGCTTGCTCGGTACAGTAACGTAACCGAGACAATATACTCTTGACCTTCATGGGCCACCACTAAAAATATGTCATGCTCCAGTTCCAAAATACGTAGGACTAGGAACATGTAAGCATGCCAGCCGTATGAATATGACACTCCAATATATATAAACCATAACACACGTACGCTGTAATATGAATAAAAATTCACAAGTGGTAAAAACTATCATAAGTCACAGGGTATAATCTAAATCTCATCCACATAAATCATATTGTCATGACCCGCATCCAAAATTTGGGACACGAGTGCGAGGGTATGTCCAGCCTACGCCGCAGCATCGGCGGTAGAACGCTGTTTAGGTCATAATACTATCTAATCAATCTCACATGAATATCCAACTCCATAAGGAGACACAGATATCACAATATAATATGGAATACTAAATCACAGAAACTAGAGCACGATGAGATATCGAAGAAAATAAATGAAATACAAGACAAGTCTAAACAACAATAAATAGTCTAACCTGAAACAATAACATCCAAATCTCTAAGTATGCCGGAAACAAGTCCTCTATGTCACAGTCTGGAAAAAATATCTAGTCAGGATTGGAGCGAAGTACAAGCACTAACAGCAGTTCCACATATATTGACAAAAACTATAATATAGTGTAAAAAAATACAAGATGGATGTAAATACTAGCAATAAACAATACTGGAATAATGAGATACTGGAAATAGAAATACTGGAGCATATGTCATCATCAATGGTACAACTAGCAATGAACAAGAATACAAGTGCATGCTAGAACAATAAACTGGAATATAGTGAATGCTAGAATAATAACTAGAACATAGAGAATACTAGATCAATAAACTAGAGATACATGTCAAGAACATCTAGCTAAGTGTGTGAAACATCAGCATATCATGTGATTGGCTTGGGACTGATCAGGCTTGTTACATTTGATTATCTATGATTCATGTAAGGTCAGGCTAACTATCCGGTTAGCTATGATGCGAGCAATAGTCAGGCTAATCACATATAACAGGCTATGAGGCATGTAATGGTCAGGCTGCACCGACGTGAGGTGTGGGTGAGCTATAATATATGTAGAGTTGGGTATGATCACATAATCTACTAATATTTCCATGTTTCCCCAGCTAGCACGATGGATTCCAATCATGACTCCTCGTGACCGGTCTCGATGATGCCAACTCGTGTATACAACAGTGTCAAAATTATGTACGCTATATAACTAGAATTATAGAGATAATCAACATAATAAAAACTATCAGAGACTGTACTCGCCTGTGGTCCTCTGCTGAAAATACCAATATCCTATTTTCGAAGTCTTGTTTGAACAATCCAATAATCCTATAGACATTATTTAATAATAATGTTGCATCAGTTGATACACTAACACACAATCATAAATACTCTGAACTCAGGGGCTACGCTAGGAAAGACACTGGTCAACTAGGGTCAAGTGTGCCTTGCACGGGTGTCATGTCTTCAAATATTGTGCATAATCAGACAGTAAAACTAACACGTCTCTAGCCAGTACGTCAGTGTACACAAGGCAGACAGATCACTAATACTCAGGGTCACATGGTCAATGTAATATGGGATTTCCATAATTAACATTAGGGTCTCACAGTACAAATACAAATATATTCATAACTAGTATTAGTATTCAATTATATATATATTTATCCATATATTTATATATATATCAACCAATATTATGTACATACCAATTGGAATGTTACACGCATATGCGTACGTATACGCATACGAGTTTGGGTTATTTGTAGGGTCTCTTGAAATCACCATCTAATAAACTTGTCAAGACACGACACGCTAAACCCTAACATCATTCACACACGCACATATACACAATATAAAAGGGAGGCAAGTCGAACCTTGATGGGCACGCTCCGGGTTAACGATGACGACGATGTTGATGACGACGATGTTGATGATGGTGATGATAATGATGGTGATGATAAAGGTAAAGATGATGGTGATGATCGACAACTACCGGAGGGGTGGTTCAAGCGGGTGGTTCCGCGGTCGAGTTCACCGGGCTCCAGCGGGGCAGCTCAGGGTTTCAGGCGATTGCGGAGGGAGGATGGGTCGTCGGGGCTGCTCGGTTGGTCTACTGAGGGGCTCTAGTCGAGTACAGGTGGATGCAGTCGATGGCGAGGAGGAGTTGACTCCAGTGATTCGTCGACGGGGTGGCCAGGATGTGCAGCGGGGTCGGGGCCGTGCTTCAGGCGATCAGGACAGCGAGAACAACAACGGCTCTGGAGGCATGGTACAGGCGGAGGAGAACTCGGGAACGGTGGAGAAGAGGGTAGACTCGGTTCAGCGGATCGGGGTGGCTACTCCGGCAGTGAACTCCGGCGGAGGGTGGCGGCAAAAACAGAAAGAGGGAGATGATGAATAGGGATGGGGGTCGGCTGATAGAAGTTTAGGTATGGGTGAATGAAAAAGAATAAGGAAAAACAAGATATATATATGAAAAAAAGAGGGTTGGGTGTTTGAACTAGAAAATTGGGCTTGGTTAACACCCTCTTGGGATTGGGCCTTGGCTTGTCATGTAGAATTTCAAGGGCTATGATTCAATAGATTCAAAATGGATGGCTAGGATTTTATTTGGTTCAAAATTATGGAGGGCTATAGTTTGAGGAGGTTGATGTTGAGTGTTACACACTCTAAATTTATGGAAAAATTCACTTGAAAGAGAAATAGGTTTCTTCATGTATTGTGTCCAATGGGATGGACACCTTAATACACTTTTGCATAAAAGTGCCCAACAATTAGAAAATTGCACAAAGTTGGGTTTTTGATTTAATTTAATTAAAATGAATATAATTGGTGTTCTAAAATTAATTAGAAGTACACGGAGCTCAAATTTGGTAGTACACAAGTATCATGAATGAAGAAGACTCAGAATATAATATTATCATAATTTGGGTTGCATAAAATGGGTCAAGATTGTATCTCCAATTTCGATTAGAACGCACAAAGATACAAAGTTGAATTTATTTGGAATTAAATATAAACGTCCGTAACGAATATTGTGCGACTAAAATGAAGCACAAGAGACCATATTTATGAGTTACACAAAGATCACAATGGAAGACGGGCACGTCTAGGTCAAGGTTGTAAAATTTATTGGAAGGCAAAAGCTAGGATAGTGCTCCAAATATCGAAGCAACGGTAAGGCACAACAATTAAATAAAGTCACAATAATTAATTATAACCCTAAATAATTAATCCCAAAGATTACAAATTAAATCCATAACACTATATTTCGGTCAGGGCTCCAACTAGTGGCATCTAGTTCTAGTCTACTAACTCATGCATTAATGAACACTATATATAATACACATATCATGCAATTATTTAAAATAAATACACACAATACCTATAATATATAAAAATACAAAATACTCATATTTTCAGGATGTGGTAGTGTCACGCCCCAGTCCTAAAATTCGTAGGACTAGGACACGTAAGCATGTCAGCCGCATGTATAAGGCAACTCCAATATATGGAAACCATAACACATGAGTACGCTGTATTATGAACAATAATTCACAAGTGGTAAAACTATCACAAGTCACAGTGTATTATCTAATCTCATCCACATAAATCAAATAGAAATAACTAACCAATATCTATGAAACTAGATCTCAATATAAAGTATCTCAAGATGACAATCGGATGGAAACAAATCCACTGCCGAACTGGAATATAGAATAAACAAGACAAATACAATATAAGTACAACATCCAACAATCACTGGGACTCGAAGAGAAGACCTCCTCGGAACATAGGCAACAAGTCCAGATTTGCGCTCCTGCGAATACTCGTAAAAATCTATACCTGAAAAGAAACCAGGTCCTTAGAGGGACATAACAAGATACATAGAAGCATGCCATAAGGTAAATACTGAATAAATAAAAGGGGTGCGCTAACCATCTAAGTGAATGCAATTTGAGGACAACTTTGAGTGTATGAGAAAGTGTAGGCTAGACATATGCTGACGTAATTCACCAATCGTGATGACTGGCTAGTATATGCCACATATGCCCCCATACAAGGGCACTGTAATATAATAACATCCAGCTCCGAAGATCATGGCATCTGTATAGTATATCGTGCTCCGAAGAAAATTGCATCAATATAGTATATATCGTCCATATCACTCCGTCGAGTGTACAATCAGTATAAAGGAAGTGGGTGTCCCATACGCCTACTAGTCGTCCTCTCTGCCCAATGTAGATGTACAAGTCATAAACATGACGTGGATACCTCATACTATAATGCAAGTCTCTATAGAAATAAACACTAAGTTAAATACCGTCACACGTGTTGCTAACACCGATGGCCAGTCGAGTACGAGGCACGCGTCCCTACATGAACTCACTCTGTGACGTATAATGATACATGTCAAGGCCTGGGGAATCATACCGATAACTCCACAACTTTAGGTGGGTCTACTAGTCACTAGGTCAGACACAAGTCCTAACGTCAACGCCTTCGTTGACTCCACCCGAGTCTCTCTCGGACGCACACAGTTATATAATCTAAAACAATAAATATGCAACTAAAATAATAACTAAATTTAAATAGTACAACAAGGCAAGGTATACTTGCCTGGCAAGAGAGCTGCAAAGTGTAACGTCCAGATGTCAAACACCAAGAGTCAGAACTACGGCCTCAGAATGAACGTCTCTGGATGCTGAAATAAACATCACCAACATTCTCAGAATAAGCAAAATAGCTAAAAAAATACTACCCTTTCATCCAATTTGGATACAGGGGCTAAACGGTAATTTTGGGTCAAAGCGGGCTCCACATGTGGGCCACTTTGTACCGAAAAGTGTGCCAGGGGTAACGGTCTCTAAATAGGACAAATTATAGGTCAAACAAACTCTAAATGTCAGTACGAACTCAACGATATGTCCAAATATGGATTCTGGTGAGCCGAACACAATTTTGCCCAAAAAAGTCAACCGTGGGGCCCGCCAATAGGAGACTTGGTCAACTGTCTCAGAATTACGTAAAAATTGGGTCACAGGACCAGCGCGATGCCACGAGTCCAGTGGCGCAAGTTTTGTCACATTCTGACTAGCGTGCACTAAATGGCACGGAGTTTTGCAAAAGTCACGCTACGGGGACTTTTCACGGATACGGGGTAATTCCGATGCGCACACGCGTCCAAATCAGTTTCTGTGAAAGACCACACGTCTGGGTATACCATGCGCACCTTTAGGTACACTTGGTACACGATGGGGCGGTCCCGTTTGGCGGGGCGCGCTCCGTATCACAAATTTTTTTGTGTTTCAAAAAACTTGTTTTTATTGGTTTTCATCCTAATTTAATTCTGCATACAGCATCAAATAAAATAATTTAATTGACAGGAAATAATCTAGGTTTGGTGATCTTTGCATAGCAAGAAGAAAAACTAAATTTGGATCTCTGTGGTGGGAGATACGAGTCCGTAAACAGGGGTGGTTGTAACTGAGATTAAATGTCATAGTTTTTTCTCGACTTGGCATCGATTTTTATCTAGGTTTGCGCCCTGCACGATAGAAACTAATCTACAAGATTTAGAGAGGGATAGGTGGGGATCATACCGGTGAAGACGGGGTCAAGTTTGGTCGAGCGATGGCACGAGAATCGGGTCCTGAACAGTGGTACGTCGCTGTCTAGACTGCAGTCGTGGGGTTGTGCGCGCGGACGGTGATGCGGCCCTGAACGGCGGTGGTGCTGTTGAGGCTGGGCGGCGGTCAGGCTAGGTTTTGGCGGCGCAGTCGAGAGGATGGGAGGATGAAGAGGCGGTTTAGGGTTAGGGTTGCTTACTGTGTGATATATATAGGCGGGGTCGAGTTTGGGGACTTCCGCACGGGTTGAGAGTAGCTGCCGCTGCTGTTATTTCTTAATAACAGGTAGGGTAGCTAAGCGGGTTAGGGTAGGGCTTAGGGCTATTGGGTAGGCTAGGTTTGGTTAGTAATTAGGGTTTGGGTTTGATTCATTAAGAATTTTATTTTATTTTTCTTATTCCTTTTTATTTCTTTTCTAATTTCTATTTTCACTTCTAATTCCTTTTTAATAACCCTATATAGTAACCCCCTGATTTTTCAGAAATTTTTAATTTGGATTTTTCACAATTTTCTATAATTTTCTAGAATTTTCAAAGAATTTATTTTAGATTCAAATATAACTAAAAATATCCCAAACTTTTATTTTAGGTTCTAAATAATAAAATATATTTTCTAGAAGTTTTTGGGAATTTTTTGAGTATTTTTAGTATTTATTGGGAGTTATTTAGGCTAATAACTAATTTTTAGGACTTTTAGAATTTATGGTGCAAGCCCAGGAATATAGAATGGACCCACGTTATTTTCTAAGGTTTATAATATTATTATATATTTTTTGGAATTATTTCAGAATTTTTGGAATAATGTTAGTATTTATTTTTAGTTTTATGGCAAAACTAATTTTTAGAGCTTTTCCTAGTTATATTAGGAAATCTATGAATATATAATTATCCCAAATATTTTTCTAGGGTTTTTAGATTCAAAATATATATTTTGTAATATTTTTAGATTTTTATGATTATTTTTAATGTTTATTTTGAGTTATTTAGATTTAAAATGACTTAAATAATGTTTTGATATTGGCAAATAAAAAAAATAAATAATATAACCAAAACCATCCAATCAAATCATGACACGTATCACCCTATCAACTTTCATTCAGCCTCTCAACATCCCTATATATATATATTATTATAACCCTAATTATCCTATTATTTTTAGAGAGAGATTTTGGAGAATTGCCATCTAGGGTTCCTTCATCTTTCAGAAGTCATTGCGCATAGCTCCGGACTCTAAGCGAGGCCTAGTTTCTTACGTTAGAATGATATTGAGGTTAGATTTCTGATTATATAATTTTTTTTACAAAATTATGAGTATTAAATTCTGGAAAATTCGTAGAGCACAGCATGTCCAAAAATAGACGTGTTTAAATGTTTTTGCGATTTCGGGAGAACCAGGAATCAGAATCATGAACCGTTTAAAGTTTCAGAAGGCTAATGTCGAGATCATTGACATATATTTTTCCCAGAATTTAATTCGATGTATTTTTATACTGTTAATTCTATAGAACTTCTAGGTTAGAATTTAACCATCTGTGCACAATACAAAATTTGTATGTGCCATAATTTCCAAATGAATTTGAATTCGGACGAGCCGTAAATTCCAGTATATTTTTGATGCTGAAATCTACAGAAAATCATGCATGAAAGTCGAGTTTGTGTCGGTTGACTTTTTGGTCAACAGATCGCCTCGATTTGCGTGCCATGAGTCTCGAGTTGATAAAATTTAGTTTCTTTGGACAAAATTTAGGAATTAACATAAAAATCAGAATAATAAGATTAAAATAGGATTTTAGAGTAATTATTCCAAAATTAAATAAATTAAAATAAATTATCTTTTGACGTGATAAATTTGTAATACATAGGCTATTTGGACTGTGACTTGGACTATGATTCATACCAGCAACCGGACCCCGGACAAGTGTACCTTACCAAACTCTGCAGTATTGTTACATATTTTCCTTGCTTTATTATATTGCTGTGCATGCTTAACCTAGGACCGTGTGACGTACTTAGCGTTCGATTATTAATCGGGTGCCAACACTGTACGCGGTATTGGGTACTGTCATCTAGAGATGGACATTCGTGACACTTTATATTCTCGTACTTGTCTTACCAAGTACACTATGACCCAGGACACTTGACACTATTCATGAGACATGATCTTCCTGAGATATTCATGGTGATTCTGTATAGGATACAAGACTTGACATGGACATTATATTCTTAGATATTGTATGACTTGTTGCATTAGCTATGATCCCGCTTGACATGGACATGAGACGTTATGGTCATGATATGCGTGGTTACATTGGGTGGGGAGAGACACACAGGCTACAGGCTATTCCATATATATATGCATCCAGTATTATTGAGAGGTCGTAGACTCTCGGAGCAGAGCTAGACCCACTACCGGTTATTACCGCTACCGGCTCCCCGACACAGAGCTGGTAGTGGCTCAGCCTGAGTACTCGTGATGCTCTCACTTGCATTTTCACTTAGATGGTTACTTACTTGCCCTATTTATTCTATTTATTTTTTTGTACTGCATTTATTTTGGCATGAGCTTTCTTGTACCTTGCTATGTCCCCTGAGGACCTGGATCCGGATTATGTCCCCTGGATTTGCAGACGAGGTCTATCCCGAGGTATACGGGACCGGAGCAGAAGCAGATACATGAGCTGTACCGACACCCGAGGACGAGGTGTTAGCTGAAGACTTCTCCTGAGCATCCATGTTTCATGCTCAGTATTTATTATTTATTTCAGTCATTTACTTTCTGGTCTGTTGAACCATTGTATTAGATATTTATCGGGTTGTTCCCCGAAGCATTTTGTTGAGACTAGCTGATGATTTACATTCCTTATTATTTCGTGGATCATATTTTATATCTTGTGTGGATGAGATTAGTTGTGCCATGATTGTCGTAGACTTTGTTTTACAGCTTAAGTATGCCCTGATAGATCCATTAAATTGGGTTTGTCCATCGGTGTGTGCTGCTGGCCATTGCCACGCGTCCAGTCCATCGGTATTTTGGGACTGGGCGTGACATGGATATATATATATATATATATATATATATATATAGAAAATTCTAAAAATTATATTAATGCATACCATTAAGATATCAACTGTCCATAGGGTCTCCTACATGGAATAAATTAAGAAAAAATTATAATTGCTCCATAAATCCCCTATTGTACAAACACCCTAAAATAAAAATCCAATCAATTCTATTTCTCCTAATTAGCTAATAATTACTACAAATAAATTAAATAATTAATTAAAAAGATTAATACGGTTTTTAGAATTAGGGGTTTTATATTCTACCCAACTTATAAAAATTTTGTCCTCGAAATTAAAACTAAGCCACGGTAGAAAGTCAAGGATGGTATAAGATAGAGGTTGCAATTTATTCTGTACCTTCCTCCATCCTAACCTCCATAATTTTCCAATTGTCATGGAGATGTTTGGAGGGCTATAAATTGTATTGTTTAAAATGCAAGGCTAGGTTTAAATAAGTGGGCGATGTTGCGCGTTGCACATTCCAAAGATCATGGGAAAAAATCATATAAACGAAAAATGGGTTTCTTCAGGTGTTGTGTCCAATGGTGTGGATACCTCAATGCACATTTGCATAAAAGTGCCAAAAAATTTGAAAATATTATACAAAGATGGAAATTGGATTAGTTTAATTAAAATTAATGCGTAAGGTGTTCTTGAATTAATTAGAAGTACATGGGGATAAAATTAGGTGGGACACAAGTGTCATGGATATAGGGGACTCAGAATAAAATATTATCCTAATTTGGGTTGCATAAAACGGGTCAAGATTGTGTCTCCAATTTCGATTGGAACGCACAAGGATACAAAGTTGAAATTATTTTAGAATTAAATACATACGTCTGCGACGAATATTGTGCAACTAAAATGTAGAAAAAGAGAGCATAATTATAAGTTACACAATGGTCAGAATGGTAGGCGGGCACGTCTAGGACAAGGTTGTAAAATTTGTTGGAAGGCAATGGCTAGTGAGGTGCTCCAATTATCGAAGCAACGGTACGGTGCACTATGCGATATAAATCTTGTATAATTAACAAAATGCCGTGTTCAATTTCTAATTGGATTCAAACTAGCCCTAGTTTCTCTTTCTAAGCCAAGTAGGTCTAATTTTGGGTGAGGGAGTTTACAATCTACCCAACTTAAAAATAATTTCATCCTCAAAATTAAAATAAGGCATAATTTGTTAGTTCCTTCACATTCGCATATAAGGCAAGTCAATCACAATCTCTTCCAAAATTTAAAATATATTCTAATCCATCGCAATCACTTTCAGAATTAAGGTAACCTCTGTTTAATCAAAATATTGTAATCTCTTCTCGATTTTTAAATAATCACATCCAAATTTAAGCTAAATCTATATGACATCTTCAAGTTTTAAATATCCCACATAAATTTTCACATCACGATCTCCAACTATCATAATCTCTCTTTAAGAAAAACAATTCTAATCCAATATTATTCCTATTTTCACTTATGAATTTTGTATTCTTCGAATTTTTAAATTTAATTCACATCCTCAATCTTTCAAATAGGTAATCCAACCATCAAAATTTAACTTTTAGTTCAAATAATCAATTTTGGAATTCAATCCGTTAATGTTCATGTTTGGAGTTCCATTTATTTTCTCAAGATTTAAATCGATGATTCAACCTTCAATATTCAAAATTTAAATCATATACCCAAGTATAAAGGTTTGCTTCACCATATCAAAGTTTTTTTTTAAAATTTATTAATTCATCATCATCTTAATCCCTCTTTTAAAATTACTAAAAATTAAAATGACTTGAATCTCCCAATCTAATCTTGCTTGATCACAATCTAAAAGAAATTCCTCTCAAGTTAACAATGCAACTTCTGCCCAACTTAGAAAATTTCCCATCTATCGCATAAGGCTCTTACATTTAAGAAAACTTATTCCTCAAATTTACTTAATCATGTTACTCATTCCTCAAAAATTTAAACACCAAATATATCATATATGATATATCCTTAATCAGTTATAAAAGATAGTCGTCTAGTAATATGATTGGGCGATAGGGTATATCCAGTACTCTCTGTATATCAAACTTATTCTAAGCACGAGGTTACGTCTTTCCGAAATAAGGAAAGACGGAAAACAATAATAAAGAGTTCAAGGGGGAGGTAATAGAATAGAAGTGTGGGGATCAAAGCGTTTAAAGAATTCAAATGGGAATTGTCAAGGCAGTTGTGGATTAAAATCCTATTTTGGTAATTCCTATTCGCATGCTCATATCAGTACAATTATGTAACTGATACGATATGCTCAGACATATCTAGAGGGCAAGTACATTCGTTTACTAATCACTATATATCTCAATACACATAAAGTAGTTATGTGAAGGGCGAACCAAGCGCACTATGGTTGATCAGACCGTAATACACTGATTCTGAAATGTATTAGTGTAGTACTCCAATAATACATATATCATGAACAAACTCAATAAAGAATAAGCTTGCAAAACTAGGCTATAATAGCAGCATAAGTCAAGGTAGTTCAGCAAATATAAGCACGCTAGATTATGATGAGAGAAATTACAAAATAATTTAAGTTCACAAAGAAGATAAGACTCTACAATCTCTATAGTTGTCATACTAACTCCTTGCCTAAGTCGCTAGTCGACCAAATAGGGGTATGGGCCTCTAAGTTCTACAGTCTTAATAAACACTATCGTCTTATGCTATTATACAGTTAATGTCATTCAGTTACACTTCAATAATGAGTCAAGGGGACTATGTATTACTAGGTGGTGAGGCATACTACCCAAATAATAAACTAATACTGTGATAGTCTTAAGGGAAATCTATAAAATAACCTTGTTCTTATAAATAAAGTATGAACTCTTATTGGGGTATATGCGAAAAAGATTTTGGTACTTATTAGGGTCTCCTATTGCATTATATAGGTAATGGTCACCTTAAGTCTTAATCATAGTGCTCATAGAACATGTGTCAATAGTAAGAATGGAAAAGTCACTGGCCTTCAAGGGGAAAGTGGATATAACCTATATTGAGGTGGGGTACATGTTAAGTGATTTAAACTAAGAATAATCAGATCACAATCTAAAGGAACAACTCAAACTATCAAGTTCTATCTACCCAACACATAATTCAAAGTTCAATATTACAACTATAATCCTAGCAAGCTATATATCCTAACATACAAGGAATCACTCGGTCTATAATCAGAAGTGTCAGGTAGCACGAGTTGGAAGATGAAGAGAAGCATAATTAGTCATCGCACAATTCACGAGTGCTAAGTTTTCAGAAGAACAAGATATGAATTTAAAATAGAGCGACTCTAGATAATATCATGGTTTTCCTATGGGAATGTGGTATGCTAATATCTGTGTTCGAGGTATGATCAAGGGAAATATTAGATTCATTCCTCTTGGCTTCCTAAGGCACTGTTTGCTAATATCAAGACAAGAATCTAAATTTATAGCTAGCCCTAGTATTCAACCTTGGATTTTTATTAGTTCCTCAATGCTAGGGTCAAACAATATGGTCAGATTTATAGCTAGCCCTAGTATTGCCATACTACTCTTAAGTCATCCCCAATTATCAAGGGATAATGGTCACTCAATCTACAGGTAAGGGATGCTAGGGTTCATTAAGTATTCTAACTCAGTGATGTGTCATTATCCTAGTTGTACTCTTTATAGGAAGGTTACCCTACTTATTATCTAACAACAGGGACTTCTATATTCTAGGAGAAGGCTATACTCAAGGAACTATTAGGGAAGCACATGAATCAAGTATGATACAGCTATTCAAATGGGATGGATTGGAAGAAAGATGAGTCATAGTCAAATATGGATGAGATCCTATACTCTAATCCTATTTACAGGCTTGCTCGGTACATTAACGTAACTGAGACAATATGCTCTCAACCTGCATGGGCCACTACTAAAAACATGTTATGCCCCAGTCCCAAAATTCGTAGGACTAGGACACGTAAGCATGCTAGCCGCATATATAAGGCAACTCCAATATATGGAAACCATAACACATGCGTATGCTGTATTATGAACAATAATTCACAAGTGGTAAAACTATCACAAGTCACAGTGTATTATCTAATCTCATTCACAGAAATTAAATAAAAATAACTAACCAATATCTATGAAACTAGATCTCAATATAAAGTATCTCAAGATGACAGTCAGATGGAAACAAATCTACTGCCGAATTGGAATATAGAATAAACAAGACGAATACAATATAAGTACAACATCCAACAATCACTGGGACTCGAAGAGAAGACCTCCTTGGAACATAAGCAACAAGTTCGGATCTGCGCTCCTGCGAATACTCGTGAATATCTACACCTGGAAAGGGACCAGGTCCTTAGAGGGACATAACAAGATACATAGAAGCATGCCATAAGGTAAATACTGAATAAATAAAAGGGGTGCGCTAACCATCTAAGTGAATGCAATTTGAGGACAACTTTGAGTGTATGGGAATGTGCAGGCTAGACATATGCTGACGTAATTCACCAATCATGATGATTGTCTAGTATATGCCATATATGCCCCCATACAAGGGCACTATAATATAATAACATCCAGCTCCGAAGAGCATGGCATCTGTATAGTATATCGTCCATATTGCTCCGAAGAATATGGCATCAGTATAGTATATATCGTCCATATCACTCCGTCGAGTGTGGCATTAGTGTAAAAGAAGTGGGTGTCCCATACGCCTACTACACGCCCCAGTCCCAAAATATCGAGGGACCAGACACGTGGCAATGGCCAGCAGTACACACCGATGGACAAACCCAATTTAATGGATCCATCGGGGCGTACTTAAGATGTAATACAACAATAAGGGTCTACTAATCTCATCTACAGAATGAATACATCAATATCAACAAAAGGAAATATAAACATCATCAAGTCACAAGTAAATAAATTGGGGAACAACCCGATAATAAGTCTGTTACAATTGTTCATTAAATAAGAATTAAAAGAGTTTAATAGCATCAAGACTGAGTATAGAAGAAGCAGATAATCAGGAAAAATCCTCAGCGATCACCTCGTCCTCAGGTTCTGGTACTACTCCGAGAAGTGCTCCTGTCCCGTACACCTCAGGATAGATATCCTCTGCTAACCCTGGGGACATAATCCAGATCTAGGTCCTCAGGGGACATAGCAAGGTATAAAAAACTCATGCCAAAATAAATGAGTGCAACAATAAATGAAACAATAGGGTAAACTATATAACTAGCTAAGTGATATGTAAGTGAGAGTTTTAGTCATACTCGGGCTGAGACTACTATAGGATCTGTGTCGAGGAAACCCGTAGAAGTATTCTCTCGAAGGGCCAGTAATGTACCAAAGCTCTGTGTCAGAGTCTAAGGCACCTTCAGTAAAGTAATATATATATTTATATAATCAGCCTTTTGTATGGTAAATCTCTCCCCACCCAATGTAATCACACATCACAGGTTCAAGATGTCTCATGTCCATGTCACGCGAGATCATAACTAATTCAACAAGTCATATAATAGCTATGAATATAATATCTATGTCACAAATCCTGCAACCTTGAATATTTCAGAAAGATTCTGTCTCATGAATAGTGTCAGGTATCCTGAGGTATAACGTACTTGATAATGCAAGCACGAGAATGTAAGGGTCTCGATATCCATCTCTAGGTGACGTTACACAACTTCGCGTACGGTGTTGGCACCCGAATATTAATCGGACGCTAAGTAAAGTCACACGGTCCTAGGTTAAGTATGTACAACATAAATATGTTAAGAAAATAATATGTAATAATAACTGCAACGTTGGCAAGGTACACTTGTCTGGGGTTCTGACTCCAACTGTAGCTCTGGTACCAGTGGGATTTGTAGGTACTCCTTCAAAAGCTGAAATAAATATCACCATCAGATTTAGAAAATATCAAATAGCTAGAAACGTCTGTCCTTGAGTCCAATTTGGACACAGGGGCAAAAATGATATTTTTAGGTCAAAGCGGGGTCCACATGTAGCCCACTTCACACCGAAAAATGTATCAGAGACAAAGTCTTCCAAAATTGTCAAACTTAGTGTCAACAAGTCCAGAAACGACGATTCGAACCCAACGAAATTTTCAGAATTGGATTCCGATGAGCCGATCGCAAAATTGCCCGTCAAGTGGAGCTGTGGGGCCCACAATACGCGATTTTGTCAACGTTCTCAGAATCGAACCAAGCTTGGGTCACAGGACCAGCGTATTGCTACGAGTCCGACGGTGCAAGTTTCGTCTTGATCCGACGTGTGTACACGAAGTTACAACGAGTTCTGGAACATGGTCAATATGGGGCATTATCGACGGCTACGCGTTGATTTCGGTGTACACGCACATCCAAATCAACTTTCGTAAAATTCCACACGTCCGTATTGATGGCGCACACCTTTCGGTGAAGTCCGCACATGACCAAGTCGTCCCGTTTGGCGGGACGTACTCAGTTCCTGGAAAAAAATAGGGTATTAATTTTATATTTTTGGATCGCAGTTCGCGATCGCCACAGGACGCGACATACCGAGCGGGTTGCACGGGCATCGAGAGGGTCACGCAGGGTTCGTGTCACAATAGACGGAATGGAAAATAGGGCAGCGAGGAGAGAGAAAAGGTTACCTGAACAGGGCTCCGCAGAATTAAGATTTCTTGTGTCCGCGAGGCGACACAACACGACACGACACAGCTAGGGCACTGTGCTGCGGCTGGGGGCATCGCCGGAGCTGGCGGAGGCGGCCGGAGGAATGGCTGAGGCGGTGGTGGCTCGGGCGGAGGCGGCCGGGGCTGCGCTGGTGGTGGCTGTTGGCAGAGCTCGTCGGCGGGGGAGGCGTAGAGCTCTCGGGTCGTCGAGGGTGACGGAGACAGGGTATCGAGGGTTACGGCGAAGGGGAGACGCCGGGGCTCGTGGGTGACTGAGGCGCTGCGGGGTGGCCGAGGACGGCGCTGAGGAGAGGTCGGGGCTCACAGCGACGGAGGAGCTGGGCGGAGCGGGGGCTGGAACTGCAGGCGAAGGAGACGAGGGCTGAGCCGTGGGGGTCGTTGGCCGGTCGAGGCGGAGCGGCGGAGCTCGGGGTCTGGTGAAGGCGGGGCATGGCGAGGTGAAGTCGGGGACGACGGATCAGCGGGGTTGGCCGGGAGCGGGCGCTAGTTACGGTAGGCGGAGCGACTGGGGAAGGCGATGCGGCGGGCGGCGGAGCATCGGGAGCCGGAGGGCCACGACGGTTGCTGGCGGAGGGCGGTGGATGGGAATCGCCACGGTCAAGGTTAGGTTTAGGGTTTCCGGGTCGGGTCCGGGTCCGGGTCTGGGTCGGTGGATGGGATACGACCCGATCCAATAGGTTAAGGGTGCGGGGTTGGGTTTCGGGTTTCGGGTCGGGTTTAGATCCGACCCGACCCGACCCGCTAGGGTTAGGGTTGGTTCAGATAGACCGGGTCCGGTCCGGTTCGGGTCGGTTCAATAGGAAATAAATCGGGTTTATTTGGGTTTTAATTTGGTTTAATTAATTAGTTTTTAGGTCTTTAAAAATATTTCTGGGGTCCAATAAATTCTTGAAAAATTACCCTATGTCTAATTTTTTATTTTACACCCAAAAATATTATTTTTATAATATTTTAGTATTGGTTAACATCATTTAAAAATTTGTTTAAATCCAAATTACCTTGATTTAATTACAAACAATTCCAAAAAAATGTGAATTTATTATTAAAATTCCTGAAAAATCAGGGGGTTTACAATGGCGTTTGGGACACCCACGTGTCTAGTCCCTCGAGTGTGGCCATTGTCACGCCCCAGTCCCAAAATATTGAGGGACTAGACACGTGGCAATGGCTAGCAGTACAAACCGATGGACAAACCCAATTTAATGGATCCATCCGGGCGTACTTAAGCTGTAATACAACAATAAGGGTCTACTAATCTCATCCACAGAATGAATATATCAATATCAACAAAAAGAAATATAAACATTATCAAGTCACAAGTAAATAAATCGAGAAACAACCCGATAATAATTCTGTTACAATTATTCATTAAAAAAGAATAAAAAGAGTTTAATAGCATCAAGATTGAGTAAAGAAGAAGCAGATATTCAGGAGAAATCCTCAACGATCACCTCGTCCTCAGGTTCTGGTACTACTCCGAGAAGTGCTCTTGTCCCGTAAACCTCAGGATAGATATCCTCTGCTAACCCTGGGGACATAATCCAGATGCAGGTCCTTTGGGGACATAGCAAGGTACAAAATAACTCATGCCAAAATAAATGCAGTACAGCAATAAATAAAATAATAGGGTAAACTATATAACCAGCTAAGTGATATACAAGTGAGAGTTTTAGTCATACTCGGGCTGAGACTACTATAGGATCTGTATTGTGATTTTTGCAAAATCTCGCGTTATTTAGTGTATGCTCGTCAGAATGCGATAAAATAGCGCCACTGGACTCGTGGTATCGTGCTAGTCCTGTGACCCAATTTTCATGCAATTCTGAGACAGTTGACCAAGCCGCCTATTTGCGGGCCCTACAGTTTTTTTGGGCAAATTTGTGTTCGGCTCACTGGAATCTAAAATTAGACATACCGTTGAGTTCGTACTGACTTTTAGAGTTTGTTTGACCTATAATTTGTTCCATTTAGAGACCGTTAACCCTGACACACTTTTCGGTACAAAGTGGGCCACATGTGGACCCCACTTTGACCCGAAATTACCGTTTTGCCCCTGTATCCAAATTGGACAAAAGGGTAGTGATTCTAGCTATCTTGCTGATTCCAAAAATGTTGGTGATTTCTATTTCAACATTCAGAGACGTTTGTTCGGAGGCCTTAGTTCCTGATCCCGTGTCCTTGATATTTGGACGCTTACACTATACAGATTTCTTGTCAGGCAAGTATACCTTGCCATTGTACTGTATTTATATTCCATATTATGCATGCATATTTTATTTCTATTTATTCTAGTTAATATATTTTAAACTGCTATATAAACTGCATGTCCAAGGAAACTTGGGTGCAATGACGGTGTCGTCGTATTATGTTATTATTTATGTATATGCATTGGACCTACTTTACGAGACTACCCCATTATCATGAGGGATTCTTATGTTTCATTGGCCATGACACTATTCTTACACGAGTGTGAGTCATATATAGGACACGAACTTGCGTATTCGGCTGGCCACTGGTACGTATAGGACGTGCGACGGATAGGGATAACAGCCGATAGAAACTTTGCATGCTAGTAGACCTGACAGTTATTAGAGGTATTATCGTGTCATGGAGATGACATGCTTAGAGCATGGGGTGGGGAGAACAACAAGTAAGGCGTTTGGGCTCCTTTGCATTTTCCGTTTGTTCGTCCGGACGCTCCGCCGGAGCGACGGGTAGTGATGACCCCATATATTACTGGCGGCCTCTGCCGTTCAAAAGACGACATGCTTTTTAGTCCCCTGGATCTCTAAGAGAACCATGCCAATCCCATTTATGGCCAGATAGCCCACGTGTTGGAAAGTTGTTCTCAAACTGCATTCACTTAGACGGTTAGGTGACCCCATTGGATGTTTATTTTCAGTACTTTATTGGCATATTTATATGTATCTTGTTACGTCCCTCTGAGGACTTGATACCTTTCCAGATATAGACGGACAGGAGTATCCGCAGGAGTACGGACCTGGACCTGACGCTTCTTATCAGACTGAGGAGGTCTTACCTTCGGAGTATCTTTGATTTATGACAGCTGTTAGAGATTTTAGTTGCTATTTCTTTCATAGACATTATTCTTATATTCAAATTTGATTCTCTTCTCTCTTTAGTAGTTTTAGTATAGTCGATTACAGTGGATTTGTTTCGATCCGACTATCATACTCTGAGACTTCCTATTTGATATTCAGTTATTTATTTCCTATTTATTTCTTTATTTGTACTGTGGATGAGATATAGATTGTGTGTGACTTGTTGACAGTATATTACCACTAGTGTATTTAATATTCATAATTTAACGTATGTATGTGTTATGGTTTCCATATATTGGAGTCTCCATATACATACGGCTGACGTGTTATGTATTCCTAGTCCTACGTATTTTGGGACTGGGGCGTGACCGTATGGTAACACTAGCTTCATCATTAGATCATCTCATCAAACTTATTAGAACTCACGATCATTCGCACTAGTTATTAACTTATATAATACACATGCTCTACTTCACTCTCAAAGGCAGGCCTATGGTTCCATATCTTAATTGATGTATAAGTATCTCCCTTTTTAATCTTTTACAGACTGTTACACTAACCTGTGATACACTTAATACCTTTGATGATCAATCTTGATATTCTTTTCTACCCATGGCACACTCATTAATACCCTTTATGCATATACATTTTTTTTACTCTTGACACACCCAAGTAATCAACCATCAAATTGAATATCATGCTCCATTAATTTTCAACACAAGTTTTCTTGATACTTAATTGCTTATATGGATCGCCCAACTACATGAATTCATGACTATCCAGGACTGATATGCTACCTCTAATACTAACTTTTGGAACCATCACTGATACTCTTTACTCTTTCTTCTACCTATAGTACCAATACTAACTATAATGACACCTATCATAGAACCATTGCTACAAGGTACTATACTACGGGTTATCCCTAGATTGATGCCTACTGCTCACATGTCCAACTAAGAAACACTTATAAACTCATAATTCATACTCAGTCAACACTGATACAAGACACAGACCTAATTGCAAGTCACCAATTATCACACTAACAAGGAATCCTAATGGAAAGAAACTCTATAAGAAACTGGACTAAGGGCTGAAGATATCTCTATTGCCAAGCAAAAAATGATGGAACAAAGTCCTAGAATAACAGAAGTGGATAAGTATTAAGATAATACTTTAAGAACCAATTTTTAAGATACAATCTGATAATCATACACGTTTGTCCAAAATCATGACACTCAGAATCCTCACTACGCCAGTAAGCATAGCTGCGATAAACGATAGGTTCCATAACTAAGGTATGCAACTCTATAATCATGTCATCTAGAATCCTCGCCACGCCAACCGGTATGGCTGTAAGAAACTCTCAATTTTATAACTAAGATATATACATCCAAGGTCAGGTTCTAATATTTCCGATACGACAACTAGTATGGCTACGATAAATTCTAGGCTCCATAACCAAAGCAAACGTTTTACCTTTCTCACTGTCCTCATCAATATATGTCATCAGATGATACCGTAAATTTTAGTCCGTAAAATTCATCTCGATATGAAATCAAACTTAACAACGACACCAAGAATTAAATTACTGATCAACAAGAATCAAATTCAATAGCAACAAGTGAGAACAGACGGAACAAGGGAAAATATTTAAATTAGAAATTATAATAAGATTCTCAAGGGTCGTCCCAGGAATCTCTCAAGAAATTTGTGATTGAGTATCCTCTCACATCCTAGTATCCTATGTACTATATCCTATCACAGGCACGCAGTAGTACAACTAAGACGTCGTATTACCACGATATCGCACAACTAGCGAATTCAGACCTGCATGGGCCACCACTAAAAATATGTTACGACCCGCACCCAAAATTTGGGATACGAGTACATGGGTATGTCCAGCCTACGCCGCAGTATCGGCGGTAGAACGCTGTCTAGGTCACAATACTATCTAACCACTCTCACATGAATATCCAACTCCATAAGGAGACATAGATATCACAATATAATATGGAATACTCAATCACGGAAAATAAAGCACGATGAGATATCGAAGAAAATAAATGAAATACAAGACAAGTCTAACAACAAAATAGTCTAACCTGCAATCAATAACATCCAAGTATCCGAGTATGCTGGAAACAAGTCCTCTAAATCATAGTCTGGAAAAAAATATCCAGTCAGGATTAGAGCAAAGTACATCTCTAACAACAGTTCTACATCAATGATGTAAACTATATAGCAGTAAATAGATGGAAATATACAAGATGCATATACATGTACAAGAAATACACAATAAAGGGAATACTGGAAATAAATACAAGAATAAATAATATGGCAATGAACAAGAATACTAATGACTCAGTGTGTGAGTACTAGCTTTAACATGTGATCAGCTTGGGAACTTGTACACGAATACTGGCCTGGCTAGTCATACGTGCAGTGTATGACCAACACTAATATGAGAAAAAGACTTATACATGAAGGGTATGATCACATATCTACACTAAAATACTCTTCACCCCCGACTGGTATAGTAGATCCAACCATGGTACGCTATGGCACGGGATTCTCTAGGAAGGTAGAAAGTCTTCCCGAGAATCAGTGTCTGTACATGCACAAGATAAACAATGAAACAAGACTTGTACAAGATACACCATATACAAGAAATAATATCTCATGACGAGATCCGGATATACCAATCCGTGTAACCACCGTGTCAAAAAATATGGATATTTATACTATATACAATGAACATAGAGGATATCATAAATAAGAAACTATCAAAGAATGTACTCGCCTGGGGCCCTTAGCTGACAATACCAATGTCCTGCTCCTGAAGTCTCGCTGGACGATCCAATGGTCCTATATACATATAATATAACACAATACATCATCAGCCATTACACTAGCACACGCACAAATACAATACAATGAACTCAGCAGCTACACTAGGGTGACACTGGTCAACTGGGGTCAAGTGTACGTCTAGTTGAACGGGTGTCATGTCTGTAATTGCTGTGCAAAACAGACAGTCAAAAAGATACGGGACTCGCCAGTATGTCAGTGTACATAAGGCAGTCTACTTACATATCACATGGTCACTGGTCAATGTAACTACGGGATATCCGTCATTACACTAGGGTCACCTAGTACATATATAATATACATAGTCTTAACTAGCATATAACATTAAATACTTACAATATATGTATATACCAATTAAATACATATATAATATATATATGTATATATATACTAATTGAATTCATATACTACATATATGTATATATATATATACCAATTATACATATTAAACATATACTAATGGAATACCTAAATATATACATACTAAATATATTTATACATATACCAAATGAATAAGATACATACATACTAAATATATACCATTGAATACATATATATATATATATATATATATATATATATATATATATATATATATATATATATATATATATATATATACATACATACATACTAAACATATACTAATAAGTAATATACACATACCAATTATATACATACATACACAATCACATAAAATGAAGGAGGAGGGACAGGTTCGAACCTGTGCACGTGCACGAGATCGACAATGACGACGATGATGACGATAACGACGATGATGACGACAATGACGATGTGATGATGACGATGTTGAAGGCTGCCGGAGTGGAGGGGCTCGGCGAGGAGGAGGACAGGGAAGAGGGGAGGAGATCGGGCTGTGGGGAAGATGAGACGGGGAGGAGGAGATCCGAGGTAGAGGAGAGAAGAGGGTGGTGGTGGTCGAGGTGATAATGGTGGTGGTGGTTCAGTCGAGGGGAAGAGGACGAAGGAGTCAGGCGAGGTATAGCGAGGAAGTGGTCGGGGCTCTGGTCGACGGCAGTATGGTGGGTGTTAAGTGGTCGGGATGGGCAGTCGGGACCGCGGGTCATCGACGGGGTCGTTCAGGCGGTTGGCGGAGGGGGGTGCAGCGGTAAACTCCGGCGAGATCTCGGTCAACACTCATTGGAAAAAGGGCTTGGATTCTTGTATAGGTATTAGAGGGCTATGATTTGGTTTGATTCAAAATGGAGGGTTAGGATTACATTGGTTCAAAATAAAGGAGGGCTATGGTTTGAGGAGGTTGATGTTGAGTTACACACTCCCAAAAATTATAGAAAAATTCACATGAAGGAGAAATGGGTTTCTTCACGTGTTGTGTCCAATAGGATGGACACCTTAATGCACTTTTGCATAAAAGTGCCCAACAATTAGAAAATTGCACAAAGTTGGGGTTTGGATTTATTTAATTAAAAAATAATACCATTGGTGTTCTAAAATAAATTAGAAGTACATGGAGCTAAAATTAGGTGGGACACAAGTGTTATGAATGAAGAAGACTCAAAATAGAATATTACCCTAATTTGGGTTGCTCAAAATGGGTCAAGATTGTGTCTCCAATTTCGATTGGAACGCACAAGGGTGCAAAGTTAGATTTATATAGAATTAAAAGTAAACGTTTGCGACGAAAATTGTTTGACTAAAATGTAGCATAAGAGAGCATAATTATAAGTTATACAAATGTCAGAAAAGAAGGCAGGCATGTCTAGGACAAAGGTATAAAATTTGTTGGAAGGCAAAAGCTAGGATAGCGCTCCAAATATCGAAACAACGGTAAGGCACAATAATTAAATAAAATCACGTAGTTAATTATAATCCTAAATAAATAAATCAGGAAATAATACAAATTAAATCCACATCCTATATTTTGGTCAGGGGTTCATCTAGTGGGCTTCTAGGTGCAGTCTACTAACTCATGTATTACGAATATTATATAATATATATATAAATACACATATCATGCAATTAATTAAAATAAAGTCACACAACACTTAATAATAAACAAAAAGTCAAAAATACCCCTATTTCAGAATGTGGTAGTGATAATTTGTACGAGTCACTTCCTGATCACTCAAATCTAATATATCGAAGAATACTTGAGTCAAACTCTGTTGCACCAATTTTTGACACAATTCCACAGTAGTCCATCTGTTACGAGAAAACCTATCGCTTATCTTGTTCTGAACATTTCTAACGTGCGCACCACTCTATAGCACGCATATACCACCTAGAAATCGAGTCTCTCTCGTACCATATTTAATCTACATTGTTGAACATCTATTTTGAATAAACTATTTCGTAGCGATCCTGTCAATCGCAACTCAACATTCGCTTACTCCAAGTTCCAAAACATAACTCAACCGATGTGCACCAACCAACTTTTATTTTCGTTATCCGTATCCGTCACGACAATTCTATTATTGTTCATCCAAACATTCCAATGCCGCGATCACTATGTGGTATACCATATACTACTCAGAATTAAGTCACTTTTTACGTCATCCTTATTCTACATCAATCCAACATCAGTTCAAGCTATCTATTCTGTGTGATCCTGTCATTCGTAACTCAAAGCCTGACACTAGACTTAGCCAATGCATGAACCATCTAACTCTTCTGTCGATCTCGCTTGATGAAACTTGCACCATGTTCTATTTTTGATACTTTTAACTATTTCTCAAACCATTTGACACATTCGCTGCACGAGCAACTCGTGCAACGCTCTCTTCCAAGTAATCCAAGCCAATACCTAATTATTCCACACATTTATTATATAAGTAACTCGTATAACGCTCTCTCTTTTATTCTAAGCCACTGCTCAAATATGCTAAACATGCACTGTACGAGCAACTCGTGCAATGCTCTCTATGATATTCCCAGCCAAAACTCAAACTCTGTTCAACACATTCGCTACACGAGGAACTCGTGCAATATTTCATTCTCATTCAATGCTTTTACTCACCGCATGCCACAAAACCAATTTTGTCTGACAACCAACTACTATACTGATGTAACCAAAATCTCCCCGAGCGATAAGCCAAACCAACACACCGACACCTCTCAATTTGCTGCACGAATGCAACAATGCCACATAACTTGCTGCACGAATGCAATAACACCAAATAATGCTATACGATCCTATCAAAATTCTATGAAAGCCAACACAACGAAGAACAACATGCACACACAACCGACAAATATATAGACTTATTACATAAAACATCTAATACGACATCGAGTAGAGCCAAGAGTGATTCGACACGCGAAAGCTATATAGAGTTTGTCATGAACCAAAGAAAAAAGTTTAAGAAAATGAATAGGACGCTCTGATACCAATTATGTCACGCTCCAATCTCTCGCAAGTTTGATCGTCCCCGTTGAACGTTAATCACCACGTTACAGCACTCCTGCAGGACAATCGTTCTCATTGGGACGTGATGTGTACGAGCCTGGAGTTGAGCTCACACAAGACGATTATGTCAAACATCATGGTTATCATCAAAATGACCAAGTTGCAATGAAAGTCAAGCATTGTGTACCAAGTACACATCAGAGTATATGCAGCGAATTTCTCGAAGGGTTCAAATAAAAATGCCACAAAGAAGAATGCCACAGGAGATGCAACACTCTTGATCTTTCTCTTGCCCACAAAGGTACTTACCGTTCTATACATCATGTCCCGTATATCCAAGATGAGCCACTACACCTTCGTACTTGGAAATAATATCCACTAACGTGGGTCAGTACACCGCTGTACTGGTGAGTTGAAAGGCAACTAGTGAAGATGCCGATATACCTCTTCCTCGAACAATTGAATCTGAATCGGTGGATAACCTACTTGTCTAAACCAACACTAAATAGATAGTAAATGAAAACAATTATATGGTGATCTTTCTACTTGAATTCTAGATTCATTTTATGGCAGAGGTATGCTATGTTAAGGAAAACTATAAAGCAAGTTAAGCATGCAAGCCTTCAACTCAAGCAAATATACTAGCAGTTATATCCAAACTTAAATGAAACAAAAACATGCAAATCGTTCTACTCAAACCCGAAGCATGGCATAAACCTATCAAACCGCATTGCACTCCAAGTCTCCAATCTATCGAATCATGCCATAATCCAAGTCTTGCTAATCCAATCATTGATGTGCATACTCTTGCCCAAGGCAAGGTGGCGCCGTCGCCTACATGAATGCACAAATCTCAAACCGAACCAACTCTTATCTATATGAAGGTCACTGGCCAAGCCATAAAGGATTATCCAAATGTATTTTGACCTGATCCAACGCTGAGTAGCTAGCCACTCGAACTGCCACTACCGTGCTCAAAGCACGTTACCATTTGTTTTCTCCATGGTCGAACGGTCCCGGTGCCCCGGAGCCTATCCCGTTCAAGAAAACCAAACCCTGTGCGCAACATGTTGTCTGCGACCAATGTAATAATCCAACAAGTAGGTACGATAAGAGAATCGAGCCTTCTTGCCCCACCAAATGATACTCGCCTCGATCTATCCAATTCACCAAAACTATTCTCCAACTATAGCCCAAGGCACCATTCTCCAACGATAGCCCAAGGTACCATTCTTAAATTATCTCTACTTGCACCATGCCTCTTCTCGACACAGTGCTCCAAATAAGTACATCACACAATGCCCCAACAGTAGCACAATGCCCTCTCTGATGTAGTTGTCCGATTTTGAACCATAACTGCACGCTTTGCTTGATAAAGCATCCAACTTGATATTCATGTGCAACAAACGCACGCTTGCTCGCCTGCTCGATAAAATATTTTACTTTTCCAACGAAGATGATCCACTCAAGCTCTAATTGCCCAAACGTAAGTCTAACTCAAGCCACAAATTTTATCCATCCAAACGGAACACTCTATGCACGCCACAGTGCGATGATTCCAATGTTCCAATTCTAAGTGTCTAAGATATTACGTGTATTCCAAATTATTAGGCATAAAGGAGTAGAAGAGAAGGGACAGAGTTAACTCACCAAGTCTGAATCCGCTAAGCACTCTGCCTTGCCGATACGGCTGATTCCTTGAATTCGTGTTCCGATGTGAAGCATGATCAACTCAATTGGTACGATTGTACGAGCAGGCCATACTCTCTATATAATCCGACCGATCAGACTAAGGAAGCTGACATTATTGCTCCAATCCTGCTGTCTCTGTACTTCTCTGAATGAACACACTAATTTTATCGAACTTCGTAAGCGATCTGCACATGAAATCAACTCAAATTAATACTTGCTCCCAAATCCAACAAATCAAAATTTAACCAACCATTGTCTTATTTTAATCCAATTCAGCATAAAGCACCGTACGATTGTGGGGCATTACATAATATACCACATAGAATAAGGTTCGTCCTCGAACCAAACCAGTAGTCATTCCTTTCTCGTATGCCGCTTTCTCATTTCATAAACTCCGTCTCATGTAACTTATATTCCACTGATCCAGACTCATCATCTTTGTTTCATGTTGAATGCTCGCACAATAATTCTATATTCCTATATCTTTCTTGCAGCTAAATTTGAATTTAATATATCGCTTAGTTTAGATCATACACATATTTAAGGCATCCCAAAATAGATGTATTTCAGCCGAGCTTAGCGATAGCAAATTTGGACAAGTTACAAGGGTATATTCATGTCCGAGACATTCATCGCTTCACTCTCGACTGAACCGATCCTACCGTTCATCCACAACACATTTGTACAAGCGTTATTCTTAAATACGATGATTCTTCATTGACGATCTCTCCACCTGACTCAAATTAGTTCGTGTTCTGACTCAATCTATTCTCTATCAAGATCCAATACACTCTCCAAGTCATTGTTCATCCCAAGTGTAATGACTATTCTACAAGGCTCTATCATCCAACTATTTCTGAATTCTTACTAGTACCGTCCAAGCTCAACCAACCAAACTCTAGAATGACTCCAATCGTACCATATCTACTTGCACCATCTACAAATATCATCTTATTCTTTGAACGATCATCATAACTGATACTATACCAGCATGGCGACTTACCCAAATATCGTACTATGCTCTTAGATCAGCTCGGCCAAATACCTCTGCCTCAATCTAAATACCTCAGTGGATGAACATCTATATTAAGGTTTATGTGATCCACGGAGATTTTGCCGCCATGCCATAGGGATAGTGTCGTCACGATTTTGACGCAAACATACTTGCCATAATTTTTAGGTCGTGCATGAAATAGTTCTTCGTACTGCTTCTACTGCCTCGATCATAGGATATCACCTTGTCCCTCTACATAAGCACGTAGCGCAAACCAAGTTCGATTTCATCTTGTAGAGCTGAGGCACATATGTCCCTTCCGGAAGTGCAAGGCTCTGAGTTGAAGCGAGCCGTGGCTTTAACTTCTCGAAGCTAGTTACACAGTCGTCAATTCATATGAATGTTATTTTCTTCTGGGGCACGATGAGTCAGAGGCGATGCTATCTTCAAAAATCTACTATTCTGAATCTCATCAGTTGACTTAGGCCATTTTTACCATCGCTTCAATCTTCTGGCTGCATCTTTAATTCCAATGATCTCTCAAATCCAATACTCAGTCGCCTAGGCTATCTCCAACATACACCACTCACATCCACCCTCGACGCATTCCTAAATACGTCGCCACAAGGGTCGTTCTATGGGTTTACAATATTTATTTTGATTTAGCGGTCAAGTTGCTAGGGTCAGCTGTCCCGAAGCTACGCTTGATAATTGTAAGTCGTCACGATGGGAAGTTACTACGAACCGTGCTATATCTCCTCTACAAATCCAAATCCGAGCACTTCATGAACTACCTATGACGTATCTGTTAACCAAACGCTTTTTAATCACCTAGATTCTTAATATCTATCCTAGCCACTAATCGTTGAACTGCGCTCGTTGAAACTGTCTTCTATCACTCTGCCTTTCTGTCCTGAATCCATCAAAATTTTGACCCGCCTTGTTTGACTTTCTGCACTATCACTTGCCAAGTTTTCTGAAATCTTGTTGACTTGCTCAATTTTTTATCCGTATGCAATGTTTTAACACTGCACGTCCAACTCGATACTATAAGTGTTAACTTTAAATCCAACTCAACATTGACTAGCTTCACATTATGCTCGTTCACGTCTTCTGGACAACCCGTCCACCATCGTTGCACCGTTTAGCCAATTTTACTTCTGCTAAACTTTGAGTCAAACTTCTCGAGTGCCAATTTCCAAAATCCTTCAAGTACATGCGACTCCTTCGTATTGCACCTCCAAATCCAAATATTGTTTCACTGCTCGACCAACTGCTTCCTTGTATTGGTAAAATTTATAGTCCGTTCTCGCTACTCTTGGATACATCCATCGCTCGCACAAGCGTGCCCCAACTATTTATTCCTTATGCTCAACTCTCTCTTTTCATCAATGAATGCTCCGTCGAACTTCTAAATCACACAAGCAAACTCTGATATTCATCTTTCCGTCTGATCGATCTCATCTTCCTACTAATACTTGGTCCGCATCACTCCTTCGAATTCCAAACACTTGTTCCATTGCTTGTTTCTTTCTCGTCCAACGAAATTTCCATTTATATGAGTCTCTTCCTGGTCGCACAAATCCAACGTATTGAAGAATACCTGAGTCAAACTTCGTTGCACCAATTTTTGACATAATTTCATACTAGCCCATCCGTTGCGAGCAAACCTATCGCTTATCTTGTTTTGAATATTTTTAACGTGCGTACCACTCTGTAACATGCATATATCACTTTGAAATAGATTCTCTCTCATGCCAGATTTACTCTGTATCGACGAACGTCTAATCCGACCCGATTATTCCATAGTGATCTTGTCGATCGCAACTCAACATTCGTTTGCTCCAAGTTCTAAAACATAACTCAACCGATGTGCACTAACCAACTTTTATTTTCGTTATTCGTGCCCATCGCGATAATTCTACTACTGTCCATCCAAACATTCTAACGTCGTGATCACAATGTGGTATACCATACACTACTCTGAATCAAGTCACTTCTTACGTCATCCTTACTCTGCATTAATCTAACATCGGTTCAAGCTATCCATTCTGCATGATCCAGCCATTTGTAACTCAAAGTCTGACATAAAACTCACTTAATGCGTGAACCATCTAACTCTTCTATCGATCTTACTCGATACAACTTACGTCATGTTCCATTCTTGATACTTCCAATTATTTTTTAAATTGTTCGACACATTCACTGCACGAGCAACTCGTGCAACAACCTCTTCCAAGTAATCCAGCCAATACACAATTGTTTCATACATTCGTCGCACGAGTAACTCGTGCAATGCTTGTAGAAGCATAAAAAGTGTGCCTCAGATAGATGATGCAATTTTCTATAAATACACCCTACAAGTAGAAGAATGGAGCACTTTTTACTTGTTCCAGAATAAAGACGTGCATTCTCTTACTTTGGCGCACTTTTTATTAATTTCAGAGGATGGCACTATTCAGAGAGTAGAAAAGTCATGCACTTTCTTAATATTATGAAAGATGGCACAAAAACGACCTTCTCTCTCTCAATATTTAATGCAGCAGAATGACAGCTGACAAAAGCAGAATCCGAAGAGTCATAGGTCATCATTGAAAAGTGTGCCTCAGCACCATTCTCCTCAAAAGTGCGTCGTAGTGCCATTTTCTTCAAAAGTGCGCCACAGTACCATTTTCTTCAAAAGTGCGCCTTAGTGCCATTCTTCTCAAAAGTGCGCTGCAGTGCCATTTGTTATGCTCCAGTCCCAAAATATGTAGGACTAGGAATACATAAGTATGCCAGCCATATGAATATAGCACTCCAATATATGGAAACTATAACACACATATGCTGTAATATGAATAACAATTCACAAGTAATAAAAACTATCACAAGTCACAAGATATAATCTAAATCTTTTCTACAGAAATCATATAGAAATAAATAACCAATAACTATGTAACTAGATCTTAATATGAAGTATCTAAGGATGACAGTTGGATGAAAACAAATCTACTGCCGAACTAGAATATAAAAGAAACAATACAAGTATATCCATTAATAAACAATAAGGCTCGAAGAGAAAACCTCCTCGAAATATAAGTAGCAAGTCCGGATCTGCGCTCCTGCAAAGTCATAAACATCTACACCTGGAAAGGGACCAGGTCCTCAGAGGGACATAACAAGTTACATTGAAACATGCCAATAAGTACTGTAAAATAAACATCCAATGGGTTGCCTAACCATCTATATGAATGCAGTTTGAGAACACCTTTCCAACACGTGAGATATCTGGCTAAAATGGGATTGGCATGATTCTCTCGGAGATTCAAGGACCTAAAAAGCATATCATCTTTTGAACGGCAGACGCCGCCTGATAATATATAATATATAGTGGTCATCATGACCACACGTCTCTGGCGGAGCGCACGGGTTACACAAGGAAAGTGCAAAGGAGCCCAAACACCTTACTCATTATTCTTTCTACCCCATGCTCTAAGCATGTCATATCCATGACACGATAATACATCTAATAACTGCCAAGTCTTCTAGCATGCAAAGTTTCTATTGGCAGTTATCCCTAACTCACGTCCCATACGTATAGGAGGCCAAACCTTGTACACAAGTCTGTGATCTATATGAGACTCACACTCGTGTAACAGATGTGTCACGACCAATGATACCTAAGAATGCCACATGATAATGGGGTGGTCTCATAAACTAGGTTACATGCATATATATATAAATAAAAGCAGAATACGACGTCACCGTCATTGCACCCAAGTTTTATTGGACGCGTAGTTTATATAGCAGTTAAAATATATGAACTAAATAAGAAGAAATAAGATGCATGCAACATATGGAATATAAATTATTGTACAATGACAAGGTATACTTGCGTGGCAAGAAAGCTGCATAGTACCAATAACCTGCTCCAGAAGTCGCGCAAAACAATCCAATAGGTCCTATATACATATAATATAGCATAATACAACATCAGCCATTACACTAGCACATACACAACCATAATACACTGGACTCAGAGGGTACGCTAGGGGTGACACTGGTCGACTAACAGGGTCAACTGCGCATCTAATTACACGGGTGTCAGGTCTTCAAATGCTGTGCACAATTAGACAGTACCTAACACCTGTCTAGCGAGTACGTCGGGGTACACAAGGCAGACAATTTCCTAATATTGAGGGTCACATGGTCACGGTAAATATGTGGGAAATCCACAGTGTCCTAGGGTCGTACATCAAATAAATACATATATAGCCATAATTATTATTATCATCTAATTACCTACTTATATATATATATCCATATATTTATATAACAATATGTTTATATTACTCATACGCGTACGTATACGGATACGAGTTTGGGTTCACCGACACGGTCTGAAATCAACCAACTAAACTGAGCCACTATGCTAAAACCCTATACTATTCACATAAGCACACATACACAATAGGAAAGGAGAGGGACAGGTTCGAACCTCGGGGTTAGCATGCACATGCACGAGGATCGGAGGTGATTACTGCAGGTCATCTTCGGCGAGGGTGACGGGTTTACGATGACGACAATGATATCGATAATGGTGATTACTGCAGGTCATCATCGGCGGGACTAGGGTGGTGTCGACACTGGTGAGCGGCGGAGCGGGAAGTCGGGGGTCGTGAGGAAGACGACACGGAGGAGGACGGAGGTGAGGTTATCGTCGGCTATGGGGAAGATGAGATGGGGAGGAGGATATCCGTGGTGGAGGAGAGAAGAGGGTGGTGGTATGCGGAGAAGAACGGGGAAGAAATTTGGGGATGAAGATATATTCGGCGAGGTGATGTCATCGGGGACGATGGTGAACAGCGGGTCGGGGGAGATGACGGAGGACGGCGGGGATGATGGTGATGTCCAAGCGGTGGTGCTCCACGACTCAGGGGGATGGCGGTGATGGAGTCGTACGGGCGAGGGAAGACTGCCGTTGATGGTGATGGGATGAGGTCGACGGAGTCGGGCCTAGGCTCTGGCGATGTCTCGGTGGGGAGTAGTGGTGTAGATGATGATGGGGACTCGCGAAGAAGGAGATGATGACGATGGTGGGGTGGTTCAGCGAGGTTGTGGAGGCCTGTGGTCAAGGGAAGGTTGGCCGCGGTGGGTCAGGGCGCTGGGTGGCCGGCGATTGCATTCTCCGATAAGGTCTGCCCGGCGATGAACAGGAAAAAGGGAGGTTGAAGATGATGAATTGGGAGAGGGACTCGGCTAGGTATTGGTTTGGGTTTTAGGAAAAATAAAGAAAAGGGAAAGTGGTATATTTATATGTATGTGGGGAATAGGGTTGGGGGTTGACCTAAGGTGTTGGGCCGGTCAACATCCTACTTGGGATGGGCTTGGCTTCACATGGGGATGTTTGGAGGGCTAGGATTTGCATTGTTTAAAATGCATGGCTAGGATTAGATGAGGGGTGATGCTGTGTGTTGCACATCCCAAAAATCATGGAGAAAATTAACATGACCAAATAATAAAGAAAAAATAGGTTTCTACATGGGTTGTGTCTAATGGTATGGACACCTTAAAAGACTTTTACATAAAAGTGCCCAACAATTAGAAAATTACACAAAGATGGAAATTCGATTAAATTAATTAAAATTAATACAAAAGGTGTTCTAAAATTAATTAGAAGTACATGGGGATAAAATTAGGTGGGACACAAGTATCATGGACATAGAAGACTCAGAATAGAATATTATCAGAATTTGGGTTGCACAAAACGGTTCAAGATTGTGTCTCCAATTTCGATTGGAACACACAAGGATACAAAGTTGAATTTATTTAGAATTAAATATAAACGTCTGCGACGAATATTGTGCGACTAAAATGTAGCACAAAAGAGCATAATTATAAGTTACACAAAGGTCAGAATAGATGACTGTCACGTCTAGGACAAGGGTGTGAAATTTGTAGGAAGGTAATTGCTATTGTAGTGCTCCAATTATCGAAGCAACGGTAAGGTGCAGTAAGTGATATAAATATTATAAAATTAATTAAAACACAGTGTTCAATTTCTATTTAGATTAAAACTAGCCCTAGTTTCACTATCTAAGCCAAGTAGGCCTAATTTTGGGTGAGGGGGTTTACAATCTACCCAACTTAAAATAATTTCATCCTCGAAATTAAACCAGGGTATAATTTGTTAAATCCTTCACATTCGTATATAAGGTAAGTCAATCGCGATCTCTCCCAAAATTTTAAATAACAGAATTTATTCAAATCCATCACACTTACTTCAAATTTGAAATAACCATTGTTTAAATCAAGATTCAACCCTATCGTAGTCTCTTCTCGATTTTTAAATCATCAACATCCAAATTTAAGTTGAATTCATATAACATCTTCAAGATTTAAATAACGCATATCAAATTTTATATCACGATCTCCAACTATCATAATCTCCTTTAGAAATCAATTCTAGTCAAATATTATTCCTATCTTCAACTTATGAATTTTTGTATCCTTCAAATTTTAAATTTAATTTTCATCCTCAATATTTCAAATAGGTAATCCAACAATCAAATTTTAACTCTTAATTCAAATCATCAAATTGTAAAAAAAATTTAAATCTTATTTACCAATTGTTCAAGTATGAGATTCTATATTTATCCTCAAAATCTAAATTGATGATTCAACCTTCAATATTCAAAATTTAAATCATATGCTCAAGTATAAATATTTGGTCTGCCATATCAAGGTTTTAAAATTCATTAAATCCTCATCATCTTAATTCTTCTTTTAAAATTTCTTAAAATTAAAATGACTTGAACCTCTCAATCTAATCTTACTTGATCACAATCTAAAAGAAATTCCTCTCAAGTTAACAAAAGATAGTCACCAAATAATACGGTTGGCCTATGGGGTATATCTAGTACTCTCTGTATATCAAACTTATACCAAGCACGAGATTTCGTCTTTCCGAAATAAGGGAAGACGAAAAACAATAATAAAGAGTTCAAGGGGGAGGTAGTAGAATACAAGAATGGGAATCAAGGCGTTTAAGGAATTTGAACGGAATTGTCAAGGCAGTTGTGGGTTGAAATCCTATTTGATAAATTCTTATTCGCATGCTCGTATTAGTATAATTATATAACCGATACGATATGCTCAGACATGTCTAGAGGGCAAGTACATTTATCTAAGAAGCTAAGTCAATATTATCTCAATCCACATAAGTTGTCATGCGAAGAGCGAACCAATCGCACTAAGGTTAGCTAGACCTTAATACACTGATTCTGATTAGACAATGTATTAGTGTATGTATCCAATAATACATATGTCGTGAACAAGCTCGATAAAAGAATAAGCTTGCAAAAATAGGCTATAATAGCGGCATTAGTCAAGATAGTACAAATAATATAAATATGCTGGATTATGATGGAAGAAGGTATAACCTATATGGAGATATGGGTATAAATTATATGATTTAAAGCTAAAGAATAATCATCAATTCACAATCTAAAAGAACAACTCAAACTATCAAGTTCTAACTACCAAGCACAAAATTTCAAACTTCAAGATTACAACTATAATCCTAGCAAACTATATATCCTAACATAAAATAATATCACTTGGCCTACAATCAGAAGGGTCAGGTGGCACGAATTGAAAGATGAAGAAAATTTTATTTTAGTTGTCGCCCAATTAGCGAGCGCTAAGGTTTCGGAGGAACAAGATATAAAATTAAAATAGAGAGACTCTTGATAATATCATAATTTTCTAAGGAGAAGTGGTATGCTAATCTTTGTGTTCGAGGTATGATCAAGAAAAATATTATATTCATTCCTCTTGGCTTCCTAAGGTACTGTCTGTTAATATCAAGACAAGAAGCTAAGGTTGTAGTTTTCTAATACTATCTTACTATGAAAGTTAGGTTTGGTCCTAATATTCAATCTTGGATTTCTATTGGTTCCTCAATGCTAGGGTCAAACAATATGGTCAAATTTTTAACTAACTCTAGTAGTGTCTATACCACTCTCAAGTCATCCCTAATTATCAAGGGATAATGGTCAATCAATCTACAAGTAAGGGTGTTAGGGTTCATTAGGTAGTAAGGAATGCTAGGGTTCATTAAGTATTCTAACTTAGTGATGTGTCAATATCCTAGTTGTATTCTTAGTAGAAAAGTTACCCTAATTATCATCCTAACAATAAGGATTCCTATATTCTAGCAGAAGGCTACACTCAAGGAACTATTAGGGAAGTACATGAATCAAGCAGGATACAATTATTCAAATAGAACAGATTGGAAGAAAGGTGAGTCCTAGTCAAATGTGGATGAGATCCTATACTCTAATCCTATTTGTAGGCTTGCTCGGTACAGTAACGTAACCGAGACAATATACTCTTGACCTTCATGGGCCACCACTAAAATATATGTCACACTCCAGTTCCAAAATATGTAGGACTAGGAACATGTAAGCATGCCAGCCGTATGAATATGACACTCCTATATATATAAACCATAACACACGTACGCTGTAATATGAATAACAATTCACAAGTGGTAAAAACTATCACAAGTCACAGGGTATAATCTAAATCTCATCCACATAAATCATATTGTCATGACCCGCATCCGAAATTTGGGGCACGAGTGCGAGGGTATGTCCAGCCTACGCCGCAGCATCGGCGGTAGAACGCTGTTTAGGTCATAATACTATCTAATCAATCTCACATGAATATCCAACTCCATAAGGAGACACAGATATCACAATATAATATGGAATACTAAATCACAGAAACTAGAGCACGATGAGATATCAAAGAAAATAAATAAAATACAAGACAAGTCTAAACAACAATAAATAGTCTAACCTGCAAACAATAACATCCAAATCTCTAAGTTTGCCGGAAACAAGTCCTCTATGTCACAGTCTGGAAAAAATATCTAGTCAGGATTGGAGCGAAGTACAAGCACTAACAGCAGTTCCACGTATATTGACAAAAACTATAATATAGTGTAAAAAAATACAAGATGGATGTAAATACTAGCAATAAACAATACTGGAATAATGAGATACTGGAAATAGAAATACTGGAGCATATGTCATCATCAATGGTACAACTAGCAATGAACAAGAATACAAGTGCATGCTAGAACAATAAACTGGAATATAGTGAATGCTAGAATAATAACTAGAACATAGAGAATACTAGATCAATAAACTAGAGATACATGTCAAGAACATCTAGCTAAGTGTGTGAAACATCAGCATATCATGTGATTGGCTTGGGACTGATCAGGCTTGTTATATTTGATTATCTATGATTCATGTAAGGTCAGGCTAACTATCCGGTTAGCTATGATGCGAGCAATAATCAGGCTAATCACATATAACAGGCTATGAGGCATGTAATGGTCAGGCTGCGCCGACGTGAGGTGTGGGTGAGCTATAATGTATGTAGAGTTGGGTATGATCACATAATCTACTAATATTTCTATGTTTCCCCAGCTAGCACGATGGATTCCAATCACGACTCCTCGTGACCGGTCTCGATGATGACAACTCATGTATACAACAGTGTCAAAATTATGTACGCTATATAACTAGAATTATAGAGATAATCAACATAATAAAAACTGTCAGAGACTGTACTCGCCTGTGGTCCTCTGCTAAAAATACCAATATCCTATTTTCGAAGTCTTGTTTGAACAATCCAATAATCCTATAGACATTATTTAATAATAATGTTGCATCAGTTGATACACTAACACACAATCATAAATACTCTGAACTCAGGGGCTACGCTAGGAAAGACACTGGTCAACTAGGGTCAAGTATGCCTTGCACGGGTGTCATGTCTTCAAATGTTGTGCATAATCAGACAGTAAAACTAACACGTCTCTAGCCAGTACATCAGTGTACACAAGGCAGACAGATCACTAATACTCAGGGTCACATGGTCAATGTAATATGGGATTTCCATAATTAACATTAGGGTCTCACAGTACAAATACAAATATATTCATAACTAGTATTAGTATTCAATTATATATATATATTTATCCATATATTTATATATATATCAACCAATATTATGTACATACCAATTGGAATGTTATACGCATATGCGTACGTATACGCATACGAGTTTGGGTTATTTGTAGGGTCTCTTGAAATCACCATCTAATGAACTTGTCAAGACACGACACGCTAAACCCTAACATCATTCACACACGCACATATACACAATATAAAAGGGAGGCAAGTCGAACCTTGATGGGCACGCTCCAGGTTAACGATGACGACGATGTTGATGACGACGATGTTGATGATGGTGATGATAATGATGGTGATGATGAAGGTAAAGATGATGGTGATGATCGACAACTGCCAGAGGGGTGGTTCAGGCGGGTGGTTCTGTGGTCGAGTTCACCGGGCTCCAGCGGGGCAGCTCAGGGTTTCAGGCGATTGCGGAGGGAGGATGGGTCGTCGGGGCTGCTCGGTTGGTCTACGGAGGGGCTCTAGTCGAGTACAGGTGGATGCAGTCGATGGTGAGGAGGAGTCGACTCCAGTGATTGGTCGACGGGGTGGCCAGGATGTGCAGCAGGGTCGGGGCCGTGCTTCAGGCGATCAGGACAGCGAGAACAACAACGGCTCTGGAGGCATGGTACAGGCGGAGGAGAACTCGGGAACGGTGGAGAAGAGGGTGGACTCGGTTCAGCGGATCGGGGTGGCTACTCCGGCAGTGAACTCCGACGGAGGGTGGCGGCGAAAACAGAAAGAGGGAGATGATGAATAGGGATGGGGGTCGGCTGATAGAAGTTTAGGTATGGGTGAATGAAAAAGAATAAGAAAAAACAAGATATATATATGAAAAAAAAGAGGGTTGGGTGTTTGAACTAGAAAATTGGGCTTGGTTAACACCCTCTTGGGATTGGGCCTTGGCTTGTCATGTAGAATTTCAAGGGCTATGATTCAATAGATTCAAAATGGATGGCTAGGATTTTATTTGGTTCAAAATTATGGAGGGCTATAGTTTGAGGAGGTTGATGTTGAGTGTTACACACTCTAAATTAATGGAAAAATTTACTTGAAAGAGAAATAGGTTTCTTCATGTATTGTGTCCAATGGGATGGACACCTTAATACACTTTTGCATAAAAGTGCCCAATAATTAGAAAATTGCACAAAGTTGGGTTTTTGATTTAATTTAATTAAAATGAATATAATCGGTGTTCTAAAATTAATTAGAAGTATACGGAGCTCAAATTTGGTAGTACACAAGTGTCATGAATGAAGAAGACTCAGAATATAATATTATCATAATTTGGGTTGCATAAAATGGGTCAAGATTGTATCTCCAATTTCGATTAGAACGCACAAAGATACAAAGTTGAATTTATTTGGAATTAAATATAAACGTCCGTAACGAATATTGTGCGACTAAAATGAAGCACAAGAGACCATATTTATGAGTTACACAAAGGTCACAATGGAAGACGGGCACGTCTAGGTCAAGGTTGTAAAATTTGTTGGAAGGCAAAAGCTAGGATAGTGCTCCAAATATCGAAGCAACGGTAAGGCACAACAATTAAATAAAGTCACAATAATTAATTATAACCCTAAATAATTAATCCCAAAGATTACAAATTAAATCCATAACACTATATTTCGGTCAGGGCTCCATCTAGTGGCATCTAGTTCTAGTCTACTAACTCATGCATTAATGAACACTATATATAATACACATATCATGCAATTATTTAAAATAAATACACACAATACCTATAATATATAAAATGACAAAAATACTCATATTTTCAGGATGTGGTAGTGTCACGCCCCAGTCCTAAAATTCGTAGGACTAGGACACGTAAGTATGCCAGCCGCATGTATAAGGCAACTCCAATATATGGAAACCATAACACATGCGTACGCTGTATTATGAACAATAATTCACAAGTGGTAAAACTATCACAAGTCACAGTGTATTATCTAATCTTATCCACATAAATCAAATAGAAATAACTAACCAATATCTATGAAACTAGATCTCAATATAAAGTATCTCAAGATGACAATCGAATGGAAATAAATCCACTGCCGAACTGGAATATAGAATAAACAAGACAAATACAATATAAGTACAACATCCAACAATCACTGGGACTCGAAGAGAAGACCTCCTCGGAACATAGGCAACAAGTCCGGATTTGCGCTCCTGCGAATACTCATAAAAATCTACACCTGAAAAGGGACCAGGTCCTTAGAGGGACATAACAAGATACATAGAAGCATGCCATAAGGTAAATACTGAATAAATAAAAGGGGTGTGCTAACCATCTAAGTGAATGCAATTTGAGGACAACTTTGAGTGTATGGAAAAGTGTAGGCTAGACATATGCTGACGTAATTCACCAATCGTGATGACTGGCTAGTATATGCCACATATGCCCCCATACAAGGGCACTGTAATATAATAACATCCAGCTCCGAAGATCATGGCATCTGTATAGTATATCGTGCTCCGAAGAACGTTGCATCAATATAGTATATATCGTCCATATCACTCCGTCGAGTGTACAATCAGTATAAAGGAATTGGGTGTCCCATACGCCTACTAGTCGTCCTCTCTGCCCAATGTAGATGTACAAGTCGTGAACACGACGTGGACAAGTCTCTATAGAAATAAACACTAAGTTAAATACCGTCACACGTGTTGCTAACACCGATGGCCAGTCGAGTACGAGGCACGCGTCCCTACATGAACTCACTCTGTGACGTATAATGATACGTGTCAAGGCCTGGGGAATCATACCGATAACTCCACAACTTTAGGTGGGTCTACTAGTCACTAGGTCAGACACAAGTCCTAACGTCAACGCCTTCGTTGACTCCACCCGAGTCTCTCTCGGACGCACACAGTTATATAATCTAAAACAATAAATATGCAACTAAAATAATAACTGAATTTAAATAGTACAACAAGGCAAGGTATACATGCCTGGCAAGAGAGCTGCAAAGTGTAACGTCTAGATGTCAAACACCAAGAGTCAGAACTACGGCCTCAGAATGAACGTCTCTGGATGCTGAAATAAACATCACCAACGTTCCCAAAATAAGCAAAATAGCTAAAAAATACTACCCTTTCATCCAATTTGGATACAGGGGCTAAACGGTAATTTTGGGTCAAAGCGGGCTCCACATGTGGGCCACTTTGTACCAAAAAGTGTGCTAGGGGTAACGGTCTCTAAATGGGACAAATTATAGGTCAAACAAACTCTAAATGTCAGTACGAACTCAACGGTATGTCCAAATATGGATTTCGGTGAGCCGAACACAATTTCGCCCAAAAAAGTCAACCGTGGGGCCCGCCCATAGGAGACTTGGTCAACTGTCTCAGAATTACGTAAAAATTGGGTCACAGGACCAGCGCGATGCCACGAGTCCAGTGGCGCAAGTTTTGTCACATTCTGACTAGCGTGCACTAAATGGCACGGAGTTTTGCAAAAGTCGTGCTACGGGGACTTTTTACGGATACTGGGTGATTCCGATGCGCACATGCGTCCAAATCAGTTTCTGTGAAAGACCACACGTCTGGGTATACCATGCGCACCTTCAGGTACACTTGGTACACGATGGGGCGGTCCCGTTTGGCGGGGCGCGCTCCGTATCACAAATTTTTTTGTGTTTCAAAAAACTTGTTTTTATTGGTTTTCATCCTAATTTAATTCTGCATACAGCATCAAATAAAATAATTTAATTGACAGGAAATAATCTAGGTTTGGTGATCTTTGCATAGCAAGAAGAAAAACTAAATTCGGATCTCTGTGGTGGGAGATACGAGTCCGTAAACAGGGGTGGTTGCAACTGAGATTAAATGTCATAGTTTTTTCTCGACTTGGCATCGATTTTTACCTAGGTTTGTGCACTGCACGATGGAAACTAATCTACGAGATTTAGAGAGGGATAGATGGGGATCATACCGGTGAAGACGGGGTCAAGTTTGGTCAAGCGGTGGCGCGAGAATCGGGTCCTGAACAGTGGTACGTCGCTGTCTAGACTGCAGTCGTGGGGTTGTGCGCACGGACGGTGATGCGGCCCTGAACGGCGGTGGTGATGTTGAGGCTGGGCGGCGGTCAGGCTAGGTTTCGGCGGCGCGGTCGAGAGGATGGGAGGATGAAGAGGCGATTTAGGGTTAGGGTTGCTTACTGTGTGATATATATAGGCGGGGTCGAGTTTGGGGACTTCCGTGCGGGTTGAGAGTAGCGGTCGCTGCTGTTATTTCTTAATAACAGGTAGGGTAGCTAAGCGGGTTAGGGTAGGGCTTAGGGCTATTGGGTAGGCTCGGTTTGGTTAGTAATTAGGGTTTGGGTTTGATTCATTAAGAATTTTATTTTATTTTTCTTATTCCTTTTCATTTCTTTTCTAATTTCTATTTTCACTTCTAATTCCTTTTTAATAACCCTATATAGTAACCCCCTGATTTTTCAGAAATTTTTAATTTGGATTTTTCATAATTTTCTATAATTTTCTAGAATTTTCAAAGAATTTATTTTAGATTCAAATATAACTAAAAATATCCCAAACTTTTATTTTAGGTTCTAAATAATAAAATATATTTTCTAGAAGTTTTTGGGAATTTTCTGAGTATTTTTAGTATTTATTGGGAGTTATTTAGGCTAATAACTAATTTTTAGGACTTTTAGAATTTATGGTGCAAGCCCAGGAATATAGAATGGACCCACGTTATTTTCTAAGGTTTATAATATTATTATATATTTTCTGGAATTATTTCAGAATTTTTGGAATAATGTTAGTATTTATTTTTAGTTTTATGGCAAAACTAATTTTTAGAGCTTTTCCTAATTATATTAGGAAATATATGAATATATAATTATCCCAAATATTTTTCTAGGGTTTTTAGATTCAAAATATATATTTTGTAATTTTTTCAGATTTTTAGGATTATTTTTAATGTTTATTTTGAGTTATTTAGATTTAAAATGACTTAAATAATGTTTTGATAATGGCAAATAAAAAAAACAAATAATATAACTAAAACCATCCAATCAAATCATGACATGTGTCACCCTATCAACTTTCATTCAGCCTCTCAACATCCCTATATATATATATTATTATAACCCTAATTATCCCATTATTTTTAGAGAGACATTTTGGAGAATTGCCATCTAGGGTTCCTTCATCTTCCAGAAGTCATTGCGCATAGCTCCGGACTCTAAGCGAGGCCTAGTTTCTTGCGTTAGAATGATATTGAGGTTAGATTTCTGATTATATAATTTTTTTTACAAAATTATGAGTATTAAATTTTGGAAAATTCGTAGAGCACAGCATGTCCGAAAATAGACGTATTTTAATGTTTTTGCGATTTCGGGAGAACCAGGAATCAGAATCATGAACCGTTTCAAGTTTCGGAAGGCTAATGTCGAGATCATTGACATATATTTTTTTCAGAATTTAATTCTATGTATTTTTATACTGTTAATTCTATAGAACTTCTAGGTTAGAATTTAACCATCGGTGCACAATACAAAATTTGTATGTGCCATAATTCCCAAATGAATTTGAATTCGGACGAGCCATAAATTCCAGTATGTTTTTGATGCTAAAATCTACAGGAAATCATGCATGAAAGTCGAGTTTGTGTCGGTTGACTTTTTGGTCAACAGATCACCTCGATTTGCGTGCCATGAGTCTCGAGTTGATAAAATTTAGTTTCTTTGGACAAAATTTAGGAATTAACATAAAAATCAGAATAATAAGATTAAAATAGGATTTTAGAGTAATTATTCCAAAATTAAATAAATTAAAATAAATTATCTTTTGACGTGATAAATTTGTAATACATAGGCTATTTGGACTGTGACTTGGACTATGATTCATACCAGCAACAGGACCCCGGACAAGTGTACCTTACCAAACTCTGCAGTATTGTTACATATTTTCCTTGCTTTATTATATTGCTGTGCATGCTTATCCTAGGACCGTGTGACGTACTTAGCTTTCGATTATTAATTGGGTGCCAACACTGTACGCGGTATTGGGTACTGTCATCTAGAGATGGACATTCGTGACACTTTATATTCTCGTACTTGTCTTACCAAGTACACTATGACCCAGGACACTTGACACTATTCATGAGACATGATCTTCCTGAGATATTCATGGTGATTCTGTATAGGATACAAGACTTGACATGGACATTATATTCTTAGATATTGTATGACTTGTTGCATTAGCTATAATCCCGCTTGACATGGATATGAGACGTTATGGTCATGATATGCGTGGTTACATTGGGTGGGGAGAGACACACAGGCTACAGGCTATTCCATATATATATACATCCAGTATTATTGAGAGGTCGTAGACTCTCGGAGCAGAGCTAGACCCACTACCGGTTATTACCGCTACCGGCTCCCCGACACAGAGCTGGTAGTGGCTCAGCCTGAGTACTCGTGATGCTCTCACTTGCATTTTTACTTAGATGGTTACTTACTTGCCCTATTTATTTTATTTATTTTTCTACACTGCATTTATTTTGGCATGAGCTTTCTTGTACCTTGCTATGTCCCCTGAGGACCTGGATCCGGATTATGTCCCCTGGATTTGCAGACGAGGTCTATCCCGAGGTATACGGGACCGGAGCAGAAGCAGATACATGAGCTGTACCGACACCCGAGGATGAGGTGTTAGCTGAAGACTTCTCCTGAGCATCTATGTTTCATGCTCAGTATTTATTATTTATTTCAGTCATTTACTTTCTGGTCTGTTGAACCATTGTATTAGATATTTATCGGGTTGTTCCCCGAAGCATTTTGTTGAGACTAGCTGATGATTTACATTCCTTATTATTCCGTGGATCATATTTTATATCTTGTGTGGATGAGATTAGTTGTGCCATGATTGTCGTAGACTTTGTTTTACAGCTTAAGTATGCCCTGATAGATCCATTAAATTGGGTTTGTCCATCGGTGTGTGCTGCTGGCCATTGCCACGCGTCCAGTCCCTCGGTATTTTGGGACTGGGCGTGACATGGATATATATATATATATATATATATATATATATATATATATATAGAAAATTCTAGAAATTATATTAGTGCATACCATTAAGATATCAACTGTCCATAGGGTCTCCTACATGGAATAAATTAAGAAAAAATTATAATTGCTCCATAAATCCCCTATTGCACAAATACCCTAAAATAAAAATCCAATAAATTCTATTTCTCCTAATTAGCTAATAATTACTACAAATAAATTAAATAATTAATTAAAAAGATTAATACGGTTTTTAGAATTAGGGGTTTTATATTCTACCCAACTTATAAAAATTTTGTCCTCGAAATTAAAACTAAGCCACGGTAGAAAGTCAAGGATGGTATAAGATAGAGGTTGTAATTTATTCTGTACCTTCCTCCATCCTAACCTCCATAAATTTCCAATTGTAATGGAGATGTTTGGAGGGCTATAAATTGTATTGTTTAAAATGCAAGGCTAGGTTTAAATAAGTGGGCGATGTTGCGCGTTGCACATTCCAAAGATCATAGAAAAAATTCATATGAACGAAAAATGGGTTTCTTCAGGTGTTGTGTCCAATGGTGTGGATACCTCAATGCACATTTGCATAAAAGTGCCAAAAATTTTGGAAATATTGTACAAAGATGGAAATTGGATTAGTTTAATTAAAATTAATGCGTAAGGTGTTCTTGAATTAATTAGAAGTACATGGGGATAAAATTAGGTGGGACACAAGTGTCATGGATATAGGGGACTCAGAATAAAATATTATCCTAATTTGGGTTGCACGAAATGGGTCAAGATTGTGTCTCCAATTTCGATTGGAACGCACAAGGATACAAAGTTGAAATTATTTTAGAATTAAATACATACGTCTGCGACGAATATTGTGCAACTAAAATATAGAAAAAGAGAGCATAATTATAAGTTACACAATGGTCAGAATGGTAGGCGGGCACGTCTAGGACAAGGTTGTGAAATTTGTTGGAAGGCAATGGCTAGTGAGGTGCTCCAATTATCGAAGCAACGGTACGGTGCACTATGCGATATAAATCTTGTATAATTAACAAAATGCCGTGTTCGATTTCTAATTGGATTCAAACTAGCCCTAGTTTCTCTTTCTAAGCCAAGTAGGTCTAATTTTGGGTGAGGGAGTTTACAATCTACCCAACTTAAAAATAATTTCATCCTCAAAATTAAAATAAGGCATAATTTGTTAGTTTCTTCACATTCGCATATAAGGCAAGTCAATCACAATCTCTTCCAAAATTTAAAATATATTCTAATCCATCGCAATCACTTTCAGAATTAAGGTAACCTCTGTTTAATCAAAATATTGTAATCTCTTCTCGATTTTTAAATAATCACATCCAAATTTAAGCTAAATCTATATGACATCTTCAAGTTTTAAATATCCCACATAAATTTTCACATCACGATCTCCAACTATCATAATCTCTCTTTAAGAAAAACAATTCTAATCCAATATTATTCCTATTTTTACTTATGAATTTTGTATTCTTCGAATTTTTAAATTTAATTCACATCCTCAATCTTTCAAATAGGTAATCCAACCATCAAAATTTAACTTTTAGTTCAAATAATCAATTTTGGAATTCAATCCGTTAATGTTCATGTTTGGAGTTCCATTTATTTTCTCAAGATTTAAATCGATGATTCAACCTTCAATATTCAAAATTTAAATCATATACCCAAGTATAAAGGTTTGCTTCACCATATCAAAGTTTTTTTTTAAAATTTATTAATTCATTATCATCTTAATCCCTCTTTTAAAATTACTCAAAATTAAAATGACTTGAATCTCCCAATCTAATCTTGCTTGATCACAATCTAAAAGAAATTCCTCTCAAGTTAACAATGCAACTTCTGCCCAACTTAGAAAATTTCCCATCTATCACATAAGGCTCTTACATTTAAGAAAACTTATTCCTCAAATTTACTTAATCATGTTACTCATTCCTCAAAAATTTAAACACCAAATATATCATATATGATATATCCTTAATCAGTTATAAAAGATAGTCGTCTAGTAATATGATTGGGCGATGGGGTATATCCAGTACTCTCTGTATATCAAACTTATACTAAGCACGAGGTTACGTCTTTCCGAAATAAGGAAAGATGGAAAACAATAATAAAGAGTTCAAGGTGGAGGTAATAGAATAGAAGTGTGGGGATCAAAGCGTTTAAAGAATTCAAATGGGAATTATCAAGGCAGTTGTGGATTAAAATCCTATTTTGGTAATTCCTATTCGCATGCTCGTATCAGTACAATTATATAACTGATACGATATGCTCAGACATATCTAGAGGGCAAGTACATTCGTCTACTAATCACTATATATCTCAATCCACGTAAAGTAGTTATGTGAAGGGCGAACCAAGCGCACTATGGTTAATCAGACCGTAATACACTGATTCTGAAATATATTAGTGTAGTACTCCAATAATACATATATCATGAACAAGCTCGATAAAGAATAAGCTTGCAAAACTATGCTATAATAGCAGCATAAGTCAAGGTAGTTCAGCAAATATAAGCACGCTAGATTATGATGAGAGAAATTACAAAATAATTTAAGTTCACAAAGAAGATAAGACTCTACAATCTCTACAGTTGTCATACTAACTCCTTGCCTAAGTCGCTAGTCGACCAAATAGGGGTATGGGCCTCTAAGTTCTACAGTCTTAATAAACACTATCGTCTTATGCTATTATACAGTTAATGTCATTCAGTTACACTTCAATAATGAGTCAAGGGGACTATGTGTTACTAGGTGGTGAGGCATACTACCCAAATAATAAACTAATACTTTGATAGTCTTAAGGGAAATCTATAAAATAACCTTGTTCTTATAAATAAAGTATGAACTCTTATTGGGGTATATGCGGAAAAGATTTTGGTACTTATTAGAGTCTCCTATTGCATTATATAGGTAATGGTCACCTTAAGTCTTAATCATAGTGCTCATAGAACACGTGTCAATAGTAAGAATGGAAAAGTCACTGGCCTTCAAGGGGAAAGTGGATATAACCTATATTGAGGTGGGGTACATGTTAAGTGATTTAAACTAAGAATAATCAGATCACAATCTAAAGGAACAACTCAAACTATCAAGTTCTATCTACCCAACACATAATTCAAAGTTCAATATTACAACTATAATCCTAGCAAGCTATATATCCTAACATACAAGGAATCACTCGGTCTACAATCAGAAGTGTCAGGTAGCACGAGTTGGAAGATGAAGAGAAGTATAATTAGTCATCGCTGTTTTCAGAAGAACAAGATATGAATTTAAAATAGAGCGACTCTAGATAATATTATGGTTTTCCTATGGGAATGTGGTATGCTAATATCTGTGTTCGAGGTATGATCAAGGGAAATATTAGATTCATTCCTCTTGGCTTCCTAAGGCACTGTTTGCTAATATCAAGACAAGAATTTAATTTATAGCTAGCCCTAGTATTCAACCTTGGATTTCTATTAGTTCCTCAATGCTAGGGTCAAACAATATGGTCAGATTTATAGCTAGCCCTAGTATTGCCATACTACTCTTAAGTCATCCCCAATTATCAAGGGATAATGGTCACTCAATCTACAGGTAAGGGATGCTAGGGTTCATTAAGTATTCTAACTCAGTGATGTGTCATTATCCTAGTTGTACTCTTTATAGGAAGGTTATCCTACTTATTATCTAACAACAGGGACTTCTATATTCTAGGAGAAGGCTATACTCAAGGAACTATTAGGGAAGCACATGAATCAAGTATGATGCAGCTATTCAAATGGGATGGATTGGAAGAAAGATGAGTCATAGTCAAATGTGGATGAGATCCTATACTCTAATCCTATTTACAGGCTTGCTCGGTACATTAACGTAACTGAGACAATATGCTCTCAACCTGCAGGGGCCACTACTAAAAACATGTTATGCCCCAGTCCCAAAATTCTTAGGACTAGGACACGTAAGCATGCTAGCCGCATATATAAGGCAACTCCAATATATGGAAACCATAACACATGCGTATGCTGTATTATGAACAATAATTCACAAGTGGTAAAACTATCACAAGTCATAGTGTATTATCTAATCTTATTCACAGAAATTAAATAGAAATAACTAACCAATATCTATGAAACTAGATCTCAATATAAAGTATCTCAAGATGACAGTCAGATGGAAACAAATCTACTGCCGAACTGGAATATAGAATAAACAAGACGAATACAATATAAGTACAACATCCAACAATCACTGGGACTTGAAGAGAAGACCTCCTTGGAACATAAGCAATAAGTCCGGATCTGCGCTCCTGCAAATACTCGTGAATATCTACACCTGGAAAGGGACCAGGTCCTTAGAGGGACATAACAAGATATATAGAAGCATGCCATAAGGTAAATACTGAATAAATAAAAGGGGTGCGCTAACCATCTAAGTGAATGCAATTTGAGGACAACTTTGAGTGTATGGGAATGTGCAGGCTAGACATATGCTGACGTAATTCACCAATCGTGATGACTGTCTAGTATATGCCATATATGCCCCCATACAAGGGCACTATAATATAATAACATCCAGCTCCGAAGAGCATGGCATCTATATAGTATATCGTCCATATCGCTCCGAAGAATATGGCATCAGTATAGTATATATCGTCCATATCACTCCGTCGAGTGTGACATTAGTGTAAAGGAAGTGGGTGTCCCATACGCCTACTACACGCCCCAGTCCCAAAATATCGAGGGACCAGACACGTGGCAATGGCCAGCAGTACACACCGATGGACAAACCCAATTTAATGGATCCATCGGGGCATACTTAAGATGTAATACAACAATAAGGGTCTACTAATCTCATCCATAGATTGAATACATCAATATCAACAAAAGGAAATATAAACATCATCAAGTCACAAGTAAATAAATTGGGGAACAACCCGATAATAAGTCTGTTACAATTGTTTATTAAATAAGAATTAAAAGAGTTTAATAGCATCAAGACAGAGTATAGAAGAAGCAGATAATCAAGAAAAATCCTCAGCGATCACCTCGTCCTCAGGTTCTGGTACTACTCCGAGAAGTGCTCCTGTCCCGTACACCTCAGGATAGATATCCTCTGCTAACCCTGGGGACATAATCCAGATCTAGGTCCTCAGGGGACATAGCAAGGTACAAAAAACTCATGCCAAAATAAATGCAGTGCAACAATAAATGAAACAATAGGATAAACTATATAACTAGCTAAGTGATATGTAAGTGAGAGTTTTAGTCATACTCAGGCTGAGACTACTATAGGATCTGTGTCGGGGAAACCCGTAGAAGTATTCTCTCGAAGGGCCAGTAATGTACCAAAGCTCTGTGTCAGAGTCTAAGGCACCTTCAGTAAAGTAATATATATATTTATATAATCAGCCTTTTGTATGGTAAATCTCTTCCCACCCAATATAATCACACATCACAGGTTCAAGATGTCTCATGTCCATGTCACGCGAGATCATAACTAATTTAACAAGTCATATAATAGGTATGAATATAATGTCTATGTCACAAATCCTGCAACCTTGAATATTTCAGAAAGATTCTGTCTCATGAATAGTGTCAGGTATCCTGAGGTATAACGTACTTGATAATGCAAGCACGAGAATGTAAGGGTCTCGATATCCATCTCTAGGTGACGTTACACAACTTCGCGTACGGTGTTGGCACCCGAATATTAATCGGACGCTAAGTAAAGTCACACGGTCCTAGGTTAAGTATGTACAACATAAATATGTTAAGGAAATAATATGTAATAATAACTGCAACGTTGGCAAGGTACACTTGCCTGGGGTTCTGACTCCAACTGTAGCTCTGGTACCACTGGGATTTGTAGGTACTCCTTCAAAAGCTGAAATAAATATCACCATCAGATTAAGAAAATATCAAATAGCTAGAAACGTCTGTCCTTGAGTCCAATTTGGACACAGGGGCAAAAATGACATTTTAAGGTCAAATCGGGGTCCACATGTAGCCCACTTCACACCGAAAAATGTATCAGAGACAAAGTCTTCCAAAATTGTCAAACTTAGTGTCAACAAGTCCAGAAACGATGATTCTAACCCAACAAAATTTCCAGAATTGGATTCCGTTGAGCCGATCGCAAAATTGCCCGTCAAGTGGAGCTGTGGGCCCCACGATACGCGATTTTGTCAACGTTCTCAGAATCGAACCAAGCTTGGGTCACAGGACCAGCGTATTGCTACGAGTCCGACGGTGCAAGTTTCGTCTTGATCCGACGTGTGTACACGAAGTTACAACGAGTTCTGGAACATGGTCAATATGGGGCGTTATCGACGGATACGCGTTGATTCCGGTGTACACGCACATCCAAATCAACTTTCGTAAAATCCCACACGTCCGTATTGATGGCGCACACCTTTCGGTGAAGTCCACACATGACCAAGTCGTCCCTTTTGGCGGGGCGTACTCAGTTCCGGGAAAAAAATAGGGTATTAATTTTTCTATTTTTGGATCGCAGTTCGCGATCGCCACAGGATGCGACATACCGAGCGGGTTGTACGGGCATCGAGAGGGTCACGCAGGGTTCGCGTCACAATAGACGGAATAAAAAATAGGGCAGCGAGGAGAGAGAAAAGGTTACCTGAACAGGGCTCCGCAGAATTAAGATTTCTTGTGTCCGTGAGGCGACACAACACGACACGACACAGCTAGGGCACTGTGCTGCGGCTGGGGGCATCGCCGGAGCTGGCGGAGGCGGTCGGAGGAATGGCTGAGGCGGTGGCGGCTCGGGCGGAGGCGGCCGGGGCTGCGCTGGTGGTGGCTGTTGGCAGAGCTCGTCGGCGGGGGAGGCGTAGAGCTCTCGGGTCGTCGAGGGTGGCGGAGACAGGGTATCGAGGGTTACGGTGAAGGGGAGACGCCGGGGCTCGTGGGTGGCTGAGGCGCTGCGGGGTGGCCGAGGACGGCGCTGAGGAGAGGTCGGGGCTCACAGCGACGGAGGAGCTGGGCGGAGCGGGGGCTGGAACTGCAGGCGAAGGAGACGAGGGCTGAGCCGTGGGGGTCGTTGGCCGGTCGAGGCGGAGCGGCGGAACTCGGGGTCTGGTGAAGGCGGGGCACGGTGAGGTGAAGTCGGGGACGACGGAGCAGCGGGGTTGGCCGGGAGCGGGCGCTAGTTACGTTAGGCGGAGCGACTGGGGGAGGCGATGCGGCGGGCGGCGGAGCGTCGGGAGCCGGAGGGCCACGACGGTTGCTGGCGGAGGGCGGCGGATGGGAATCGCCACGGTCAAGGTTAGGTTTAGGGTTTCCGGGTCGGGTCCGGGTCCGGGTCGGTGGATGGGATACGACCCGATCCAATAGGTTAAGGGTGCGGGGTTGGGTTTCGGGTTTCGGGTCGGGTTTAGATCCGACCCGACCCGACCCGCTAGGGTTAGGGTTGGTTCAGATAGACCGGGTCCGGTCCGGTTCGGGTCGGTTCAATAGGAAATAAACCGGATTTATTTGGGTTTTAATTTGGTTTAATTAATTAGTTTTTAGGTCTTTAAAAATATTTTCGGGGTCCAATAAATTCTCGAAAAATTACCATATGTCTAATTTTTCATTTTACACCCAAAAATATTATTTTTATAATATTTTAGTATTGGTTAACATCATTTAAAAATTTGTTTAAATCCAAATTACCTTGATTTAATTACAAAAAATTCCAAAAAAATGTGAATTTATTATTAAAATTCCTGAAAAATCAGGGGGTTTATAATGGCGTTTGGGACACCCACGTGTCTAGTCCCTCGAGTATGGCCATTGTCACGCCCCAGTCCCAAAATATTGAGGTACTAGACACGTGGCAATGGCTAGCAGTACAAACCGATAGACAAACCCAATTTAATGGATCCATCCGGGCGTACTTAAGCTGTAATACAACAATAAGGGTCTACTAATCTCATCCACAGAATGAATACATCAATATCAACAAAAGGAAATATAAACATTATCAAGTCACAAGTAAATAAATCGGGAAACAACCCGATAATAATTCTGTTACAATTATTCATTAAAAAAGAATTAAAAGAGTTTAATAGCATCAAGATTGAGTAAAGAAGAAGCAGATATTCAGGAGAAATCCTCAACGATCACCTCGTCCTCAGGTTCTGGTACTACTCCGAGAAGTGCTCTTGTCCCGTACACCTCAGGATAGATATCCTCTGCTAACCCTGGGGACATAATCCAGATGCAGGTCCTTTGGGGACATAGCAAGGTACAAAATAACTCATGCCAAAATAAATGCAGTGCAGCAATAAATAAAATAATAGGGTAAACTATATAACCAGCTAAGTGATATGCAAGTGAGAGTTTTAGTCATACTCGGGCTGAGACTACTATAGGATCTGTGTCGGGGAAACCCATAGCAGTATTCTCTCAAAGGGCCAGTAATGTACCAAAGCTCTGGGTCAGAGTCTAAGGCACCTCCAGTAAATAAATAAATAAATAAATAAATATATATATATATATATATATATATATATATATATATATATATATATATATATATATATATAATCAGCCTTTTGTATGGTAAATCTCTTCCCACCAAATGTAATCACATGTCACAGGTTTAAGATATCTCATGTCCATGTCACGCGAGATCATAACTAATGCAACAAGTCATATAATAGCTATGAATATAATGTCTATGTCACAAATCCTGCAACCTACACAGAATCACCTTGAATATTTTAGGAAAATTTTGTCTCATGAATAGTATCAGGTGTCCTGAGGTATAACGTACTTTATAATGCAAGTACGAGAATGTAAGGGTCTCGATATCCATCTCTAGGTGACGTTACACAACTCCGCGTACGGTGTTGGCACCTGAATATTAATCGAACGCTAAGTAAAGTCACACGGTCCTAGGTTAAGCATGTACAACATAAATATATTAAGGAAATAATATGTAATAATAACTGCAAGGTTGGCAAGGTACACTTGTCTGGGGTTCTGACTCCAACTGTAGCTCTAGTACCAGTGGGATTTGCAGGTACTCCTTCAAAAGCTGAAATAAATATCACTATCAGGTTCAAAAAATATTAAATAGCTAGAAACGCCTGTCCTTGAGTCCAATTTGGATACAGGGGCAAAAATGAAATTTTCAGGTCAAAGTGGGGTCCACATGTGGCCCACTTCACACTGAAAAATGTGTCAGAGACAAAGTCTTCCAAAATTGTCAAACTTAGTGTCAACAAGTCCAGAACGACGATACGAACCCAACAGAATTTTCAGAATTGGATTTCGATGAGCCGATCGCAAAATCGCCCGTCAAGTGGAGTCGTGGGGCCCACGATACGCAATTTTCGTCTCGATCCGACGTGTGTACACGAAGATACAACGAGTTCTAGAACAGGGCCGATACGGGGCGTTGTCGACGGATACACGTTGATTTCGGTGTGCACGCATATCCAAATCAACTTTTGTGAAATCCCACACGTCTATATTGACGGCACGCACCTTTCAGTGAAGTCCGCACACGACCAAGTCATCTCGTTTGGCGGGGCATACTCAGTTCAGGGGAAAAATAGGGTATTAATTTTCCTGTTTTTGGATCATAGTTCACGATCGCCACGGGATGTGACACACCGAGCGGGTTGCACGGACATCGAGAGGGTCACGCAGGGTTCGCGTCACAACAGACAGAACAAAAAATAGGGCAGCGAGGAGAGAGAAAAGGTTACCTGAATAGGGCTCCGCAGAACTAGGATTTCTTATGTCCGCGAGGCGACACAACACGACACGACACTGTGCTTCGGCTGTGGGCATCGTCGGAGCTGGCGGAGGTGGCCGGAGGAACGACTGAGGCGGTGGTGGCTTGGGCGAAGGCGGCCGGGGCTGCGCTGGTTGCGGTTGCTGGCAGAGCTCGTCGGCGGGGGAGGCGCAGAGCTCTCGGGTCATCGAGGGTGGCGGAGACAGGGGATCGAGGGTTACGGCGGATGGGAGACGTCGGGGCTCGTGGGTGGCTGAGGCGCTGCTGGGTAGCCGAGGATGGCACTGAGGAGAGGTCGGGGCTCAGGGCGGCGGAGGAGCTGGGCGGAGTAGGGGCTGGAACTGAAGGCTGAGGAGACGAAGGGAGGCGAGGGCTGAGCCGAGGGGGTCGTTGGCTGGTCGAGGCGGAGCGGTGGAGCTCGGGGTCTGGTGAAGGCGGGGCACGGCGAGGTGAAGTCGGGGACGACGGAGCAGCGGGGTTGGCCGGGCTGAGAGGGGCGGCTTTATACAGGAGGAGCGGGCGGCGGTTACGGTAGACGGAGCGACTGGGGGAGGCAATACGGCGGGCGGCGGAGCATCAGGAGCTCCGGTGACGCAATCCCTAGGCCGAGCCGCCCTCCTCCGGCTAGTCGACCCCGTAGTGACCGGACACAACAACTCGTTACGGACACGAAACTGTACACGGATACGTGAAATTCAGATTCACGGAGCCCTGTTCAGGTAGCATTTTCTCTCTCTTAGTGATTTCATTTTTCGTTCTATCAGTTGTGTCGCGTAGACTGTATAACCCTCTCGATGCTCGTACAACCCGCTCGGTGCGTCGCGTCCGGTGGTGATCGCACACCGCAATCCAAAAACAGGAAAACCAACGCCCTGTTTTACCCCGAAACTGAGTGCGCCCCACCAAACGGGACGACTTGGTCGCACGTGATCTTTATCGAAACGTGCGCGACATTGATACGGATGTGCAAAATTTTACAAAAGTTGATTTGGATGTGCGTGCACACCGAAATCAACGCATATTCGCCGACAACATCCAGTATCTGTCCTTTCTAGAATATGCTGTAACTTTGTGTACACATGTCAGATCGAGACAAAACTTGCGCCATCAGACTCGTAGCATTACGCTGGTCCTGTGACCCAAGTTTGGTTCGATTCTGAGAACGTTGACAAAATCATGTATCATGGGCCCCACCGGCTCCAATTCTGGAAGTTCCGTTGGGTTCGTATCATTGTTCCTGACTTGTTGACACTGAGTTTGAGGAATTTGGAGACCTTTAACCCTGACACGCTTTTCGGTGCAAAGTGGCCCACATGTGGACCCCGCTTTGGCCCGGAAATGTCATTTTTGCTCCTGTGTCCATATTAGACTTAGGGACAGGCGTTTCTAGCTATTTGATATTTTCTGAGGCTGTTGGTGATATTTATTACAGCTTTTGGAGGAGTACCTGCAGGATCCACTTACACAGGGACAGCTGTTGGTATTCAAACCCCAGGCAAGTGTATCTTGCCAAGCTTGCAGTATATTGATTCATATTATTCTCTTGTTTTATTCCTGTGATTGTTGTGCATGCTTGACCTAGGACCGAGTGACTTACTTAGCGTCCGATTATTAGTCGGGTGCCAACCCTGTACACAGAGTTGGGTAACGTCACCTAGAGATGGATATTCGTGACCCTTGATATTCTCGTACTTGTCTTATCAAGTACACTATGACCCAGGACACTTGACACTATTCATGAGACAGAGTCTTCCTGAGATATTTATGGTAATTCTGTATAGGATACATGTTTATGACATAGACATTATGTTCATAGATATTATATGACTTGTTGCATTAGCTATGATCCCGTTCGACATGGACATGAGACGTTATGGTCATGAGATGCGTGGTTATATTGGGTGGGGTGAGACACACAGGCTACAGGCTGTTTTATATATATCTACTACTATTGTGAGATCGTAGACTCTCGAGCAGAGCTAGACACATTACCGGTTATTACCGCTATCGGCTCCCCGAAACAGAGATTGTAGTGGCTCAGCCTGAGTACTCGTGATGCTCTCACTTGTATTTCACATAGATGGTTACATACTTACCCTATTTATTTCATTATTTGCTGCACTACTTTTATTTTGGCTTGTATTTTTTGTACCTTGCTATGTCCCCTGAGGACCTGGATCCGGATTATGTCCCCAGGATTTGCAGACGAGATCTATCCCGAGGTATACGGGACAGCAGCAGAAGCTGATATATGAGCTGTACCGACACCCGAGGATGAGGTGTTAGCTGAAGACTTTTCCTGAGCATCCATGTTTTATGCTCAGTATTTATTTTATTCAGTCATTTATATTTTGGTCTGTTGAACCATTGTATCAGATATTTATCGGGTTGTTCCCCGAAGCACTTTGTTGAGATTAGTTGATGATTTACATTCCTTATTTCTATGGATCATATTTATCTTGTATGGATGAGATTAGTTATGACATATTATAGTAGACCCTAGTTTACAGCTTAAGTATGCCCTGATGGATCCATTAAATTGGGTTTGTCCATCGGTGTGTGCTGTTGGCCATTGCCACGTGTCTAGTCCCTCGGTATTTTGGGACTAGGGCGTGATATGGTTTTTGTGGTGGCCCATGCAGGTCTACGACTAAATTGTTCAGTTTTAACTTAGGGACTGAATAAGCCTGCCCTAAGGATAGGATAAGTTATAGGATCTCATCCATTATTTGAACCATTTTTGAACTCTATATCGAACTCAAATTTGTTACTTGATTTACATCCTGTGTTGATTCCTCTGAGCGTTCTTATAGTTTATCTTTTGGTTGCAGAGTAATGGATCCCAGGAACGGAGATGAGATTCCCTTGGATACACCATACGATGCTGTGGTTACTTTTATAGACGGAGTGACACCAGGGAATGGAGGACAAACATCGCAAAGCAATCAAACCGGCCAGCCTAATCCAAGGTTCCGGCATGATGATATCCCACCTCCACCACAGTTCACTCCACAGATGCCAGTTTTCCCGCCAGGACAAGCCATGGACGGGCAACAGATATTTCAGATAATGTATGCCATGATGCAAGTCCAGCAGCAGGTTCAGCACGAGGCTCAGCGTCATGAGGCAGAGTATTTAAGAACCAGCCTAGTATCAGCAATGGAGCAGGCAAACCCACTAGCGAGGCGATCAGTGATGGGATCTATCACCGATTTTCGTCAGCTAAAGCCTCGTACCTTTTCTGGTAAAGAGGGGCCAACAGAAGTTTACGAATGGCTCACGAACATACAATACCAATTGGAAGCAGCTGAACTTCTGAGAGAGAAATGGATGACTGCGGTCAGAATACAGTTGACTGAAAATGCACATCATTGGTGGTTATCAGAAGAGAGGAGGCACGGACAGGACCGAGTCACTTGGGAAGAGTTCTCCAGACTCTTTCAAGAGATGTATATTCCAGCAGTTGCACGGTCGGAGCTTAGAGACAAGTTCAGCCGCCTTATCCAAGGCAATATGTCAGTGGAAGAATACAACGCAGAATTTATTCGTATAAGTCGTTTTGCCCCAATCTTGATTTTGGCAGAGGAAGAGAAAGCTGAGAAGTTCTTTGACGGACTGAAGTTCGAGCTCCAGAGGTTGATTGGATCGGTCGCACCTACATCATATACCGACGTCCTTGCAGCAGCACGAAGCATGGGCGCGTCACTAGAAGGGAGTCAAATCTGAAGAGGCCAATCACATCAGCACCATCCAGGACAGCACATGGGGATTCTGTAAAATGATCCCAGAGGAGTATGCCAGATAGAACAGCACACAGGGCCATATCCCTGCCTACTTGTCACCACTATGGCAAGGTAGGACACATTGAGAGAGAGTGCAGGCGTAAGTTGGGACTATGTCTGAGCTGCGGATCCAACCAGCATCTATCCAGGGACTGTTCTGAACGCAGGGACGGAGCACCGAGACTAGCTTTACCTGTACCACGACCAGCTTATCCAGCAGTAGGAGCACCGCAGACAGGAGTTGGAGGAGTCAGACCACCTGCTACAGGAGGCTACCAGCAGAGACCACCACTAGCACCACAGGCAGCTCTATTTCAGCAGGCTCAGCAGTAGAGAGGTCCAGCTCAGGGACGAGGACAGGCATTCATATTGGCTGTTGAGGAGGAAGCTACTGCAGGCGAGGTTATCGCAGGTACTATTTTAGTAGCTTCATTACCAGCTGTAGCTTTATTTGATTCTGGAGCATCGCATTCATTTATAGATGCTAGCTTTGTAGCCACCCATAGAGTAGCTACCACACTCCTCCCGAAGATAAAGAGAATTCTTACGGGAGGTAGAATTATTTCGGTTAGTGACGTCTGTAGATCATGTTCTGTAGTAGTCTGTGGAAGAGAGATGCGAGCTCAATTTTTGATCTTTTCCATGCCGGATTATGATGTTGTACTTGGTATGGACTGGTTAAGTCAGTACCATGCGACTCTTGATTGCCGACTTGGGCGGGTTATATTTAGACCACCTGGACATCCAAAATTTGAGTTTCTTCGGGGAGCTGTAGAGCAAGGAGTTCAGCCTACTCTTAGGGTATTATCTGTAGAAGGGGAGACAGGTTACCCAAGAGTCATATCAAAATTTATGGATGTATTTCCTGACGATCTTCCAAGTTTACCTCCTGATCGGGAAATATAATTCACAATAGACTTAACTCCAAGAGCAGAGCCTATCACTTCATCAGTATATCGGCTAACACCTAAGGAGTTAGTGGAGTTGAAGGAATAAATTGATGATCTTTTGGAGAAGGGTTTCATTCGGCCCAGTATTTCACCTTGGGGAGCACCCATATTATTTGTGCCGAAGAAGGATGGAACAGTACGGTTGTGCATTAACTACAGGGCACTGAATGCTGTGACCATCAAGAATAGGTATCCCTTACCACGCATTGATGATCTATTTGATCAATTGAGTGGTGCTAGGGTATTCTCGAAGATTGACCTTAGATCCGACTATCATCAGATTAAAGTAAGGAAGGAGGATATACCGAAGACAACTTTCAGGACCAAGTATGGATATTATGAGTTCTTGGTAATGCCGTTTGGTTTAACCAACGCGCCAGCAGTGTTTATGAGTTTGATGTACAGAGTCTTCCATCAGTACCTGGATAAATTTGTGGTTGTATTTATTGATGACATTCTAGTATATTCCAAGAGCCACGAAGAGCACGAGGAGCATCTCAGAATCGTGTTAGAGACATTGAGACAGAAGAAGTTATATGCCAAACTCAGTAAGTGTGAGTTTTGTATGGATAAAGTGCCTTTCTTGGGACATATTATCTCAGGAGAAGACTTTCAGTTGATCCAGAGAAGGTTGCGGCAATAGAGACTTGGCCTACACCTACATCAGTCGCAGAGGTGAGAAGTTTTCTCGGACTTGCGGGATATTACCGTAAGTTTGTAGAAAATTTCTCAAGGATCGTGGAGCCTATGACGAAGTTGACACATAAGGACCAGGAGTTTACATGGACAGAAGACTGCTAGAAGGCCTTTGAAGAACTGAAGAAGAGATTAACAACAGAACCTGTCTTGACTCTTCCTTCAGGGTCAGGAGGTTTTGTTGTTTACAGTGATGCGTCAGGTAGTAGACTAGGATGTATTTTGATGTAACATGGCAATGTTATCGCTTATGCATCTAGACAGTTGAAGGTCCACGAGAAGAACTACCCAACACACGATCTGGAGCTAGCAGCAGTTATATTTGCACTGAAGATTTGGAGGCACTATCTTTATGGAGAGAAGGTAGAAATCTTTACTGATCACAAGAGTTTGAAGTATGTATATACTCAGAAGGAGCTCAACATGAGACATAGACGTTGGCTGGAGTTGATGGTAGACTTTGATATAGATCTGCAGTATCATCCGGGAAAGGCGAATGTCGTAGCAGACGCACTCAGCAGGAAGCCTACGACTTATTTCTTGACGATGCAGCCCGAGTTATTGAGAGATCTATAGGAGCTTCAGATAGAGGTTGTTTTACCAGGAGAGAGTGGCTTGCTGTCTAATCTCGAAGTTAAGTCATCACTCGTGGAGAGGATTAAAGAGGCATTGCCTATCGATGCTAGATTCCGAAGACTCAAAGAAAGGATAGAAGCCAGCATGCAGACAAGACTTCGCATACATGAAGACGGGACCTTAAGGTTTGGGAATCGCCTGTATGTTCTAAATGGAGAATTAAGACAAGAGTTAATGACTGAAGCACATAGCTCTTTGTACTCTGTTCACCCAGGAGGAACCAAGATGTACCAAGACTTGAGGCACTATTACTGGTGGCATGGAATAGAAAGGGAGATTGCAAGATTTATGGCTAAATGTTTAGTCTGTCAGCAAGTAAAGGCCGAGCATCAGAGGACTGCAGGTATGTTACAGCCGCTTCCTATACCAGAATGGAAGTGGAAACATATCACGATGGATTTTGTCACAGGATTTCCAAGGAGCCCCAGCGGAAAAGATGCGGTATGGGTTATCGTGGATAGACTCACTAAATTGGCACACTTCTTGCCATTTAGAGTTGGACAGTCCACAGAGATACTAGCCGACATGTATATGCGATAAATCGTAAGATTACATGGAGTGCCGGTTAGTATTGTATCAGATCGAGATTCGAGATTTACGTCTCATTTCTGGCGAAGCATGCAAGAGAGTCTTGGCACCAGACTCAAATTCAGCACAGCTTACCACCCACAGACAGATGGTCAATCAGAGCGCACGATTCAGATCTTGGAGGATATGTTATGATCGTGTATGCTAGACTTTGGAGGATCTTGGGAAGATCATTTATACTTGGTGGAGTTCTCCTACAACAACAGTTATCAGGCCAGCATTCAGATGGCACCATTCGAGGCATTATACGAAAAAAAGTGCAGATTGCCAGTATATTAGAGTGACGTTGGTGAACGTCAAATACTGGGTCCAGAATTGGTAATGCAGACACTGGAGAAGGTAAAACAAATCCAGAATCATCTTCGAGCAGCTCAGAACAGACAGAAGCATTGGGCTGATACTCACAGACGTCCCCTAGAGTTCAAAGAAGGAGAGCACATATTCTTGAGGATTTCGCCCACTCGAGGTACTATCAGATTTGGGAGCAGAGGCAAGTTGAGCCCGCGGTATATCGGGCCATTTGATATTCTAGAGCGCATTGGTGAGGTGGCTTATCGTCTTGCATTACCTCCATCCTTATAGGGAGTACATGACGTATTCCATATCTCACAGCTGAGAAGGTACGTGACCGACCCAAGTCACGTAGTCGATCATTCAGAGATCACCGTGGGCCCTAGCTTGAGGTATGAAGAACAACCAGTTGGCATCCTCGACTATAGTGAGAAGACATAGCGAGGACAGACAATTAGACTGGTTCGTGTAGCTTGGAAACATCATTCTCCTGACGAATCGACCTGGGAACGGGAGGATAGTATGCGCCAGCGTTATCCTCACTTATTCGCGGATGCAGTTATCACCTAAGCATTCTTGTAATTGCCATAGTTCTTTTCTTTAGTAGTTATTCTTTGATTGCGAGGACGTAATCCTCTTAAGGGGGGTAGATTATAAATACCCTAATTTTTCTGAATATTTTAAATATAATTTTTCCCCAATTTTTTGGTATTTTTCTGGAATTAAAAATAAGGAATTTATGATTAAATAATTTTTAATTACTGTTAATTAATATTAAAATATTAGGGAAATAATATTTTATGGTATAAAATGGAAAACCGGGCATAGGATAATTTTCTATGAATTTATTGGACTCCGAAATCATTTTTAAAGCCCTAAAAACTATAGTAGAATTAAACCGAATTAAACCCATGCCAAACACCCAGCATCCCCATGAGAGCCGAAGCCAAGCCCAAGGAGCATTAACCCAAGCCTGAATCCTAGGCCCAACCCAAGAGGGGTTGACCAGTCAAACCTATTCTAGGTCAACCCAACACCATACTCACACACACACACACACACACACACACACACACATATATATATATATATATATATTATTCCTCTTCCCTATTTTTCTACTCCTAAAACCCCAAAAAGAAACCCACAGCCGATATTACCACCACCGGCTCCCCCTTCCTAATACCTACACCCTCTTCCTTCCTCCGCTCGGCCAAGACCCTCCGGCCGACTCCGGCGAAGCGGCGACTTCAACCCGCTCCGGCCTGTGCTCCCCCAACCGCTGGCTTATGCTTCCCCGACCGCCAACTGAACAGCCCCGACTCCGGCAGTGCAGCAGCACCCCGATCCATTGCATCCCCACCCGTGGCCGACCTCGTGACTGATCGAGCCCCGCTCCGGCCAGTTCGAGCCAACCGACCGGCCTGTGCAGCCCCGGTCCCCGACCCACGGTGCAGCAACCCCTGTGCACTCTGGCCTGTGCTTTCCCCCCCGACCATCCTACGGTGCAGCACAGCGGCCGCCGGCCTGTGCTTCCCCCCCGACCGTCCCACTGTGCAGCACAGCCCCCGCCGGCCCGTGCTTTTCCCCGATCGTCGGCTGTCCAGCACCCTCAGCCGGAACCCCTGCCTCCCCATCGCCTCCGGCGACGCCATTCCTAGGCCGAGCCGCCCTCCGCCGGCTAGTCGACCCCGCAGTGACCGAATACAGCAACTCGTTAAGGACACGAAACAGTACACGGACACGTGAAATTCAGATTCACAGAGCCCTGTTCAGGTAGCATTTTCTCTCTCCTCGTGATTCCATTTTTCGTTCCGTCAGTTGTGTCGCGTAGACTGTATAACCCTCTCGATGTCCGTATAACCCGCTCGGTGTGTCGCATTCAGTGGTGATCGCACACCACGATCCAAAAACAAGAAAACCAACGTCCTATTTTACCCCAAAACTGAGTGCGCCCCGCCAAACGGGATGACTTGGTCGCACGCGGTCTTTACCGAAACGTGCACGACATTGATACGGACGTACAAAATTTTGTAGAAGTTGATTTGGATGTGCGTGCACACCGGAATCAACGCGTATCCGCCGACAACGCCCCATATCTGTCCGTTCTGGAACACACTGTAACTTTGTGTACACACATTGGATCGAGATGAAACTTGCGCCATCGGACTCGTAGCAATACGCTGGTCCTGTGACACAAGTTTGGTTCGATTCTGAGAACATTGACAAAATCGTGTATCGTGGGCCCCACCGGCTCCACTTGACGGGCGATTTTGTGATCGGCTCATCGGAATCCAATTCTGGAAGTTCCGTTGGGTTCGTATCATCGTTCCTGACTTGATGATACTGAGTTTGAGGAATTTGGAGACCTTTGACCCTGACACGCTTTTCGGTGCAAAGTGGCTCACATATGGACCCCATTTTGGCCCAGAAATGTTATTTTTGCCCCTGTGTCCAAATTTGGACTTAAGGACAGGCGTTTCTAGCTATTTGATATTTTCTGAGACTGTTGGTGATGTTTATTACAGCTTTTGGAGGAGTACCTGCAGGATCCACTGACACAGGGACAGCTGTTGGTATTCAAACCCCAGGCAAGTGTACCTTGCCAAGCTTGCAGTATATTGATTCATATTATTCTCTTATTTTATTCCTGTGATTGTTGTGCATGCTTGACCTAGGATCGAGTGACTTACTTAGCGTCCGATTATTTGTCGGGTGCCAACCCTGTACGCAGAGTTGGGTAACGTCACCTAGAGATGGACATTCGTGACCCTTAATATTCTCGTACTTGTCTTATCAAGTACACTATGACCCAGGACACTATTCATGAGACAGAGTCTTCCTGAGATATTCATGTTAATTCTGTATAGGATACAGGTTTATGACATAGATTTTATATTCATAGATATTATATGACTGGTTTCATTAGCTATGATCCCGCTCGACATGGACATGAGACGTTATGGTCATGAGATGCGTGGTTACATTGGGTAGGGAGAGACACACAGGCTACAGGCTGTTTTATATATATCTACTAGTATTGTGAGGTCGTAGACTCTCGAGCAGAGCTAGACACATTACCGGTTATTACCGCTACCGGCTCCCCAACACAGAGCTTGTAGTGGCTCAGTCTGAGTACTCGTGATGCTCTCACTTGCATTTTAATAGATGGTTACATACTTACCCTATTTATTTCATTATTTGCTGCACTGCTTTTATTTTGGCTTGTATTTTCTGTACTTTGCTATGTCCCCTGAGAACCTGGATCCGGATTATGTCCCCAGGATTTGTAGACGAGATCTATCCCGAGATATACGGGACAGCAGCAGGAGCTGATACATGAGCTGTACCAACACCCGAAGACGAGGTGTTAGCTGAAGACTTTTCCTGAGTATCCATGTTTCATGCTCAGTATTTATTTTATTCAGTCATTTATATTTTGGTCTGTTGAACCATTGTATCAGATATTTATCGGGTTGTTCCCCGAAGGACTTTGTTGAGATTAGTTGATAATTTATATTCCTTATTTATGTGGATCATATTTATCTTGTATGGATGAGATTAGTTATGACATGTTGTAGTAGACCTTAGTTTACAGCTTAAGTACGCCCTGATGGATCCATTAAATTGGGTTTGTCCATCGGTGTGTGCTGCTGGCCATTGCCACGTGTCTAAACCCTCGGTATTTTAGGACTGGGGCGTGACAAGCGTTCTCCAAGGTCATCGCGAAAGCTTGTCCGTATCCTTAAGGTGGTGCCCTCTGCTGTTGCTGGGCCTGCTGGAAGAGTGCTGCTCGAGGTGCCAAGGGTAGCCTTGGTTCGGGTGCTGGTAGAGCTTGTTGGTTTACCATTGGTGCTCCTTCCCTATGCTCAGGGCATTCCTTCACTGAATGCTGTCGGGATCCGCAAGCTAAACATAATCCAAATTTGCGTCTACACTCCTTCTCAATATGGCCTACATTGCCACAGTAGTGACAAGTAGGAAGGGCTAGGGATTTGGATACAGCTCCCTGCGGTGCTTGATGCAGATGAGGTTTCTTTGCAACTTCTCCATGCGGTGCTCTGGCTGGTGCTGATGTGAGAGGCCTCTTCAGGTTGGACTCTCGCCTGGTGACACTTTCCATACGTCGAGATGAAGTGTAATTCCCCTGATTTTCAAAAATTGATAATTTGGAATTTCCCCAATTTACTGTAATTTTCTGAGATTTTTCTGGAATTAAAATTAAGGTATTTTGTAATTAAAGGATTTTTAAATGTTATTAATTAATATTAAAATATTATGAAAATAATATTTTATGGTGTAAAATGAAAATCTAGACATAGGGTAATTTTTCAAGAATTTATTGGACCCCTGAAGCATTTTTAAAGCCCTAAAAACTATTTTGAAATTAAACCCTAATTAATCCGGTTCATTGAACCAAATTAAACCAAACCAAAATCCTTATTGGGTCGGATCCGGGCCCAAAACCCAGACCCGACCCGAACGATATTTGTTTTTGGGTCGGATCCGGGTCCGCCTGACCCGACCCGACTCGTCAAACCCGAAACCCGCAACCCCTCATCTCCCCCAGCCCGACCCTGGCGGTTCCCCTCCCGCGCCGCTCCGGCCGTTACGTCGTGGCCACCGGCAACCCTCCGACTCCCCTCTCTGTAACCGACGGCGACCGCTCCGGTTCCCCTCCCCTCACCGGTCGTCCGCCCAGCTCCTCCCCGACTCTTATAAAACCCGACGCCTCCTCCCTCCGGCCAACCCTCTCTTCTCCGGCCATTTTCCCCCTCAATTTCCGACTAGCTCAACCACCACTCCCCGCTGCCCACCGCCGGTGACCCGTCTGTGTGACCCTCTCCTTCTCTCCTCCAGCCGCCTGGATTACCACCCCGCAGCCGGCTTCCCTATCGCCTCCGACCTCTCTTCCGCCTCCCAGAGCTTCCCTCCCTCGAGCTCCCCGAGCGGGATCATAGCTAATGCAACCAGTCATATAATATCTATCAATATAATGTCTATGTCATAAACCTGTATCCTATACAGAATCACCATGAATATCTCAGGAAGACTCTGTCTCATGAATAGTGTCCTGGGTCATAGTGTACTTGATAAGACAAGTACGAGAATATCAAGGGTCACGAATGTCCATCTCTAGGTGACGTTACCCAACTCTGCGTACAGGGCTGGCACCCGACTAATAATCGGACGCTAAGTAAGTCACTCGGTCCTAGGTCAATCATGCACAACAATCACAGGAATAAAATAAGAGAATAATATGAATCAATATACTGCAAGGTTGGCAAGGTACACTTGCCTGGGGTTCTGACTCCAACTATAGCTCTGGTACCAGTGGGATTTGTAGGTACTCCTTCAAAAGCTGAAATAAACATCAACATCAGGTTCAAAAAATATCAAATAGCTAGAAACGTCTGTCCTTGATTCCAATTTGGACACAGGGTCAAAAATGATATTTTCAGGTCAAAATGGGGTCCACATGTGGCCTACTTTACACCAAAAAATGTGTCAGAGACAAAGTCTTCCAACATTGTCAAACTTAGTGTCAACAAGTCCAGAACAACGATACGAACCCAACGAAATTTCCAGAATTGGATTCCGATGAGCCAATCACAAAATCGCCCGTCAAGTGGAGCCTTGGGGCCCACGATACGCGATTTTGTCAACGTTCTCAGAATTATACCAAACATGGGTCACAGGACCAGCGTATTGCTACGAGTCCAATGGCGTAAGTTTCTTCTCGATCCGACCTGTGTACACGAAGTTACAACGAGTTTTGGAATAGGGCCGATACGGGGCGTTATCGACGGATACGCGTTGATTCCGGTGTGCACGCACATCCAAATCAACTTTCGCAAAATCCCACACGTCCGTATTGATGGCGCGCACCTTTCGGTGAATTTCGCACACGACCAAGTCATCCCGTTTGTCGGGGCGTACTCAGTTCTGGGGAAAAAATTGGGTGTTAATTTTTTTGTTTTTGGATCGCAATTCGCGATCGCCACAGGATGCGACACACCGAGCGGGTTGCACGGGCATCGAGAGGGTCACGCAGGGTTCACGTCACAATAGACAGAATAAAAAATAGGGCAGCGAGGAGAGAGAAAATGTTACCTGAACAGGGCTCCACAGAATTGGGATTTCTTATGTTCGCGAGACGACACAACACGACACAGCTAGGGCACTGTGCTACGGCTGGGGGTGTCGCCGGAGCTGGCGGAGGCGGCCGGAGGAACGGCTGAGGCGGTGGTGGCTCGGACGGAGGCGGCCGGGGTTCCGCTGGTGGCGGCTGGTGGCAGAGCTCGTCGGCGGGGGAGGCGCAGAGCTCTCGGGTCGTCGAGGGTGGCGGAGACAGGGGATCGAGGGTTACGGCGGAGGGGAGACGCCGGGGCTCGTCGGTGGCTGAGGCGCTGTGGGGTGACCGAGGATGGCGCAGAGGAGAGGTCGGGGCTAAGGGTGGCGGAGGAGCTGGGCGGAGAGGGGGCTAGAACTGAAGGCGGAGGAGACGGAGGGAGGCGAGGGCTGAGCCGAGGGGGTCGTTGGCCGGTCGAGGCGGAGCGGTGGAGCTCGGGGTCTGGTGAAGGCGGGGCACGGCGAGGTAAAGTCGGGGACGACGGAGCAGCGGGGTTGGCCGGGCTGAGAGGGACGGCTTTATATAGGAGGAGCGGGCGGCGGTTACGGTAGGCGGAGCAACTGGGGAGGCGATGCGGCGGGCGACGGAACGTCGGGAGCCGGATGGCCACGGCGGTTGCTGGCGGAGGGCGGCGGATGGGAATTGCCACGGTTGGGGTTAGGTTTAGGGTTTCCGGGTCGGGTCCGGGTCGGGTCCGGGTCGGGTGCGGGTTTGGGTTTCGGGTTTCGGGTCGGTTTTAGATCCGACCTGACCCGCTAGGCTTAGGGTTGGTTCAGCTAGACCAGGTCTGGTTCGGGTCGGTTCAATAGGAAATAAACCGGGTTTGTTTGGGTTTTAATTTGGTTTAATTAATTAATTAGTTTTTAGGTCCTTAAAAATATTTTCGGGGTCCAATAAATTCCCAAAAAATTACCCTATGTCTAATTTTTTATTTTACACCCAAAAATATTATTTTTATAATATTTTAATATTGGTTAATATTATTTAAAAATTTGTTTAAATCTAAATTACCTTGATTTAACTAAAGAAAATTCCAGAAAATTGTGAAACTTTATTATTAAATTTTCTGAAAAATCAGGGGGTTTACACATAACAAGATACATAGAAGCATGCCATAAGGTAAATACTGAATAAATAAAAGGAGTGCGCTAATCATCTAAGTGAATGCAATTTGAGGACAACTTTGAGTGTATGGGAAAGTGTAGGCTAGACATATGCTGATGTAATTCACCAATCGTGATGACTGGCTAGTATATGCCACATATGCCCCCATACAAGGGCACAGTAATATAATAATGTCCAACTTCGAAGAACATGGCATTTGTATAGTATATCGTCCATATCGCTCCGAAGAATGTGGCATCAGTATAGTATATATCGTCCATATCACTCCGTCGAGTGTGGCATAAGTGTAAAGGAAGTGGGTGTCCCATACGCTTACTAGTCGTCCTCCCCGCCCAATGTAGATGTACAAGTCGTGAACACGACGTGGACACCTCGTACTATAATACAAGTCTCTATAGAAATAAACACAAAGCTAAATACCGTCACACGTGTTGCTCACACCAATGGCCAGTCGAGTACGAGGCACGCGTCCCTACATGAACTCACTCTGTGATGTGTAATGATATGTGTCAAGGACTGGAGAGTCATACTGATAACTCCACAACTTTAGGTGGGTCTACTAGTCACTAGGTCAGACACAAGTCCTAACGTCAACGCCTTCGTTGACTGCACCAAAGTCTCTCTCGGACGCGCACAGTTATATAATCTAAAATAATAAATATGCAACTAAAATAATAACTGAATTTAAATAGTACAACAAGGCAAGGTATACTTGCCTGGCAAGAGAGCTGCAAAGTGTAACATCCAGATGTCAAATACCAAGAGTCAGAACTACGGCCTCAGAATGAACATCTCCGGATGCTGAAATAAACATCACCAACGTTCCCAGAATAAGGAAAATAGCTAGAAAATACTACCCTTTCGTCCAATTTGGACACAGGGGCAAAATGGTAATTTCGGGTCAAAGCGGGCACCACACTTGGGCCACTTCGCACCGAAAAGCGTGCCAGTGGTAATGGTCTCTAAATGGGACAAATTATAGGTCAAACAAACTCTAAATGTCAGTACGAACTCAACGGTATGTCCAAATATGGATTTCGGTGAGCCGAACATAATTTTGCCCAAAAAGTCAATCGTGGGGCCCACTAATTGGCAACTTGGTCAACTATCTCAGAATTACGTGAATATTGGGTCACAGCACCAGCACGATGTCATGAGTCCAGTGGCATAAGTTTTGTCGCATTCTGACGAGCGTGCACTAAATGATGCAGGGTTTTGCAAAAGTCGCGATTTGGAGACTTTTTGCGGATACGTGATAATTTCGACGCACACACGCGTCCAAATCAGTTTTCGCAAAAGCCCACACGTCTTGGTATACCATGCGCACCTTTTGGTACACTTGCTACACGACGGGGCAGCCCCATTTTGCGGGGCGCGCTTCGTATCACAATTTTTTTGTGTTTTGATAAACTAGTTTTTATGGGTTTTCATCCTAATTTAATTCTGCATATAACATCAAATAAAATAATTTAATTGACAGGAAATAATCTAGGTTAGGTGGTCTTCGCATAACAAGAAGAAAAACTAAATTTGGATCTCTGTAGTGGGAGATACGAGTCCATAAACAGGGGTGGTTGCAACAGATTTTCTGAGATTAAATATCGTGGTTTTTTCTCGACTTGGCGTCGATTTTTTCCTAGGTTTGTGCACTGCATGATGGAAACTAATCTACGAGATTTAGAGAGGGATAGGTCGGGATTATACCGGTGAAGACGGGGTCGAGTTTGGTCGAGCGGTAGCGCAGGAATCAGGTCCTGAACAGTGGTACGTCACTGTCTAGACTGCAGTCGCGGGGTTGTGCGCGCGGACGGTGATGCGGCGCTTAACGACGGTGGCGCTGTAGAGGCTGGGAGGCGGTCAGGTTAGGTCTCGGTGGTGCGGTCGAGAGGATGGGAGGATAAAGAGGTTTAGGGTTATGGTTGTTTACTGTGTGATATATATAGGCGGGGTCGGGTTTGGGGACTTCTGCGCGGGTTGAGAGTAGCTGCCGCTGCTGTTATTTCTTAATAATGGGTAGGGTAGCTAAGCGGGTTAGGGTAGGGCTTAGGGCTATTGGGTAGGGTCGGGTTTGGTTAGTAATTACGGATTGGGTTTGATTCATTAAGAATTTTATTTTTCTTATTCTTTTTCATTTCTTTTCTAATTTCTATTTTCATTTCTAATTCCTTTTTAATAACCCTATATATATATATATATATATATATATATATATATATATATATATATATATATATATATATAGAAAATTCTAGAAATTATATTAGTACATATCATTAAGCTATCAACTGTCCACAGGGTCTCCTATATGGAATAAATTAAGAAAAAAATGTAATTTCTCCATAAATCCCCTATTGCACAAACACCCTAAAATAAAAATCCAATAAATTCTATTTCTCCTAGTTAGCTAATAATTACTATAAATTAATTAAATAATTAATTAAAAAGATTAATACGGTTTTTAAAATTAGGGGTTTTACAGGTAGTGACATATATAGAAATAAATAACCAATAACTATGTAACTAGATCTCAATATGAAGTATCTAAGGATGACAGTCGGATGGAAACAAATCCACTGTCGAACTAGAATATAAAAGAAACAATATAAGTACATCCATTAATAAATAATAAGGCTCGAAGAGAAAACCTCCTCGAAATATAAGTAGCAAGTCCATATCTGCGCTCCTGCTAAGTCATGAACATCTACACCTAAAAAGGGACCAGGTCCTCAGAGGGACGTAACAAGATACATAGAAGCATGCCAATAAGTACTGTAAAATAAACATCCATTGGATCGCCTAACCATCTATGTGAATGCAGTTTGAGAACAACTTTCCAACACGTGGGATATCTGGTTAAAATGGGATTGACATAATTCTCTCGGAGATTCAGGGGCCTAAAAATCATGTCATCTTTTGAACGGCAGAGGCCGCCTGATAATATATAATATATAGTGGGCATCATGACCGTGCATCTCTGGCGGAGCGTACGGATTACACAAGGAAAGTGCAAAGGAGTCCAAACGCCTTACTCATTATTCTACCCACCCCATGCTCTAAGCATGTTATATTCATGACACGATAATATCTCTAATAACTGCCAAGTATTCTAGCATGCAAAGTTTCTATCGACAGTTATCCCTAATGCACGTCCCATACGTACAAGTGGCTAAACCCTGCACGCAAGTCCGTGATCTATATGAGACTCATACTCATGTAATAGATGTATCACAACCAATGCTATCTAAGAATGCCACATGATAATGGGGTGGTCTCATAAACTAGGTCACATGCATATATATAAATAAAAACAGAATATGACGTCACTGTCGTTGCACCCAAGTTTCATTGGACGCGCAGTTTATATAGCAGTTAAAATATATGAACTAAATAAGAAGAAATAAGATGCATGCAACATATAGAATATAAATTACAGTACAATGGCAAGGTATACTTGCCTGGCAAGAAATCTGCATATTACCAATAACCTGCTCCAGAAGTCGCGCAAAACAATCTAATAGGTCCTATATACATATAATATAACATAATACAACATCAGCCATTACATTAGCACATACACAACCATAATATATTGGACTCAGAGGGTACGCTAGGGGTGACACTGGTCGACTAACAGGGTCAACTGCGCATCTAATTACACAGGTGTCACGTCTTCAAATGCTGTGCACAATCAGACAGTCAACTAATACCTGTCTAGCCAGTACGTCGGTATACACAAGGCAGACAATTTCCTAATATTCAGGGTCACATGGTCACGATAAATATGCTGAAAATCTATAGTGTCCTAGGGTCGTACAGCAAATAAATACATATATAGCCATAATTATTATTATCATCTAGTTACCTACTTATATATATATCTATATATTTATATAATAATATGATTATATTACTCATACGCGTACGTATACGCATACGAGTTTGGGTTCACCGACACGGTCTGAAATCAACCAACTAAACTGAGCCACTATGCTAAAACCCTACACTATTCACATAAGCACACATACACAATAAGAAAGGAGAGGGACAAGTTCGAACCTCGGGATTAGCATGTACAGGCACGAGGATCGGGGATGATTGCTACAGGTTATCTTCGGCGAGGGTGACAGGTCCACAATGACGACAAAGATATCGATGATGATGACGAGGGTAATGATAATTGTGATGATGAGGGTAATGATGATGGTGAGGATGAGGGTAATAATGATGGTGATAATTATGATGATTAGGGTGATGATGGTGATTAGGGTGATGATGATGATGATTGATGAAGAGGATTAAGGTAAGGATGATGATGATTAAGGGATGATCAGGATGATGATGGTGATGAGATGATGGTGTAGGTTATGATTATAAGGATGGGGATAATGATTATGATGATGATAATGATGAAGATTATGATGATGATGATGAGGTGGTTCAGGCGGGACTAGGGTGGTGTCGACACTGGTGAGCGGCAGAGCGGGAAGTCGGGGGTCATGAGGAAGACGACGCAGAGGAGGACGGAGGTGGGGTTGTCGTCGACTGTGGGAAAGATGAGACAGTAAGGAGGAGATCTGTGGTGGAGGAGAGAAGAGGGTGGTGGTATACGGAGAAGAACGGGAAAGAAATTCAGGGACGAAGGTATCTCCGGCGAGGTGCTATCGTCGGGGACGATGGTGAACAGCGGGTCGGGGGAGATGACGGAGGACGGTGGGGATGATGGTGATGTCCAGGCGGTGGTGCTCCACGGCGCAGGGGGATAGAGATAATGGAGTCATGCGGGCGAGGGAAGACTACCGTTGATGGTGATGGGATGAGGTCGGCAGAGTCGGGCCTGGGTTCCGGCGATGTCTCGGAGGGGAGTGGTGGTGTAGATGATGATGGGGACTCAAGAAGAAGGAGTTAATGACGATGGTGGGGTGGTTCAGTGAGGTTGTGGAGGCCTGCAGTCGAGGGAAGGTTGGCTGCGGTAGGTCAGAGCGCTGGGTGGCCGGAGGTTGCAGTCTTCGGCGAGGTCTGCCCGACGATGAACAAGGAAGAGGGAGGTTGAAGATGATGAATAGGGAGAGGGACTCGTCTAGGTATTGGTTTGGGTTTTAGGAAAAATAAAGAAAAGGAAAAGTGGTATATTTATATGTATGTGGGGAATAGGGTTGGGGGTTGACCTAAGGTGTTGTGCCGGTCAACATCCTACTTGGGATGGGCTTGGCTTCACATGGGGATGTTTGGAGGGCTAGGATTTGCATTATTTAAAATGCATGGCTAGGATTAGATGAGGGGTGATGCTGTGTGTTGCACATCCAAAAAATCATGAGAAAAATTCATATGACCAAATAATAAAGGGAAAATAGGTTTCTACATGGGTTGTGTCCAATAGTGTGGACACCTTAATGCACTTTTGCATAAAAACGCACAACAATTAGAAAATTGCACAAAGATGGAAATTAAATTAAATTAATTAAAATTAATACAAATGGTGTTCTAAAATTAATTAGAAGTACATGGGGCTAAAATTAGATAGGATACAAGTGTCATGGACATAGAAGACTTAGAATAGAATATTATCAGAATTTGGGTTGCACAAAACGGTTCAAGATTGTGTCTCCAATTTCGATTGGAACGCACAATGATACAAAGTTAAATTTATTTAGAATTAAATATAAACGTCTGCGACGAATATTATGCGACTAAAATGTAGCATAAGAGAGCATAATTATAAGTTACACAAAGGTCGGAATAGATGACTGGCACATCTAGGATAAGGGTATGAAATTTATAGGAAGGCAATGGCTAGTATAGTGCTCCAATTATCGAAGCAACGGTAAGGTGCACTAAGTGATATAAATATTGTAAAATTAATTAAAATACAGTGTTTTATTTCTATTTGGATTCAAACTAGCCCTAGTTTCACTATCTAAGTCAAGTAGGCCTAATTTTGGGTGAGGGGGTGTATACCATTCTCTTCAAAAGTGCACCATAGTGCCATTTCCTTCAAAAGTGCTCCTCAATGCCATTCTCCTCAAAAGTGCGCCACAATACCATTCTCTTAAAAAGTGCGCCAAAGTGTCATTTCCTTCAAAAGTGCGCCGCAGTGCCATTCTCCTTAAAAGTGCGCCGCAGTGCCATTCTCCTTAAAAGTGCGTCGTAGTGCCAATCTTACTAAAAATGCGCCAGTCTCCAAACAACTTCTAAAGTGTGCATACTATCCTAACCAACAGTGAGCAATTACGAATGCGTGTCTTACATGTCATACTTCTCGTGAAAGGTGTACAAATAACAGTCCCCCATGACCTATGCTTTCCTTATATAGGAAGTTATATGTCAAGTAGGCAGCAAGTTGTTCACCCACTCATACAGAACGTGGGTTGTTAATCCACCAAAAGTGCACAAATAATGGTAAAACAATATTGACTGTCCATAGTGCACGTACACTCTCATAACCGCTCCTAAACCCTATAAATAGGAATACACAGACAAAGAGGAGAAGAGACACACACATAGATTTAGAGAGAGGGGGCTAGAATTCTCAAGTTTTTGAAATTTAAGAGCAGAGAGAAATATAAACTTCTTGTGCCATTGTGCCAGAGCTTTCTTGTTGTTCAACTCTCCAAATTGTTCGGAGCAATCTTCAAGTCTTTGAAATTCAAGAGAAGAGCTAGAGAAATAGAAACTTCTCATAGTACTATGCCAGAGCTTTCTTATTGTTCAACTCTCCAAGTTGTTCGTAGCATTCCCTATATTTCTCGGTCGTCGTGTGCTTTTCTTCAATGTCGAGTGGTCCAAGGAGTAAAGTGACTGTTTGTAGATCAGATCTCTACAGCTATACTTTTCCAGAATCAATTGTACTTAAATTCCTGTTTAGGATATTCTTTTGTACTTTTTAACAGTTTGTAACACAAAAGTTTCGTATAAATTTTTTTTCTCGCAAACAAAGATGGCGACTTTGCTAGAGACTTTCTTTTCCTCTAACGAGAAGGCGATATCTCAACTCGACACTGCTTTGGTCGGCTCGACGTAGAAGACCTTGGTCGTGAAATTCGACCAATAAGAATATGAAGAAATGCCCCATTCTGGGGGTAGTGTTCACCCCTCATCCGCCCCTCATCCGTACTCAAGTCGAGAAAAACTCATAAAGTGTGGGTGCCCAAACCTTGTTATGCATTTCCCGATATTGCTGCCAACAAGGAAAAGAGCATCCTGATTGATGAGAGTTTCCCTATCAATTCTGTTCAGAACAATGACTAGGTGGACAATTCTTTTGCGTTAAACAAGGGATATAATTTGCGCAACTCGCATAATTTTAAGCATATGATGATCCACACTAAAGCTTCTGAATCCCTTGCATTAAACAAGGAATATAATTTATGCAACTTGCACAATTTTGAGCAGAGGGTAATCCATACCCAAGATCCTCAACCTGCACATATTCGATGTAACATGTGAGGCAAGCAAGGCATGGACACCGCTGTCCAAACCAACTAGCACAAAAATAAAGTGTTGGTCAGGGAGAATCATCTCCTAACATGTTGATTACACACACAATGGAGAGAAAATTATGCCTCTCTCGTGTGCCAGGTCAAGATCTCTGTACGAAATTAAATGCGTATAGACAAACTGCGTCAACTTCGTCTGTACTACCAATATGCGCTAAACAGGGGCAATCTCTACACAAGATGCTGGTTGTGCGTATGCGCACAAGAGGACTATTACAGACAACTTCTTATCCTCCCCAAAGAGCAAAAACTTGAGATATGATAAATCACTTGCTAATCAAGACAACACATCACTCTATACACAAGAGACCAAAAATATGCACAGAAGATTCAATATATCTTATATAAAGAGGCAGAGTCTGCCCTATTTCTCCTATTATCTTCTCTCTTTTGATTTACATGATATTATTGTACAAAAATGTAAGGAGAGGGGCCTCTCTGATATTACAATGATGTTTCCTAATGAACATCATTGTAATTATCATAAAGTTGTAATCGAGTGTTGCTGTGCATCAGCAAAATGGTTTGTGTTTGATCGATTGACTTACACTATGTCTCTTAAGCCTAAACATACAAACCAAGTTGACAAACAGGAGCACGATGACGAACCGCTTTTTGCTTTAGCATATATGGCTTCGCATCTTCCCTGTGGTAGGATACAGCCAAGAATAAGTTCTTCAAGAACACCCAACCAGAGAAGATTTGACCAACTCATCGACTCCTTTGAAGGAGTATACTAGAATACTCGTTCTCGAAGATGGGAGCTCGTTCGTCACAAGAATCCCCATTCCTCAGAATCTGAAGCTGGGGTAGCAATCTCTTCGATTCTGAAACTGACAGTGTAGACTCCAACTACACGGTTCTTTCTACCAATCCCTCTGTCGTACATAGGGATGTTAGAGTTTACGCCGTCGGTGATGAACAAGACACTTCTCCATCAGAAGCCACTGAAAAATGCCTTAACTCACTATAGTTCACTCTCAAGAACACGCACACTATGATACAAAAATGCATCAAATGATGACAGCCTAATATTTTGCTACACCACCACCCGTCCAGGTGGCTTCATTCATACCTGCGCAGCCTACTCCTGGAACAATATCTCTACAGAATAACATAAGTCCAGAAGTGGTCATAAACCAAGAGTTAATAGCACCAACTCTTAATCCTCTCAATATTGGGGGTGGATCTCCGCCGGTGATGATTCATGTTCAACCATGAGACTATTAGTTAACCATACCACTCTGACCAGAAGATTCTCTCGAAGATATCCGAGAGTTGCATGCACAGGTCGATGTTTTAAAGAACAAAGACCAACTCCGCAAGCTGGGGATGAAATAGCCTTGTCCTCCATATTAGAATAATATTCTGTTTCCTCATAAATATAAACCCTAATCGATAGTCTTATTTGAAGGCAGGACATTACCGAGCCAATATATCAATTACTTTAATATGATAATAGCTCATATATAGAAAGAGGATGCCCTCCTTACCAAATTATTCTTGGGATGCTTGGTCGGCATAGCCTATGATTGGTTTCTCAGTTTACCTGATAATTGCATATCCTAGTTTGATGACATGAAGTATCTTTTTCTCTCACAATTCTATGAGGGAGGCATGGATATGACGATGTCTTCACTCATCGATATCAAACAGAAGGTGACGGAATCCGCTCGTGAATTCGTTAAGCATTTCAGGGAGGCAACTCTGAAGTCACCCTCCGGTATTCCAGACTCTGGATTCATTGATACCTGCAAAAAGAACCTACTACCTATAGTAGGGCTCTAGACAGGTCCAATCAATTTCAAGATTGGACGACGTTCATCATCGGGGCCAAACCTCTTGAAGGCAATACAAAAATGGCACATAATTTGGGGTTACAATTGACTAATGTGGAAGGGAAGCATCACTCCAATAGTGCGAATAATCACGACATTAAAGGAAAGGTGGCATTGGTGATAAATCTGTCAAAGCGACCCACCTCTCCTCCAATAAGTCCAACAAAAAATCCTACAGAGTCCTCTAGGCCTAAGGAAGAATATTTCTTTGATGAGAGCGATATCCCCAGCATTTTTGAATGCTTGATAAAAAGCAACAAGTTGCAGTTGCCTGATGTCAAGCGACAAAATAAGGTTGGTAAAATAGATGATCCGAAGTACTACTTGTTCCATCGATATATCTATCACTCTACCAAGTCTTGTTATGTCTTGAAAAAGAAGATACAACAGTTGATGGATGCTAAAGCTATCATCCTTTATAACAAAAAGAAGGCATTCACTGCCAATATGGTGTCTCTTTAATTCAGCAACTTTCTAGCATAAGAAGTCCCAAACGACGTCTTTCCAATACCTTGAGCTATGATAGAAGTAGTAAATCTTCCGTCGCCTATAAGTCAACAGAGGAATTTGTGTCTCTTACCACAGATCATGGCAATATTATGTGGATTCATCCTGACTTGCTGTTAGATTGGGACCACAGAGCATCATCTTCTAATTCAAAATCTAAGAAGGATAAGAAGTATAAATCATGTAATATAATTTCTTCGGATCCTTATTCAAACAAAGATCAGGACCAACATTAGGAAGATGTATCTCTCGATGCCAGATTTAAAATCTGAATATTGCCCCCACCAAGCTTTACTTGCGAGCTTCGCTTGACGCACTGACAATGGTCCATGATTGGCAGCGTTCCGCTATATAGGGCACAACAAATCTTTAGTGCTTATGAAGGTGTTCCGACAAAAAATCCTTCTTCTCCTTCTGCAACCATTAGAGCATCGACCTTGACTCAGGTGCTTGAGGAGGATCGCCCATAATTTTATTGATACAGCCAACAATCTGTACGCTTGATGCAAAAAATAGGGTATAATTTCTGGAAAACTGAAGGTTTAACTTTGGCAAGGGACGACGTATTCCTCTATAACTCTGAGGATAGTCCAATAAATCCCATAGTGGATTGGACTATGACGAGACCAGCCCGCAGACTTACTCCAAGAAAGGGCATGATAAAAAGAAACTCAAGTCCTGTAACATGGTACTTCTCTCTGATGCCCGAAGAAGAAGCCATGGTTGGTACCGGGTCCGAAAAAGATTATCATAAAACTTATGAATTTGTTTCAAAAGATATTCCTGAAATTCTTTCTACTTTGCCAACTCCTGCTACTCCGGTCACAACCGAACTTGGTTCTTTGAAGCCTACTACGACAAAGAAAGGAAAGGAAAAGAAAGTATGCTTCGATAAATCTCTAAAGAAGAATGTACCCCAAGGACTTGAAAAGCCCTACAATTTTAACATATTGGCACAACTGGCCAATACCCCAGCCCGACTCTCTATATTCGAGTAGATTTGTTTGTCGAAGGAGACTCGTAAAGCATTGAGCGAAGCTCTAATAAATGTGGACTCATGCTTAGCTCAACTTAATACTCCAGATGAAGAGCCATTAGCATATCCTCAATGCCATAGTATGATCAAGAAGATTCCTAACATCGTCTTCACGCAAGATGACATGCTACTCATAGATAATCATCATAATATGCCTCTGTATTATACCAGTTACGTCGGATCTATTAAGGTAAACCAGATTTACATCGACTCTGGTTTTTCACTCAACATCATCCCTAGAAGTCTACTGAGAGGATTGAAGATACCGATGCATAACCTGTCTGCTAACTGTACTACCATTCTAGGCTTCAATGCTGGAAGAAGTAAACCACTGAAAAAGATACGCCTAAAAATTCAGATAGGTGATCTACGTACTGAAGTCACATTCTATGTAATTGACTATGACGTATCCTACAATTTTTGCTCGGACGACCATGGATACACGAGCATAAAATTGTACCCTCTATCCTATCAACGCTTTAAATATATAAACAGTAGAGGAGAAGTCAAAATAGAGGTAATTGACCTCAACCCTTTCAAAGGTGTCAAAGCCTATTTTGCTGACTCTGCACTCTATAAACCAGAGTATATGAAAGCGGAAGCTAATCAAGCAAGGGATGAAGATAAAAATACTCCAAAAGAAGAGCCTCTTATAATCAGAGTCAAAGGACATACTACTCGTCCAACTCCTTCGAAGCCTCTAGGCATCAACCTGCATAAGTCATCTCTATTAGTCATCAACCTTCGATGCAATGAACAACCAACACTGAAGAATGAGCCACTTATTATCGACCTTCGTCGTAACAAGCAATCAATATCAGTGAATTAACCTATAGTCATCAATCTTTCCAAGCTTCATGTCAAGGCTGAAGATACAGTCGACTATGTGAAAGATAAAGAAATCTTATATTTTATGAATAAAGAAGACGCTACTTCGTACTACATTGATGTGGAACCCTTTGCTGAAAATTTTTTAGAGGATCTTTACCTCTACGAACCTCTGTCAATACCCGTGGCATCTCCATTCCAATATGGTTCATCATATAAACTATATAAGGATGCATACTTCATAGTCCCAGCAAGATAGGACAAGCAACGCCAGATAATTTTTGGCAAAGCTAGAAATAAAAGAGTCACGTAGACTAAGGGTTCTGACGAGAATAAGGAGAAGATACAACTATATTGTTACAGCCAACCAGCAAAGAACATCATACAAGGGATGGGCTACAACTTAAAATTTTGCTTGGAACTAAATTAAGGAAAAGGCAGATGGACTCCTATACGTCACCTCTCTCCTAAAGGCAAGCCAGAAACATACTACCAATGGAATGGTCGTAGTTTGGGATATGTTTCAATACCAACAAGTCCTGAAAGTTTAGAATTAGAAGAAGAGACGCTTTCTCATTTCTCTGACTCATTATTGTGGGATTCTAACGAAAGCATGGGTGACGTATTCAAATAGGCCACTACCAAAATATGATGAAATAGCAACATTTTTAGCGATGTCATAATAAAATATCGCTAATATTAAAGACTTGAGCGACTCCTAAAATAAACGTCGCTATACGTCACTATTGGCGACACATGGTGACGTTTAGCGATAGTACTTCAATTTTTTAAAGAATAGTCGATATAAGCTTCTTTAACGTCGCTAAATGTCTCTAATTTTTATGTTTTACCGACGATTAGCGACGTATTTACCGACGTTATTATTTTTATTTTTAACGACATTTTTAGCGACGTCTCTAACGTCGCAAACTTTTTAATTAGCGACGTTTAGCGACGTTTATTTCTGATGTCGCTAATTTTTTTAATTAGCGATGTTTAACGACTTCTATTTATGATGTCGCTAAAATTTTTAATATAGGGTTTAGGGTTTCATTTTCCCCCATTCTCTCATCCTAAAAATTTGAAAAGTCCCCTTAACCCCCTCTTGCGAAGTACCCCCCTTCCGGCATCCTCCTCCTCCCCCATCCTAACACCCCCATTGGCTCTCTCCCCCTCTATTGTCTGGCTCCCCCTCCGACTCCCCCCTCTGTGCTCTGGCTCCCCCTCCGGCTTCCCCCTCTGTGCTCTAGCTCCCCCCCTCTATGCTCTGACTCTCCCTCCGCCTTCGGCTCTCTGATTAGTCAGCCCCCTCCTCGGTCAGGTAAACCATAACCCTAATTCTTATGTATACAAGTTTTAAGTATATATATATATATATGTGTGTGTGTGTGTGTGTGTGTGTGTGTGTGCGTGTGTGTGTGTGTTGGTGTTGTGACATAGAGGTGTGTGTGTGTGTGTGGTGCTCGGGTTTCAGAGAAGTCTAGTACTTTTGAAGAGTGTTATTAGTAGTGGAGGTGAGTGTTCTCAGATATTAGGGGTGATTGGGCAAGTTATAGGTGACAACAGCTGTTGTAGTACCAATAATTAGAAGAGCAGCATAAACAACAAGCATTAACAGCAGCAATAGCACGAAAGCATAGTAGCAACATCAATATGTATTTGCAATAGCAGCAGTAATTTGTAATTAGAGCAGCAAAAGACAATAGGGAGGCAAGGCAATAACTGTTTGCAATGCCTACAAATGGTAACAGCCTAGGCAGCACCAGATGGGGGTAAGAAGCATCTAATGCATGAGAGGAATGGTGGGCATGGTATGGGGTAGAAGCAATTATATGTAATTTATGTGAGGAATACTGAGTAGTACAATAGTAGCAAATCGTGGCTAGGGAGTATTACCTTTATACTTCATAGTCGTTGATTTGGGGGGTTCCTTTGATATTATATATATAGGATGTGGTCGGGATGTTGGATTATATGATAAGTGCTGCATGTAGTGTGAGAGGGTGGCAATTTGGTTATAACATGACACAAGAGATGACACAGACCCTAACTCAAAGTTGAGACACGACACAGACCCTAACCCTATCCGAGTTAATTAGATGCAGTCTTAGGTATCAAGTGAGGTGTTGTGCAGTGCATACTTGTGCACAGTACAATGAGGGTGTGTGTGTGTGGATATCTCGGTGCTGCGAATACTAAACCTATCCTAATCCTAACTCGGACAAACACATGTACACGTGGACACTAACACTAACCCAAACTCGGACATACAAACATACTAACACGCATACACCAACCCTAACACGAACACATACACATATTTGTATTATATCATCTTATGATATATATAATAAAATTATAGGACACATGGATATGAAAGGTTAGGATACGATATTAAGGATAAGGTTGTAAGAATTTTATCGGACACAAACACACGCATACATGTCAAGTATGGATATCCAGGAGTGTATCAGTGAGTGTCAACTATGTATCCTGGACCAAAAAATTGACACTAGATATCCATGACTTGACTTTTTAATTAGAAAGTCATACCCTAAACAAATATCATGTGGGGATATCCAGGATACATAGTTGACACTCACTGATATACAACAATATGAGTATCCAGGATACAGAGTTGAATAAAGAAGTATCAGTACTAGGACTATCAGTGCATGTACTATATTCCTGAGTATTCTTATGTATATGTAGACGAGTCGGTATATAACATAATTGGGTATTCCTGAGTATCAATGCTAGGACTAGGAGTATCTGTGCATGTACTGTAGTTCAACGAAGAAGATAAATTTTTAGAAGAGGATTGAAAATATCAATACGAAATCCATTTAGACTTATGACATGTACTGTAATTAAACTATTTTCTTGAATGATGTCTATTCATCTTTGCATATCTGGAGTGAGTGTCATTTGGATAATATACACTACCAAATATTCATATGAGTATATACTTGAACGATGTCTATTTATCTTTGCAGAAGTATCTAGAAACGGATATGACTTACTATCCGTGTCATTGTTCATGGATGTACAATCGTCATCCTGATGACATATGTGGTATACGAGATAAATTCATAGAGGGTGTATAACAGTTCCTGTATTTTTCTAAGGCATTCCCTCAGTATATGGACGGTACCAAAATTAAGTATCCGTATGTGAGATGTCGTAACTTGAAGTATCATCCAGAAGTAGAAGTCATATATCATTTGTACCGAAGGGTTTCACGCTGAATTACTATCAGTAGATTGCGTATGAAGAACCTGTGTCTTTAGCATCGGAGTCGGAGCCTTATGTGGAGCCGTATATGGATGTCCACGACCATGTTGCTTACGACGACGGGTGTGTGAATATGGATTTTTATGCGGCAGGACCTAATTTCGATCCGGACAATTATGATGCTATTGAGGAGGCACCGAATATCGATGCTGCAAAGTTCATGGAGTTGCTGGAGAATACAATAACTCTATTATATCTTGGTTATGAGGACCATTCACCATTTTAGGTAGTTACAAGATTATTGAGCATCAAGTCCGATTTTAACATGTCGTAAGAATGCTATAACTGACTGATGGATTTGATTATAGAGATCTTGGCAGAGGGTGCAAAGTTTTCTAAAGACTTGTATCGATCTAAGAGGATGGTGAGATCACTCTGGACGGAATACGAGAAAATTGTTGTATGTCACAATGGTGCATGTTGTACTACAAAGACGACAAGGATGAAGATGCGTGCAGATCCTGTGGTGCTGATCGCTACAAGGCTACTGGTAGAGAAAAGTCTATCGGTGCAAGGAAGCCTACCGATTCGATGCACTACTTGCCTTTGACGTCGCGGTTGTGGAGGTTGTTTATGGTGAAGAAGACTATATAAAACATGAGTTAGCACATGTAGGAACAAATCGAAGGAGTATTAGATCATCCATCCAATGGAGAAGCATGGAAGCACTTTTATCGAGAGTATCCCGATTTTGCTTCAGATCCACGTAATATCAGATTGGGGCTCTCCTCCGACAGTTTTACCCTATTCGAACTTTTGGGCTCCCAGTATTCGTGTTGGCCTATGATTGTCACTCCGTACAATCTAGCACCTTGGATGTGCATGAAGACTCCGTATATGTTCTTAACCGTTATTATCCCGGGTCTGAATAATCCGAAGAGGAACATCGATGTGTATTTACAGCCTTTGATAGATGAGTTGAATTAGCTGTGGGAAGTAGATGGCCACACGTACGATATTTCTAGAAAGTAGAATTTTTAGATGAGGGCAGCACTTATGTGGACCATCAAGGACTTTTTGGCCTATGGAATATTATCGAGATGGAGCACTCATGGTCGTCTCTCATGTCCGTATTACATGGACCGCACTAAGGCTTTCCGTTTAAAATACGAAGGTAAACTGTGCTTCTTCAATTATCATCGACAATTTCTACCGAAGGATCATCCGTACCGGAGGAACATGAATGGTTTTCGTGTGGGCGTTGTGGAGAAGGCCAATCCACCGCCAAGGTGGCCCGGATACGCGATATGGGAAGAGGTAAAAGATTTACCAAGTGCTATCGAAGAGCCTGCTAAGGGGTACAAGTGTGGTAGATTTGGTCGCACCTATAACTGGATAAAGATGAGTATATTCTGGGATCTGCCATATTGGAGCATCAATCTGATCAGATATAACCTTGATGTCATGCATATCGAGAAGAATATATTTGATAATATAATTAATACTGTAATAGAGGTAAAGGGGAAGACAAAAGACAATCCAAAGGTTAGGTTGGACTTAGAAAAAATATGTAGACATCCTGCGTTGCATTTGATAGAGGAGGGGAATGGAAATTTAAAGCAGCCTAAGTCAATTTTCTCACTGGTGAAGGAGAATAAATGGAGACTTTGTAGGTGGATTCATGGTCTAAGATTTCCAGACGAATAAGTGTCAAACTTGAGAAGATGCGTCAACCTCAAAGAGAATAAACTGGCGGGTATGAAGAGGCAAGATTGTCATATATTCATTGAGAGGTTAATTCTGATTGCATTTTGGAAATTCTTACCGTAGGTCATTTGGGATCCATTGACAGATCTCAGCATATTCTTCAGAGATCTTTGTTCTACTAAGTTGCTCGTCTAGAAAAGCAAGAGAAGGATATTGCAGTAACACTGTGCAAGCTCAAGAAGGTGTTTCCTCCTGGATTCTTTGACTCCATGGAGCATTTGTCAATTCATCTTTTCTATGAGGCACGTGTTGGTGGTCATGTCGATTATCGGTGGATGTACCCATTCGAGCGGCATCTGAATCACCTAAAGAGAATGTTACGCCCCAGTCCCAAAATATATGGAACCAGGCCATGTGGCATTGGCCAGCTGACACATCTCCCAGGATATCCCAATTTAATGGATCCTGGCGAAGCGTGCTACGTTGTCCTAAATCTAACAAGTCTAATATCAACAACATACAGTGACTAATCTCATCCACAGACAACAAATAAAATACTGAAATGAAAGACTGGAATATAAGGACATAGTCGAATGACATAGTACAACTGAAATATGTCCGGTGGAAACAAACCCACTACAAATGTTGGAGATAAAGTGCTGATAGTCTGAAATAAAGTACTGATAAGAAGAGTGACTGGAACAACTGCTAACTAGGTAAGGAGCTCCAGTCATAGGCGGAAGGCCTACCAATATGATCAGGGGTACTCCGATGGAAGGACCTCTAGCTCCTCGTCCAGAGCAAACCTCGTCTCCACACTTGGCCCGTACACTGTGGGATAAAAGGCCTCGTCCAGATCTGGAAGATAACCAGGTCCTCAGAGGGACGTAACAAGATACAATATCCATGCCAGATATAGTACTAAATAAAAGTAAAGAGGGGTGTGCTAACCATCTAAGTGAATGCAATATAAGGACAACCTCGGAACGTATAGGTAGGTGTAGGCATAACGTCCAACGTCCTCTAGAGTTAGCACATGCAGGAACAAATTGAAGGAGTATTGGATCATCCATCCAATGGAGAAGCATGGAAGCACTTTTATCGAGAGTATCCAGATTTTGCTTCAGATCCGCGTAATGTCAGATTGGGGCTCTCCTCCGACAGTTTTACCCTATTCGAACTTTCGGACTCCCAGTATTCGTGTTGGCCTGTGATTGTCACTCCGTACAATCTAGCACCTTGGATGTGCATGAAGACTCCGTATATGTTCTTAACCGTTATTATCCCGTGTCTGAATAATCCGAAGAGGAACATCGATGTGTATTTACAGCCTTTGATAGATGAGTTGAATAAGCTGTGGGAAGTAGATGGCCACACGTACGATATTTCTAGAAAGTAGAATTTTTAGATGAGGGCAGGACTTATGTGGACCATCAAGGACTTTTTGGCCTATGGAATATTATCGAGATGAAGCACTCATGGTCGTCTCTTATGTCCGTATTGCATGGACCGCACTAAGGCTTTCCATTTAAAACACGAAAGTAAACTGTGCTTCTTCGATTATCATCGACAATATCTACCGAAGGATCATCCGTACCGGAGGAACATGAATGGTTTTCGTGTGGGCGTTGTGGAGAAGGCCAATCCACCGCCAAGGTGGCCCGGATACGCGATATGGAAAGAGGTAAAAGATTTACCAAGTGCTATCGAAGAGCCTGCTAAGGAGTACAAGTGTGGTAGATTTGGTCGCACCTATAACTGGATAAAGATGAGTATATTCTGGGATCTGCCATATTGGAGCATCAATCTGATCAGATATAACCTTGATGTCATGCATATCGAGAAGAATATGTTTGATAACATAATTAATACTGTAATAGAGGTAAAGGGGAAGACAAAAGACAATCCAAAGGTTAGGTTGGACTTAGAAAAAATATGTAGACATCCTGCGTTGCATTTGATAGAGGAGGGGAATAGAAATTTAAAGCAGCCTAAGTCAATTTTCTCACTGGAGAAGGAGGATAAATGGAGACTTTGTAGGTGGATTCATGGTCTAAGATTTCAAGACGGATAAGTGTCAAACTTGAGAAGATGCGTCAACCTCAAAGAGAATAAACTGGCGGGTATGAAGAGGCAAGATTGTTACATATTCATTGAGAGGTTAATTCTGATTGCATTTTGGAAATTCTTACTGTAGGTCATTTGGGATCCATTGACAGATCTCAGCATATTCTTCAGAGATCTTTGTTCTACTAAGTTGCTCGTATAGAAAAGTAAGAGAAGGATATTGCAGTAACACTGTGCAAGCTCAAGAAGGTGTTTCCTCCTGGATTCTTTGACTCCATGGAGCATTTGCCAATTTATCTTTTCTATGAGGCACGTGTTGGTGGTCATGTCGGTTATCGGTGGATGTACCCATTCGAGCGACATCTGAATCACCTAAAGAGAATGTCACGCCCCAGTCCCAAAATATACGGAACCAGGCTGTAACCTCCGATTTTCAATTTCCAAAATAATTAGATTTTAATTTATTTTAAAATATCAAGTTTATAAAATAATTCTCCTTAAAAAATTTTATTTGATTTTGAACGATGTTTGATTGTAGAAGGTAATTTAAAAAAATCTTTTATAAAAATCATTTTTCATAAATGTCGCTTTCTTATAAAATAAGTAAATAAATAGTAATATATATATATTTCTAGTTTCAAATATTTGTGGCTTGAACCATAAAAATTATTGTTTTAACTAAATATTTATTTAAAAGACTAGTTGATAAAATAAAATAGATTTTTATTTATTGGGATAGTAAATAAATAAATGTCATACTTTCTAGGACTTTGCAAAATGTATTAATTAGTAGCCAATTAGAAATTAGCTAGCTTTCCTAAAAAACATTTTCTGAAATTATAATCTTTATTTATTTTTTTATTTTTTTTACAAGTTGTCATTCCTATTAACTAGCCAGCACACCCTTTTTCCCCACGTGAGAGACCCGTTTAATTAATTCTGGGCCATTCATTATTGGGCCAACCCGCAACCCTTTATCCCACACCCTTCTCCCTATTTAAGTTTTCATTCTCACAATTCCCTAGAAACCCTAATTTTTAATTTATTGGCTAGCCCCCACAATTCCCAGAGCCACAGCCACCACCATTTTTGTGTGCTCGTGTCCGTGTGTCCAGCATCCGTGTCAGCCGTGATGGCCTCGGGTCCGACCCCGGGTGTCCCACAGTATCCATTCATTTTCTGGGTTCGGTTACACTATTACAAATCAGATTTTTGTGTCCGACACACCCGGACACATCCACCTCCACAGCAAGCACCCACCCCGTGTCCAACACCCGGACACGCCCACAGATCAGCATCCCCGTGTCCGGCAGACCCGGACACGTCCACTGTGCATCGAGTCCCCGTGTCCAGCCCCGGACACGTCCCCCACAACAGACCCTCGTGTCCATCCCGGACACGTACCCGACCCCGGACACACGACAGAACCCTAAGCCTAACCCTAGACTCGAAGCCGCCGCCCGGAGTCGTCGTCATCGTCGCCGCTGAAGCCGGGAAGCCGCCGCCGCCGAGAGGAACCGCCTCCTCGAGCGTCGAGCCCGCCTCCTCGAGCGCCGAGCCGTCTCCTCGAGCGCCGAGCCATCTCCTCGAGCGCCGAGCCCGCCTCCTCGAGCGCCGAACGCCGCTGTCTCGAGCCGAGTCGACCGCCGAGTCGAAGCCGCCCTGCCCTCGAACAGCCGCCTCCGCCGAGTTCGACGCCGTCGCCGCGTCGACCGAGCTTCGCTGCCACCACCGCCTGGAGCATCTCGAGCCGAGCTTCGCTGAGCCGGTCGCCTCCTCGAACGCCGCCGTCCCTCGGTGTCGACCACCGTCGATGCAGACCGCCACCGCCCGGCGAACCCCGCGCCGGCGACGGGAAACCTCCCCATCGTGAGCCTCTTCTTCCCCCTTTCCCTTCTCTGTTCTGAATAGTTAATTAATGTATATGTAATTAATTTTTTAGTTAATTTGTAATTTGTTAAGTTAAGTAATTTATAATTAGTTATTTTATTTAATTAGTTGGTTAATTAATAATTAGTTTAATTAATTTATAATTAGTTTAATTAAATCATAAAATTAGTTTAAGTATATAATTAGTTTAAAAGTTATAATTAGATTAGTAAATTAATACTTTATCAGTTAATTAAATTTATAATTAGTAGTTAAGTATATAATCAGTAGTTAAATTTTATTAACTAATTAATTAATCATTTAGTTAAATTAAATTAGTTTAGTTAATGATTAAATTAGTTAATTATTAATAAACAGTAATTTGTTATTAATCAGGAATTTATTTATTAACCAGTTAGTAAATATTAATTAATTAGTTTAGTATTTTCTTATAATTAGTTTATTTGGATCGGTGACCGATTTTACCATAAATGGAAAATATTGGCTTTTACGTAAATCCTAGATTTTTTATAAATAAACCTTTAAATTGTAATCTTGTTCAAAGGAAAGTTTTAACAATTATTGTTCAAAATAATTTCCAAATGATTTTTCATAAATTAAGAAGTTACCTTGATTACGAACAATCGACCCTTTCTCTTATTAGCTAACTTGTAAATCTTAACCTTAGCTAAACCCCAGTGAATTTCTCTATGTATTAAGGACTCGGTATCCTTATCTCGATTTTCGTACCGAGCTCCGATCTTGGACTTCTTTATATAGTTTCTAGCTAATTGGACTGCTCCGGACCCATTGGAACTAACTGCTACTTCATTTGGGATCACCTTGAGAAGTGTGGCATGATGAACATTCTCTGGTTAGTCAAATATGTATAAAATATATTTGATTGATATATATATATTCAAATATGTATTTTGGTATAAATATATATTATATACAACTATTAGTGTATATACACAAATACGTATTTTGTACAATTACTAAGAGACACTTGTATATATATTTTATACGTTTTATTGGTATACTTTGAGTGTAAATGTATATTATATACGTGTCCCTACTAGATGACCCTAGTTGACTAGTGCCCTGCCTGACATGGCCCTGAGACCAGTATTTTTGACTGTGTTAGTGTAGCATCTGATGCAAATGTGGTTTGCTTGTGTTATGTTTATAGGACTGTTGGTTTACCCAGGGGATACTCTGGAACAGGACATTGGTTTTACCAGCTAAGGACCCAAGGCGAGTACATTCTCTGATTAGTTTCTAATTTATGATATCTCCTATGTTCACTGTATCTAGTATAAATATCCATGATCTTGACACGATGGTTACACGGATTGGTATACACGGATCTCGTCATGAGATGTTATTCCCTATTCATGGTGTAGCTTGTACGAGACTTGTTTCCTTGATATCTTGTGCATGTACAGACACTAATTCCCGGGGAGATTTGCTACCTTCCTAGGGAATCCTGTGCCATAGCGTACCATGATTGGATCTACTATACCAGTCGGGGGGTTTGGAGAGTACTTTAGTGTAGATATGTGATCATACCCAACTTTATATGCACCATAGCTCACCCCACATCTCACGTCGGGTGCGGCCTGACCATTTATATGTCTCCTCACTGTTACATCGGTTAGCCCTACTAACCCATGTAATGAGTTTACATGCCTCCTCACTGTTACATCGGTTAGCCCTACTAACCCATGTAATGAGTTTACTAGTCCCAAGCCGATCACATGTTAAAGCTAGTACTCACACACTTAGTCATAGTATCTCTTTCTCTTGACATATGTTTCTTTTCCTGCATTTACTTACAGTATTTCCAGTATATTTCTTTTCTTGTACATTCTCGTACCTATACATGCATCTGGTATGTTTCCATCTAGAACTGCTACATAGTTTATGTCATTTATATAGAACTGCTAATTAGAGATGTACTTTGCTCATTCCTGACTGGAAAATATTTTTCCAGACTGTGACCTTAGTGGACTTGTTCTGACACTTGGAGATTGGTTGTTACTGATCACAGGTATGATTGTTTTATCATTAGTCTTGTGTTGTACTCTTTTGTTCTTCGAATTCTTATCGTGCTGTAATTGTGATTGAGTATGTTGTTCATCTTTATAGTGTTATCCGTGTCTCCTTATGGAGTTGGATACTAGTGTGAGATTATTTAGATAGTACTTGACCTAGACAGCGTTCTACCGCCGATGCTGCGGCGTAGGCTGGACGTACCCACGCACTCGTGCCCCTAAACCGGGTGCGGGTCGTGACACGTTTTTAGTGGTGGCCCATGCAGGTCAGACTTCGCAAGTTGTGCGATGTCGTGGTAGTGCGACGTCTTAGTTGTACTACTGCGTACCTGCTATAGAAAATAGGACATAGGATACTAGGATGAGAGAGGATACTCAATCACAAATTCTTGAGAGATTCCTGGGACGACCCCTTGAGAATCTTATTATAATTTCCAATTTAAATCTTTTCCTTGTTTCCGTCCGCTCTCGCTTGTTGTTACTGAACTTGATTCTTGTTGAGTAGTTTAAATTAAATTCTTGGTATCATTGTTGAGTTGATTCTTGTTGACCAGTTGTTAACTTTAATTCCTGGTATCGTTGTTGAGTTGATTTTAGATTGAGATGAATTTTACGGACTAAAATTTACGGTATCATCTGATGACATATATTGATGAGGACAGTGAGAAAGGTAAAAACGTCTACTTTGGTTATGGAACCTAGAATTTATCGCAGCCATATTAGCTGTGGTGACGAGAACGTAGGAACCTGACTTGGATGTACATACTATAGTTATGAAGCTTAGAGTCTTTCGCAGCCATACCGGTTGGCGTGGCGAAGATTCTAGACGACATGATTATAGAGAGCATACCTTAGTTACAAAACCTATCGTTTATCGCATCTATGCTTACTGGCGTGGCGAGGATTCTGAGTGTCATGATTTCAGACAGACGTGTATGATTATCAGGTTGTATCCTAAATTGGTTCTTAAAATATCATCTCAAGACTTATCTATTTCTGTTATTCCAGGACTTTGTTCCACCGCTTCTTTCTTTACTAGCAGTAAAGATACCTTCTGTCCTCAATTCAGTCTTTGAGCTCCTATTCCTTGAGGATTTCTTGTTAAGCATGGTAATTAGTAGCTTGTAATTTTGTTTGTGTCTTGTATTAGTATTGACTGTGTTGCTAGTGAGTTGTAAGTGTTTCTTAGTTGGACATGTGAGCAGTAGGCTTTAATCTGGAATTAACCCATAGCATAGTACCTTGTAACAATGGTTCTAGGATAAGGTCATTAGAGACTGAGAGTTAAGGAGAGTATAGAGTATCAGTGATAGTTCTCCGAGTTAGTATCAGAGCCAATTACCCGTCCTGGATAATCATGATTATGTAATTGAGTGATCTATGTAAACGATTAAGTATCCGGAGATTGTGTTAAGGATTTATGGAGCATGATGTCCAATTTGATGATTAATATCGGAAATGTTAAAGGTAAAGAAATGTATATGTATAAAGGGTTTAATGAGATGTCATAAGTAGAGAAATATCAGGATTAGTAAGGGAAGTTATGAAGCGTATCACGGGTTAGTTTAATAAGCTTTAAAGGATTGAAGGAAATACATATACAACCATCGAGATGAGGAACCATACACATACCCATGAGAGTAAAGAAACATGAGTGCTATAGAGGATACAGGTGATCATGAGTCTAATGAGCTTGATGAGATAATCCATTAATGCAGCTAGTGATATAATACCAAGAGTGCTAATGATTCTATATCGAGGATTAGTCAAGGATGACGTTAATAACAGTAAGCACTCTGTGTGTTGATAATTAGATGATATACCAATTGACATAAATTGAAATCATGAAAGAAAACACAGTTGATGATAACTTTGATCATTGGAGGTAATAGTGCAAGTGATTCGGGCAGTACAAATTTAGTACACAGTTCTAAACAATAGAGGTATTGAGGGCACCTTGAGTATCAGAGACCGTGAGCACTGATATGTACATTGAGGAGTTATAAATAAAAAGGTGGAAATGAATTTTAAATTTTCAGAATTTTTAAGGAGTTGAGATTTTATGTTGTTAAAATATTGAGGATTTAAATTTGATTCACTAAACATAGTTAAGGCTACAAAGATTTTAGAAGTGATTAAATTTTATTTCGATGTGAAGTATCTAATTTTGAGGAGGTATATGCATTTTATTTTAAGTTGATCGGGAAGTTAAACCTTGACGATTATTTTGAGGATTAATTTTTGGTAGATGAGAGATATGAATATTAATATATGATTAGTTGATATGGGTACCAGTGTACATGAATAGGAATTAGTTAGTGAATGTGCTAGAGTTAAGTGTTTGTTAGAGATAGTAGACACTACAAGTAATATGTTAACATGATCCTTTTTCCTTCCTAATGTTCCTTTTCTTTCGCCTTTCGATTGATTGATTGATTTTCCTAGTACTGTGGTTCACATGCATGATTTTCTTGTTAGAATATAACTAGTAGTACCCCCTAACAGAGACTGAAATACCATGACAAAAGACACATGACCTATATTTTCTTAAATTGCATGGTTGTAGGTAGAGTTTTCTTAAACCATGATCATTGGGTTTTGACCATAGCAAAGATCTATGACGAGGGTATGACCGACAAAAAGGGACAAGATGATTAAATTATGGATGAGCATAAATTTTTAAATAAAGAATTTAAGGGATTGTTATAACAGAGTTGATGGAATTATTGTTTTTGCGAAAATCGAGGTTTGATTGAAATTAGAGGACAAACATTTATTTAAAGGGAGAATTAAGAAATTCACAGAGCCAAAAATTTGAGGATTTATTAATTTTAAGGAGGTCTTGATATGATTGAATTGATTATTAAAAATTTGAGAAATTTGAGAGATTATCATTTATCTATTTGATTGCAAGATAGAAATTTTATATATTATGAATGTTGCATTGATGATTCTGGAAGCATCGCATCGTTGAGTATTTGAGGGAAAAAAAAAAAAAAAAAGCAGGAAATAAAATCGTAAATGGAATAGTGTCAAATTAAATTCTTGGGATGAGGAGTTAGATTGGAATAAGCATCAATTGAAATTGAATTAGATGATTGATGAGTGTTTAAAGTTAAATTTTGGGATGCAGATTTTTAAGTTCTATAAATATGCATTGATTGGATTTCAATTAAAAAGATTGGATAGTAAATTTTGTATTTAGTTATTTACTCAAAATTTGAGGAGATTATGATACGACTGTAATTCAATTAAAATATTGAGGATTTGATTAGTAAAATTTTTACATTGGGATAATAAATTCAGTGGATGAAAAAAAATATATTAGTTCAAAATTCGGAACCATTATACATACGGATAAAGAAATATGGAGTGAAATGAAGCTCATGGTAAAGAATATTATAATATAATTGATTATGGGATCATATAATTGAAGGTCCTAAGGTAAGATCATGGTATATTGAGGTTGTGATCTAAATTAAAACCTAAACTTTCTAGAGGATTCAAGGCCGAGCCATGATTCCTTCAAGATATTCCTGTCTTAAACCATAATTTCTTTTCTTCATGTTTTCTTCTGTTTGGTAAATATTCTCCTTATAGAAGTATTTTCTTCAATGATATCTTCATCATTATGAACAACAACAAAAAAAATTTCTATCCTAGTCATCCCTAAAATTTCGAGGACGAAATTTTTCTAAGGTGGATAGACTTGTAACCTCCGATTTTCAATTTCCAAAATAATTAGATTTTAATTTATTTTAAAATATAAAGTTTATAAAATAATTCTCCTTAAAAAATTTTATTTGATTTTGAACGATGTTTGATTGTAGAAGGTAATTTAAAAAAATCTTTTATAAAAATCATTTTTCATAAATGTCGCTTTCTTATAAAATAAGTAAATAAATAGTAATATATATATATTTCTAGTTTCAAATATTTGTGGCTTGAACCATAAAAATTATTGTTTTAACTAAATATTTATTTAAAAGACTAGTTGATAAAATAAAATAGATTTTTATTTATTGGGATAGTAAATAAATAAATGTCATACTTTCTAGGACTTTGCAAAATGTATTAATTAGTAGCCAATTAGAAATTAGCTAGCTTTCCTAAAAAACATTTTCTGAAATTATAATCTTTATTTATTTAATTTTTTTTTTTTACAAGTTGTCATTCCTATTAACTAGCCAGCACACCCTTTTTCCCCACGTGAGAGACCCGTTTAATTAATTCTGGGCCATTCATTATTGGGCCAACCCGCAACCCTTTATCCCACACCCTTCTCCCTATTTAAGTTTTCATTCTCACAATTCCCTAGAAACCCTAATTTTCAATTTATTGGCTAGCCCCCACAATTCCCAGAGCCACAGCCACCACCATTTTTGTGTGCTCGTGTCCGTGTGTCCAGCATCCGTGTTAGCCGTGATGGCCTCGGGTCCGACCTCGGGTGTCCCACAGTATCCATTCATTTTCTGGGTTCGGTTACACTATTACAAATCAGATTTTTGTGTCCGACACACCCGGACACATCCACCTCCACAGCAAGCACCCACCCCGTGTCCAACACCCGGACACGCCCACAGATCAGCATCCCCGTGTCCGGCAGACCCGGACACGTCCACTGTGCATCGAGTCCCCGTGTCCAGCCCCGGACACGTCCCCCACAACAGACTCTCGTGTCCATCCCGGACACGTACCCGACCCCGGACACACGACAGAACCCTAAGCCTAACCCTAGACTCGAAGCCGCCGCCCGGAGTCGTCGTCATCTTCGCCGCTGAAGCCGGGAAGCCGCCGCCGCCGAGAGGAACCGCCTCCTCGAGCGTCGAGCCCGCCTCCTCGAGCGCCGAGCCGTCTCCTCGAGCGCCGAGCCGTCTCCTCGAGCGCCGAGCCCGCCTCCTCGAGCGCCGAACGCCGCTGTCTCGAGCCGAGTCGACCGCCGATTCGAAGCCGCCCTGCCCTCGAACAGCCGCCTCCGCCGAGTTCGACGCCGTCGCCACGTCGACCGAGCTTCGCTGCCACCACCGCCTGGAGCATCTCGAGCCGAGCTTCGCTGAGCCGGTCGCCTCCTCGAACGCCGCCGTCCCTCGGTGTCGACCACCGTCGATGCAGACCGCCACCGCCCGGCGAACCCCGCGCCGGCGACGGGAAACCTCCCCATCGTGAGCCTCTTCTTCCCCCTTTCCCTTCTCTGTTCTGAATAGTTAATTAATGTATATGTAATTAATTTTTTAGTTAATTTGTAATTTGTTAAGTTAAGTAATTTATAATTAGTTATTTTATTTAATTAGTTGGTTAATTAATAATTAGTTTAATTAATTTATAATTAGTTTAGTTAAATCATAAAATTAGTTTAAGTATATAATTAGTTTAAAAGTTATAATTAGATTAGTAAATTAATACTTTATCAGTTAATTAAATTTATAATTAGTAGTTAAGTATATAATCAGTAGTTAAATTTTATTAACTAATTAATTAATCATTTAGTTAAATTAAATTAGTTTAGTTAATGATTAAATTAGTTAATTATTAATAAACAGTAATTTGTTATTAATCAGGAATTTATTTATTAACCAGTTAGTAAATATTAATTAATTAGTTTAGTATTTTCTTATAATTAGTTTATTTGGATCGGTGACCGATTTTACCATAAATGGAAAATATTGGCTTTTACGTAAATCCTAGATTTTTTATAAATAAACCTTTAAATTGTAATCTTGTTCAAAGGGAAGTTTTAACAATTATTGTTCAAAATGATTTCCAAATGATTTTTCATAAATTAAGAAGTTACCTTGATTACGAACAATCGACCCTTTCTCTTATTAGCTAACTTGTAAATCTTAACCTTAGCTAAACCCCAGTGAATTTCTCTATGTATTAAGGACTCGGTATCCTTATCTCGATTTTCGTGCCGAGCTCCGATCTTGGACTTCTTTATATAGTTTCTAGCTAATTGGACTACTCCGGACCCATTGGAACTAACTGCTACTTCATTTGGGATCACCTTGAGAAGTGTGGCATGATGAACATTCTCTGGTTAGTCAAATATGTATAAAATATATTTGATTGATATATATATATTCAAATATGTATTTTGGTATAAATATATATTATATACAACTATTAGTGTATATACACAAATACGTATTTTGTACAATTACTAAGAGACACTTGTATATATATTTTATACGTTTTATTGGTATACTTTGAGTGTAAATGTATATTATATACGTGTCCCTACTAGATGACCCTAGTTGACTAGTGCCCTGCCTGACATGGCCCTGAGACCAGTATTTTTGACTGTGTTAGTGTAGCATCTGATGCAAATGTGGTTTGCTTGTGTTATGTTTATAGGACTGTTGGTTTACCCAGGGGATACTCTGGAACAGGACATTGGTTTTACCAGCTAAGGACCCAAGGCGAGTATATTCTCTGATTAGTTTCTAATTTATGATATCTCCTATGTTCACTGTATCTAGTGTAAATATCCATGATCTTGACACGATGGTTACACGGATTGGTATACACGGATCTCGTCATGAGATGTTATTCCCTATTCATGGTGTAGCTTGTACGAGACTTATTTCCTTGATATCTTGTGCATGTACAGACACTAATTCCCGGGGAGATTTGCTACCTTCCTAGGGAATCCTGTGCCATAGCGTACCATGATTGGATCTACTATACCAGTCGGGGGGTTTGGGGAGTACTTTAGTGTAGATATGTGATCATACCCAACTTTATATGCACCATAGCTCACCCCACATCTCACGTCGGGTGCGGCCTGACCATTTACATGTCTCCTCACTGTTACATCGGTTAGCCCTACTAACCCATGTAATGAGTTTACATGCCTCCTCACTGTTACATCGGTTAGCCCTACTAACCCATGTAATGAGTTTACTAGTCCCAAGCCGATCACATGTTAAAGCTAGTACTCACACACTTAGTCATAGTATCTCTTGCTCTTGACATATGTTTCTTTTCCTGCATTTACTTACAGTATTTCCAGTATATTTCTTTTCTTGTACATTCTCGTACCTATACATGCATCTGGTATGTTTCCATCTAGAACTGCTACATAGTTTATGTCATTTATATAGAACTGCTAATTAGAGATGTACTTTGCTCATTCCTGACTGGAAAATATTTTTCCAGACTGTGACCTTAGTGGACTTGTTCTGACACTTGGAGATTGGTTGTTACTGATCACAGGTATGATTGTTTTATCATTAGTCTTGTGTTGTACTCTTTTGTTCTTCGAATTCTTATCGTGCTGTAATTGTGATTGAGTATGTTGTTCATCTTTATAGTGTTATCCGTGTCTCCTTATGGAGTTGGATACTAGTGTGAGATTATTTAGATAGTACTTGACCTAGACAGCGTTCTACCGCCGATGCTGCAGCGTAGGCTGGACGTACCCACGCACTCGTGCCCCTAAACCGGGTGCGGGTCGTGACACAGGCCACGTGGCATTGGCCAACTGACACGTCTCTGAGGATATCCCAATTTAATGGATCCTGGCGAGGCGTGCTACGCTGTCCTAAATCTAACAAGTCTAATATCAATAACAGGCAGTGACTAATCTCATCCACAAACAACAAATAAAATACTAAAATAAAAGACTGGAATATAAGGACATAGTCGAATGACATAGTACAACTGAAATATGTCCGGTGGGAACAAACCCACTACAAATGTTGGAGATAAAGTACTGATAGTCTGAAATAAAGTACTGATAAGAAGAGTGACTGGAACAACTGCTAACTAGGTAAGGAGCTCCAGTCATAGGCGGAAGGCCTACCAATATGATCAGGGGTACTCCGATGGAAGGACCTCTAGCTCCTCGTCCAGAGCAAACCTCGTCTCCACACCTGGCCCGTACACTATGGGATAAAAGGCCTCATCCAGATCTGGAAGATAACCAGGTCCTCAGAGGGACGTAACAAGATACAATATGCATGCCAGATATAGTACTGAATAAAAGTAAAGAGGGGTGTGCTAACCATCTAAGTGAATGCAATGTAAGGACAACCTCGGAACATATAGGTAGGTGTAGGCATAACGTCCAACGTCCTCTAGAGTGTGGTATCTGCAACGTCCATCATTCTGAAGAATAAGGTATCTGTATATGTATAACGTCCACACTCTAAGGGGCGTGGTATCTGCAATGTATATACGTCCGTAACACTCCGAAGAGCGCGGTGTCTGAATATAGGGAGTCACCGTGTCTATGGTTCCTCTAGATACCACGGAGTCCGATGGGTGTATCCCATACGTTTATCAGTTGTCCTTTCCGCCCAATATAGATACGCAAGTCGAATACACGACGTGAGTGTCTCGTATCTATATGCCAAGTCTCATCTAACTATGCTACTCTAGAATACTGGCTAGTCCGTGATGCATGTCGTACGTACCGATAGCGAATCGGGTACGCGGACCCAAATCCCAATATGAATGTACCATCGTGATACGTGTATAGTGCCATGGTCTAGGAGGATATCAAAATATCCTCACAGTCGAAGGTGAGTCAGCTAGCAACTAGGTCTAGTACACTACTCATCGATGCATTGTCGACTGCACCCGAGTCAATCTCGGACGCACACAGTTCATGTATATTTGCAACATTCATCATTTAATTTTTAAGCAGTAAATCAACAAGGTATACTTGCCTGTCCCGGGTAGCTGCGAAATCCAAAGTCCTGCTCCTGATGCCTCGGCAGTACTGTCCAGTAGTCCTATATATGATATAGTAATGACAATATTAGTCGCTACAATAGCACGACTAAGACTCACTGCTTGTATCTACAACTGACACAGGGTCTGAACTGTATATATATATGGCTAAAACAAGTATATATATATATATATACACTAAATCATATTTAATTATATTAAAATAATATATTTGTTTAATAGTACAAAAATAGTACTTATGTATTAATTAGTATATACTAATAATACACACAGTAAATATGTATACATAATTGGTAATAACATAAATTCATATATTTAGATAATAATTTTTGTACATAAGTAAAAAAATACACATACATTTATTTATATTTAAATATACACATACCAATATACCTTTTATAAATACATTAAGTACATAAATTATTATACATATATACATATATATATATTTGCATTTCATTAATATACTAAGTACATGAGGTATATATATATATATATTTATATACACAAATATACATATATACTTATATTTACAAAATAATATAATTATACTAATAAATAGCATATAATATAGAATAATACATAGTATATATACCATGTATATTAACTATACAATATTTCAAATGTACATAAATATATATTATACATATGTACATATAATTATTATGTAATAAGATAATACATAAAACGTATTGAGAAATATATATATACATTTATATTCATATATAAATAAATATATATATATACATATATATAAGTACATATACTTATTAGGTATTTAATTAAATATTTAAAGTATTTAATCTCTAGCATATATATATTATGTTTATATATACATTCCTATTTATAATTTCGTACTTATATTTTTATATCATATATAAATTATACACAGAATTATTAAAATAGTATATATACATATTTATATACATAAACACTACTGAAATACTGAAAATAATAATATATATTATAATACTTATAAAATACTAGATCTAATATATGTAGTTATACACATCCAATGCAAACTTAGATACGTATTTAAATACCAGTATTTAAACATAAAATATCGTACCTCAGCGATGCTCGGGTCGAGGGGGTCCCGGTGGTCGGCCGTCGATGGCTGGGGTGGCCGGACGGAGCTCCGGCGAAGCTCGGGGCGGTCGGCACAGCAGCAGCGGGTCTATGACCCTTGGCGCTGCGGGGGCGATTGCGGGTGGCTGTGGCGTCGACCGGCGGCGAGACTTGATGGGGAGGAAGGTGGTTGGCCGGGGAGGAGTGTGGCTGAGTTGGGCTGCCGGAGGTGCAGTGGTGGCGGAGTACGGGGAGGTCGGGTGGTCGGCTGTGTGTGCGGAAGGGGGGGCTCGGGTTGGGGACGGCTGCTGGGGGGAGTTGCTCCGGCGGCTAGGCGGCGGGTGGCGGTGGTGGCAGGTGGGGGAGGGTCCGGCGAAGGGGTTTGGGTCTGTATGGGGGTCGCCGAACACGGTGGCTGGCCGGGAGGAGGCGGTGGGTGATGATTGGTTGGGGTCGGGCTAGGCTGAGGTTTAGAGAGTTAGGTTGTTTTCTCTTTGGTTTCTTGGTTTGTGTTCCCTCATTAATGAGGTACTAGGTTGTTTATGTAGGTGAGAGAGTGGGGGGGGCTGCCTTGGGATTAGGGCCGGCTGGACCTAGTTTTTTGGGGAGTTGGGGATGTCCATCAAGACGAGGGGAGGGCTAGGAATAGGGCATTTCAAATGTAGGGCTAGGATTACTTCCCAAAAAGTGATGTAAGGACATGAAAATGGGGGGAAAAATAAAGTGAACGGTTAGGGAATGACCATTTCTTTCTTCATGATGTTTAGGCCAATAAGAGGGGGACACCTCATTGTAATTTTACAAATAGGCCCCTGAATAATTTGGTATTTGCACAATTTCTGGAATTGGGGATTTAATGTAAACAAATACCATGTTTGGTGCTCCTCATTGGGCTAGGATGGTGTATGGTGTTTTGTATGAGGGTTATGGGTGTGGATGTGGGTTTGGGTTGGAGTTGGGTCTAATTCAATTTAGGTTAGGTCACCACATTAATTAATTCATAATTAATGCACCGATGTTTCTAATTTAATTTAATAAAAAAATTCGGGGGTCTAAATTTGGTTGGACAAGGGTCATTGGTGTAGTAGGCTCAGTGTACAATAATATCATGATCTGGGTTGGTCAAGACGGATCGAGGTGGGGTCTCAATTTTGATTGGAACGGACAACGAACGTAATTACGCAATTTATTTAAATTGCCTACGGACGTTTGTAACGACTTTTGTGCGACTAAAATCAGGCACGAAAATCAATATTCGGTGTTTATTCTAGGTTCAATATGATGGGTTAGCGTGTCTAGGCCAAGTATGTGGAATTTGTTTTAGGGCAACAACTAGTGTAGTATCCTAAGTTGACAAATCATTGTACAAGTATTATAACACTATATAATAAATCATAATTAATTCAAGTTAACCCTAATTAGGTTATTTGAATTTAATTAGCCCTAATTTTTGGTCGAGGGGGTTTATAACATACCCTCCTTAGAGCATTTCGTCCTCGAAATTAAAAACAGACATATATCAAAACTATTGAATGAAATAAATACTATCACATACCTAGGCCTTCGAAGAGATGGGTAAAGCGTTGCTGAATATCGTCCTCTCGTTCCCAGGTTGATTCACCTGGTGCGTGATGCCTCCATGCGACACGAACTAGAGGGATAGTCTGGCCTCGCAGTACCTTCTCGCTTCGGTCTAGGATCTCTACCGGCTCCTCCTGGTATGACAAGCTTGGACCAAAGGTGATCTCCGAGTGGTCAAGCACATGACTCGGATCCGGTATGTACTCCTCAGCTGAGATACATGGAAGACGTCATGAACTCCTTCCAGTGTCTGCGGCAAGGCCAATCTGTAAGCAACTTCCCCGACGCGCTCTAGCACATCAAATGGTTCAATGTACCTCGGACTCAGCTTACCTCTGCCTCCAAATCTGATGGTTCCTCTGGTAGGTGAAATCTTCAGGAACACATGTTCTCCAACCTGGAACTCTAGGGGTCATCGATGCACATTAGCCCAATGCTTCTGCCTGTCCTGTGCTGCTCGTAGATGCCCCTGGATCTTCTTCACCTTCTCCACTGTATGGATGATCAACTCTGGCCCTAGAATCTGTCTCTCGCCTACATCGCTCCAGCATACTAGGGAACGCCACTTCCTACCATACAATGCCTCATAGGGAGCCATCTGAATGCTCGCCTGATAGCTTTTGTTGTAGGAGAATTCGACCAAGTGCAAGTGGTCCTCCCAAGAACCGCTGAAGTCAAGCATGCATGCCCTCAACATATCCTCCAGCGTCTGAATGGTGCGCTCGGATTGTCCATCTGTCTGCGGGTGGTACGAAGTACTGAACTTAAGGCGGGTACCAAGACTCTCTTGCATACTCCTCCAAAAGTACGATGTAAACCTCGTATCCCGGTCAGACACGATACTGACTGGCACTCCATGCAATCGTACAATCTCCCTCATGTACATGTCTGCCAAGACTTCCGTAGATTGCCCAACCCTGAAGGGTAAAAAGTGGGCAGACTTGGTGAGTCTATCTACGATTACCCAAACCGCATTGCGACCACTAGGACTCCTCGAGAAACCCGTGACGAAGTCCATGGTGATGTGCTCCCATTTCCACTCCGGTATCGGGAGCGGTTGAAGTAATCCGGCAGACCTCTGATGCTTAGTCTTGACTTGCTGACACACCAGACACTTAGCCACAAAGCGGGCTATCTCTCTCTTCATCCCGTGCCACCAGTAGTACTGCCTCAGGTCTCGGTACATCTTCATGCCTCCTGGATGAATAGAATAGGTCGAACTGTGCGCCTCCGTCATCAGCTCCTGGCGTAGCTCTCCATTCGGAACATAGAAATGATCTCCACATCTCAAAGTCCCGTCCTCGTGTATACGCAGTCCCGTCTGTATTCCAGACTCTGTTCTCTGTCGAAGCCTCTGAAATCTGGCGTCCGTCGGCAAAGCAGCCTTGATTCTCTCCACCAATATCGATTGTACCTGGAAACTCGACATCTGGCCGTCTATTTCGGGCATGACGACTTCGATACCCAACTGTTCTAGATCTCTCAACAGATGTTGTTGGGTAGTCAGGAAAAATGCTATGGGCTTCCTGCTTAAAGCATCGGCTACCACATTAGCCTTTCCAGGATGGTACTGCAGCTCAATCTCGAAGTCCGCCATCACTTCGAGCCAACGTCTCTGCCTCTGGTTTAGGTCTTTCTGTGTGTAGACGTACTTCAGGCTCTTGTGATCGGTGAATATCTCCACGCACTCTCCGTACAGGTAGTGCCTCCAAAGCTTTAAAGCAAAGATTACTGCGGCAAGCTCCAAGTCGTGGGTAGGATAGTTCTTCTCATGGGTCCTCAACTGCCTAGAGGCATATGCCACAACCTTCCCATGCTATATCAAAACGCATCCTAATCCTTTCCCGGATGCATCGCTATAGATCACGAATCCTCCGGGTCCAGAAGGTATGGTCAAGATGGGTGCTGTAGTCAGACGCTTCTTCAGCTCATCGAATGCCGTTTGACACTCCTCTGTCCAGGTAAACTCCTGATCCTTGCGGGTCAAGTGGGTCATCGGCTTTGCGATCCTTGCAAAGTTCTCTACGAACCTCCGGTAATATCCGGCAAGTCCTAAGAAACTCCTCACCTCCGTGACGTTGGTAGGAGTCGGCCACGTCTCTACTGATGAAATCTTCGCGGGATCTACTGAAATGCCATCTTCCGAGATAACGTGTCCAAGAAATACGACACGATCTAGAAGAAACTCGTACTTGCTCAGCTTGGCATAAAGTCTCTCTCGTCTCAGCGTCTCTAGCACTAGCCTCAAGTGCTCTTCGTGCTCCTCGTGGCTCTTCGAATACACCAATATGTCGTCGATGAAGACTACCACGAACTGGTCTAGATACTCATGGAAGACTCGGTTCATCAGGTTCATAAACATAGCAGGCACATTTGTCAATCCAAAAGGCATCACTAAGAACTCGTAGTGACCATAACGAGTCCTAAATGTTATCTTTGGAATGTCCTCCCTTCGCACCTTCACCTGATGGTAGCCCGATCTCAAGTCGATCTTCGTGAACACCACTGCTCCTGTCAGCTGGTCGAACAGATCGTCGATTTGCGGTAGAGGTTATTTGTTCTTGATAGTCAGAGCAATAAGGGCTCTGTAATCAATGCACATCCGGAACGTCCCGTCCTTCTTGGGTACAAACAACACTGGTGCTCCCCAGGGTGATGCACTAGGACGAACGAATCCCTTGATCTGCAACTCCTCCAGCTGTAGCTTTAGCTCATCAAGCTCCTTCTTCGCCAATCAGTACATATTTGATGATACCGGTGCTGCTCCAGGTATTAGCTCAATGGTGAACTCTACCTCCCTATCAGGCGGTAGGCCTGGCAACTCCTCTGGGAAAACATCCTCGAACTCTGTAACGATTTCTGGGGGTGCCGTCTCCATCGCCATGTAAGCTCCAGCTGTGTGTCTTACTCCTCGCTCGATGGTGCCTCACATGAATTCGAACTCCGGGTGTCCTGGCAGTCTAAAAGTAACGCTACCCCTCCGACAATCTAATACGGCATTGTACTGGCTTAACCAGTCCATGCCCAGAACAACGTCGAAAGCTGGCATTGGGTGTACCAACAATAGCGCTCTCATTTCTCTACCATAAACTACTACCGAGCATGTTCTAATGGTGCTGGTAACCGGTATGATGCCTCCTCCAGTAAGTATCTCCAACTCTTAGGTAAAGGGGAAGTTGCTACTCTATGCATTGCTACGAAGCTACTAGATATAAATGACAGTGTAGCTCCAGAATCAAATAGTGCGGTTTCAGGTAATGATTCAACTAGAATTGTACCTGCTATAGCCTCTCCCTCTGGTTCCTCCTCGATATATGCTAAAGCAAAGGCTTGCCAGCGCCTCTGCCCTCCTGCCTGCTGTCGGGCCTGGTTGAAGTGTGCCTCCTGTGGGACCAAGGGTGGTCCTCTCTGCTGTCCTCTGGTAGCTGGTGCACGCTGGCCTCTTGCTGGGGGTAGTATCTGTAACACCCATTCCGCTCAGGCGGACTGCCGTCTCAAACGGCAATAGTGCAACTGTCCCGACCCGCTTTGCCTCAAAGGAGAAGCAAAGGATATCCAGACTTGTCCCTACAGGATTTTGGCTTAGGCTTTCAGAGGCTCGCTCAGACGTATCGCTCTACCGAGGCGAATCATCGCTAAGGTGGGTGGTTACGGTGAATTTGTCTTTGCTTAGCCAGCACACATAAAAATCTAGAATATTCATGCTAGTCGCTAGGTGATTCACCCCCTGCATGCTAATAAATCCAACGCACCTAGCTAAGGGAATAATCCCAACTTGTATTGCTTGCTAGAACATGGAAAATGAAATACTGCTTATACTCAGACCCTCGCATGCTAAGTCCCTAACGGCTTCATCTCTCGGCTTACCTTCGGGTCCGAGCAAACGTGTTTACTTATGTTCCTTAGAAACGTATGCTTGTCTGCTTATACGTTGCCATATTTTCATCCAAACCCCGGGAGACTACTACGTAGTTGTTCCGTGCCTGAATGAACCTGCAAGTGTCCGGGACTGTTAGGTCACCAAGGCAATTCCCGAACCAGGGAATTTGCACCCTGAATGAATAAGTTACTGAATCACAACTCATGGAGCAAACTACTGAATCAACTGGCCTGGCAATCGATATACTACTATGAACAATCATGCCTGTACATTGAACATGATATGTCCTATCCTGAACTTGATCCTGTGCCTAGCCAGACCTGAATACAGACCTGCATGTCGCGAACAACTCGGAAACGAGGCACCGTTCCACAGGCGGTCACCGGGGCACTGGGGCCGACCCGATCCGGATGGAACTCTCCTGTTTAGTCATCCTGTGCAAAGACGGAATGGTGTGGAGCGCATCCTGTACTCTCGCTGCACCCCATTCTCATTAGAGACTAAAATTGGTAACGCTCCTGTTTAGTTATCCTGTGCAAAGACGGAATGGTGTGGAGCGCATCCTGTGCTCTCGCTGCACACCATTTGTGTCAGAGACTAAAATTGGTCCTTTATGGCTATGCCAGCGACTAACGTTCATATAGATAAGTCATCCTCGCTTAGCGGCTATCCGCGTGTGAGTCACTGCATCGCATCAATGAACAACTGAACACCTGAATGATCATGTTAAAAATGACCCTCGTATTTGCATATACTATGCCTCCTGAATGCTTATACTTGCCCGTGCTTGAATTAACAATGTTTGCCTTAGACAGGGAAGGTAAATTGGTAAGTTGGTAAGTCTTGCTGTGTTTTCTCTCATGTTGTACGGTGCACTGCCCGACACGATAGGCTATTCAATATTGCATGAAAATGATCCTAAGGCAACTAGAAAGACAACTAAATAGTTGTGCACGGAACCTGTATTACGTGTTTGGATTTGTCGAGCGGGCGAGTAGCTTCCCTACCAGTGCATTCAATGTACTGATAATCCACCAGTTGTATGTAGGGTGCGGGAGAACCTCGTTCGGTGCGGACGCCACCAACGTGCGTGCTAAGGCATGGACATCACTCCGAAGCAACGGTGCATCCGAAACAGAAGCACATATACAAGACGTAATGTTGGAACATAGCCTGACCATCGCCTGTACAATCATTCCAATTGTAGCCACTTGGCACGCTTTTACTGTTTCAGAGAGAGAGGCTTGAGCGACTTGTAATCTCGGCTATACGCCGCCTGTAACACATGTTTATATCAATAAAGATTTGCTTTACTTTAAACTTGTGTTTCAATGCTTCCGCTATATTATCGACTCAGTGAACCTGTTACCAAATTGCTATGCGTTCATAACTTCGCTGCACTCGGACAATCTGTGTGACTCTGTGGCTTAGAACTCTTACCGCCAGCCAAATAAATCATGTCCTTGCACGGACGCGGTTCACGCTCGTGCGGCATCACGCCCGGATGGGTCAAAGCGATCGTCCCGCGGGAGCACTGGCGAGGGTGATTCCCGCCAAGCGGGGATGGCCGAAATAGCCTGCGGGAGATCGGGGCGTGACATGTTGGTATCAGAGCCTGGCTTCTACGCCTTTGGAATTCGATTTGATATCTCTGTTTTGAAAGCTTGTTCGTGTGTTATGTGCACGCTCTCTCTCAATACCTCGATGGGATATTCCAACAATAAGTCTAAATACTTTCAAAATACGTTTTGAATGATATGATTGCTTGTCTGGTTGTATACTGCGAGTGGCCTTTGTGCCAACTTGTGCGAACCCTTGAGAGTATCGCTAGTAGCTTGTCCGATTTTTACTAACCCTAAGTTTGGTTGAATGCATCTATTCGAGGGACGCCTTGAACTAGTGCACCATCCAAGACTTAAGAAAAGGTGAAACTCGAGTGCTAAGACTTTGCTATCACTAAGCTGGTTGATGTGTTCACGCTAGAAGTGCACTTTGAAAGTGCGCATGATCCAATCTAAGCGATATGCTAATTTCGAAGCTTGTGCAAGTGAATATCCAAATGAACAAGTACAATGACTTGTCTAGGATTCCCTCAACCCTAGATCACTGCTTGTCCTTAGTAAGTCTCGAGGACGAGACTTTTTCTAAGTTGGGTAGGATGTAACACCCAGTTCCGCTCAAGCGGACTGCCGTCTCAAACGGCAATAGTGCAACTATCCCGACCCGCTTTGCCTCAAAGGAGAAGCAAAGGATATCCAGACTTGTCCCTACAGGATTTCGGCTTAGGCTTTCAGAGGCTCGCTCAGACGTATCGCTCTACCGAGGCGAATCATCGCTAAGGTGGGTGGCTACGGTGAACTTGTCTTTGCTTAGCCAGCACACATAAAAATCTGGAATATTCATGCTAGTCGCTAGGTGATTCACCCCCTGCATGCTAATAAATCTAACGCACCTAGCTAAGGGAATAATCCCAACTTGTATTGCTTGCTAGAACATGGAAAATGAAATACTGCTTATACTCAGACCCTCGCATGCTAAGTCCCTAACGACTTCATCTTTCGGCTTACCTTCGGGTCCGAGCAAACGTGTTTACTTATGTTCCTTAGAAACGCATGCCTGTCTGCTTGTATGTTGCCATGTTTTCATCCAAATCTCGGGAGACTACTACGTAGTCGTTCCGTGCCTGAATGAACCTGCAAGTGTCCGGGACCGTTAGGTCACTAATGCAATTCTCAAACCAGGGAATTTGCACCCTGAATGAATAAGTTACTGAATCACAGCTCATGGAGCAAACTACTGAATCAACTGGCCTGGCAATCGATATACTACTGTGAACAATCATGCCTGTACATTGAACATGATATGTCCTATCCTGAACTTGATCCTGTGCCTAGCCAGACCTGAATACAGACCTGCATATCGCGGACAACTCGGAAATGAGGCACCGTTCCACGGGCGGTCACCGGGACACTGGGGCCAACCCGATCCGGATGGAACTCTCCTGTTTAGTCATCCTGTGTAAAGACGGAATGGTGTGGAGCGCATCCTGTACTCTCGCTGTACCCCATTCTCGTTAGAGACTAAAATTGCTAACGCTCTTGTTTAGTCATCTTGTGCAAAGACAGAATGGTGTGGAGCACATCCTGTGCTCTCGCTGCACACCATTTGCGTCAGAGACTAAAATTGGTCCTTTATGGCTATGCCAGCGACTAACGTTCATATAGATAAGTTATCCTCGCTTAGCGGCTATCCGCGTACGAGTCACTGCATCGCATCAATGAACAACTGAACACCTGAAAGATCATGTTAAAAATGACCCTCGTGTTTGTATATGCTATGCCTCCTGAATGCTTATACTTGTCCGTGCTCGAATTAACAATGTTTGCCTTGGACAGGGAAGGTAAAATGGTAAGTCTCGCCGTGTTTCCTCTCATGTTACACGGTGCACTGCCCGACACGATAGGCTATTCAATATTGCATGAAACTGATCCTAAGGCAACTAGAAAGACAACTAAATAGTTGTGCACGGAACCTGTATTATGTGTTTGGATTTGTCGAGCGGGCGAGTAGCTTCCCCACCAGTGCATTCAATGTACTGATAATCCACCAGTTGTATGTAGGGTGCGGGAGAACCTCGTTCGGTGTGGACGCCTCCAACGTGCGTGCTAAGGCGTGGACATCACTCCGAAGCAACGGTGCGTCCAGAACAGAAGCACATATACAAGACGTAATGTTGGAACATAGCCTGACCATCGCCTGTACAATCATTCCAATTGTAGCCACTTGGCACGCTTTTACTGTTTCAGAGAGAGAGGCTTGAGCGACTTTTAATCTCGGCTATACGCCGCCTGTAAAATATTTTTATAGCAATAAAGATTTGCTTTACTTCAAACTTGTGTTTCAATGCTTCTGCTATATTATCGACTCAGTGGACCTGTTACCAAATCGCTATGCGTTCATAACTCTGCTACACTCGGACAATCTGTGCGACTCTGTGGCTTAGAACTCTTACCGCCAGCCAAATGAATCACGGCCTTGCACGGGCGCCGTTCACGCTCGTGCGGCATCACGCCCGGATGGGTCAAAGCGATCGTCCCACGGGAGCACTGGCGAGGGTGATTCCTGCCTAGCGGGGACGGCCGAAATAGCCTACGAGAGATCGGGGCGTGACAGTATCCTCAGTGGTGCTGCTGGTGGTCTCTGTCCAGTCTGGGGTGCTCTATCTCTGCGCTGGGGGCAGTCTCTAGCAAGGTGCTGGCTGGCTCCACAGACCATGCAGAGCCCGAGCTTCTTTCGGCAGTCTCTGATGACGTGTCCCCTCTTGCCACAGAAGTGACAGGTCGGAAGCTCCTTCTGCTGGTACGGTGCTGTCCTCTGCTGTGCCTGAGCTCCTGGACGGCGGATCGGTCCTCCTGCTCCTTGCTGGGTCCTGGCTGGTATGTTCGCGCTGGAACGTCTCGCTCCTCCTATAGCCTCCTGGATCCTCGTATCTGATAGGACCTCTTCATAAGAGATCCTCGCCTGGGTAGTGGTGTACCTCTGTAGCTCGTGAGAGAGGCCATGGTGGAATCTCCTGGCCTTCTCCAGGTCGTTCGGGATCAGGGCTGAACCAATCGCCTGAGTCTGCTGAACTCTCCGTCGTAGGCGTCCACAGTCAGCTTCCCTTGCTCCAGGTGCAGGAACTGAGAGTACAAGGCGTTCCTCACCGTAGCAGGGAAATACTTTGCGTTAAAGTATTCCAAAAATTCCTTCCATGTCTGCTGTCTGCCGATGCTGCGTTCCATAGAGTTCCACCAGTGATGGGCATTGCCTGTGAGTTGGGCCCTCATCACGGTCATCCAGAGGTCGGGGTGTAGCTGCGAACCCTCTAACAGCATCTCAGTGTTGGAGACCCAGTCTGAGATCTCCTCAGCCATCTCCTTGCCCGAGAAGGTTCCCGGGCCCATCTGTCTGAAGCCTCGTACAGTGCCTGCTTGCTGAACAGGTGCAGGTGCTGGTGCTGCTGCTTGGGCAGGTGCCCTCTCTAGTACTGCCATCAGACCCTGTCTCAGAGTCTCTGTCTGCTGCCACTAGGCCTGCATCATCATCTGGAAGAACTGCATCATCTGGGGCTGTCCCTCTGTTGGTGGCATCTGAGGTGGAAACGGTGGAGGTGGTAGAAGAGGTACCTCCGGCTGTCTCCTTGGTGTCTCCTCGGGTGCCGGCCTCTCGTACTGCGGCATCGGTGTCGCCCTCGAGGTCTGTCCCTCGAAGTACTGTCTCAGAATCGTCTTCGACGTCTGGCCCTCTAGCTGCTGCGTCCCTTCGTCGGGAGAGACCTGATGCAAGTGCATCATCGGGGCCTGAGGAATCACCTCTGCCTCTGGCTGAGGCAGCTCTCCGAGTGGTCCCTGAGTTGTATCCTCCCTCGGTGCTGCAGGTGGCACTATGGCACCAAGTATCTCACGTCGGCTACGAAGGTTCATCTCGCTGTAAGAGATAGAACTTCATTAGAGAGAGTATGGAATAAATCAAACAGGATGCAAATATATTATAATTCGGAAGAGGTTCAAAGGCGTAATCAAGTGGATGAGACCTAGTAATTTCTATCCTATTGCAAGCTCGCTGGACATGTTACCATACCACAAGCGATAAATATTTGGTATTTCAGACCTGCATGGGCCACCACTAAAACCATGTCATGCCCCAGTCCCAAAATATATGGAACCAGGCCACGTGGCATTGGCCAGCTGACACGTCTCTGAGGATATCCCAATTTAATGGATCATGGCAAAGCGTGCTACGCTGTCCTAAATCTAACAAGTCTAATATCAACAACAGGCAGTGACTAATCTCATCCACAGACAACAAGTAAAATACTGAAATGAAAGACTGGAATATAAGGACATAGTCGAATGACATAGTACAACTGAAATATGTCCGGTGGGAACAAACCTACTACAAATATTAGAGATAAAGTGCTGATAGTCTGAAATAAAGTACTGATAAGAAGAGTGACTGGAACAACTGATAACTAGGTAAGGAGCTCCAGTCATAGGCGGAAGGCCTACCAATATGATCAGGGGTACTCCGATGGAAGGACCTCTAGCTCCTCGTCCAGAGCAAACCTCGTCTCCACACCTGGCCCGTACACTGTGGGATAAAAGGCCTCGTCCAGATCTGGAAGATAACCAGGTCCTCAGAGGGACGTAACAAGATATAATATGCATGCCAGATATAGTACTGAATAAAAGTAAAGAGGGGTGTGCTAACCATCTAAGTGAATGCAATGTAAGGACAACCTCAGAACGTATAGGTAGGTGTAGGTATAACGTCCAACGTCCTGTAGAGTGTGGTATCTGCAACGTCCATCATTCCGAAGAATGAGGTATCTGTATATGTATAACGTCCACACTCTAAGGGGCGTGGTATCTGCAATGTATATATGTCCGTAACACTCCGAAGAGCGTGGTGTCTGAATATAGGGATTCACCGGGTCTGTGGTTCCTCTGGATACCACGGAGTCCGATGGGTGTATCCCATACGTTTATCAGTTGTCCTTCCCGCCCAATGTAGATACGCAAGTCGAATACACGACGTGAGTGTCTCGTATCTATATGCCAAGTCCCATCTAACTATGCTACTCTAGAATACTGGCTAGTCCGTGATGCATGTCGTACGTACCAATAGCAAATCGGGTATGCGGAACCGCATCATAATATGAATGTCCCATCGTGATACGTGTATAGTACCATGGTCTAGGAGGATATCAAAATATCCTTACAGTCGAAGGTGAGTCAGCTAGCAACTAGGTCTAGTACACTACTCATCTACGCATTGTCGACTGCACTCGAGTCAATCTCGGATGCACACAGTTCATGTATATTTGCAACATTCATCATTTAATTTTTAAGCAGTAAATCAGCAAGGTATACTTGCCTGTCCCGGGTAGCTGCGAAATCCAAAGTCCTGCTCCTGATGCCTCGGCAGTACTGTCCAGTAGTCCTATATATGATATAGTAATGACAATAGTAGTCGCTACAATAGCACGACTAAGACTCACTGCTTGTATCTACAACCGACACAGGGTCTGGACTGTATATATATATGGCTAATACAAGTATATATATATATATATATATACACTAAATCATATTTAATTATATTAAAATAATATATTTGTTTAATAGTACAAAAATAGTACTTATGTATTAAATAGTATATACTAATAACACACACAGTAAATATGTATACATAATTGGTAATAACATAAATTCATATATTTAGATAATAATTTTTGTACATAAGTAAAAAAATACACATACATTTATTTATATTTAAATATACACATACCAATATACCTTTTATAAATACATTAAGTACATAAATTATTATACATATATACATATACATATATTTGCATTTCATTAATATACTAAGTACATGAGGTATATATATATATATATTTATATACACAAATATACTTATATACTTATATTTACAAAATAATATAATTATACCAATAAATAACATATAATATAGAATAATACATAGTATATATACCATGTATATTAACTATATAATATTTCAAATGTACATAAATATACATTATATATATGTACATATAATTATTATGTAATAAGATAATACATAAAAGGTATTGAGAAATATATATATACATTTATATTCATATATAAATATATATATATATATATATATATATATATATATATATATATATATATATATATATATATATATAAGTACATATACTTATTAGGTATTTAATTAAATATTTAAAGTATTTAAGCTCTAGCATATATATATATATTATGTTTTTATATACATTCCTATTTATAATTTTGTACTTATATTTTTATATCATATATAAATTATACACAGAATTATTAAAACAGTATATATACATATTTATATACATAAACACTACTGAAATACTGAAAATAATAATATATATTAGAATACGTATAAAATACTAGATCTAATATATGTAGTTATACACATCCAATGCAAACTTAGATACGTATTTAAATACCAGTATTTAAACATAAAATACCGTACCTCAGCGATGCTCGGGTCGAGGGGGTCACGGTGGTCGGCCGTCGATGGCTGGGGTGGCCGGACGGAGCTCCGGCGAAGCTCGGGACGGTCGGCACAGCAGCAGCGGGTCTATGACCCTTGGCGCTGTGGGGGCGATTGCGGGTGGCTGTGGCGTCGACCGGCGGCGAGACTTGACGGGGAGGAAGGTGGTTGGCCGGGGAGGAGTGTGGCTGAGTTGGGCGGCCGGAGGTGCAGTGGTGGCGGAGTACGGGGTGGTCGGGTGGTCGGCTGTGTGTGCGGGACGGGGAGGCTCGGGTTGGGGACGGCTGCTGAGGGTAGTTGCTCCGGCGGCTAGGCGGCGGGTGGCGGTGGTAGCAGGTGGGGGAGGGTCCGACGAAGGGGTCTGGGTCGGTGTGGGGGTCGCCGGACACTGTGGCTGGCAGGGAGGAGGCGGTGGGTGATGATTGGTTGGGGTCGGGCTAGGCTGAGGTTTAGAGAGTTAGGTTGTTTTCTCTTTGGTTTCTTGGTTTGTGTGCCCTCAATAATGAGGTACTAGGTTGTTTATGTAGGTGAGAGAGTGGGGGGGGGCTGCCTTGGGATTAGGGCTGGCTGGACCTAGTTTTTTGGGGAGTTGGGGATGTCCATCAAGATGAGGGAAGGACTAGGAATGGGGCATTTCAAATGTAGGGCTAGGATTACTTCCCAAAAAGTGATGTAAGGACATTAAAATGGGGGGAAAAATAAAGTGAACGGTTAGGGAATGACCATTTCTTTCTTCATGATGTTTGGGCCAATGAGAGGGGGATACCTCATTGCAATTTTGTAAATAGGCCCCTGAACAATTTGGTATTTGCACAATTTCTGGAATTAGGGATTTAATGTAAACAAACACCATGTTTGGTGCTCCTCATTGGGCTAGGATGGTGTATGGTGTTTTGTATGAGGCTTATGGGTGTGGATGTGGGTTTGGATTGGAGTTGGGTCTAATTCAATTTAGATTAGGTCACCACATTAATTAATTCATAATTAATGCACCGGTGTTTCTAATTTAATTTAATAAAAAAAATCCGGGGATATAAATTTGGTTGGACAAGGGTCATTGGTGTAGTAGGCTCAGTATACAATAATATCATGATCTGGGTTGGTCAAGATGGATCAAGGTGGGGTCTCAATTTTGATTGGAACGGACAACGAACGTAATTACACAATTTATTTAAATTGCGTACGGACGTTTGTAACGACTTTTGTGAGACTAAACTCAGGCACAAAAATCAATATCCGGGTTTTGTTCTAGGTTCAATATGATGGGTTAGCATGTCTAGGCCAAGTATGTGGAATTTGTTTTAGGGCAACAGCTAGTGTAGTATCCTAAATTAACAAATCATTGTACAAGTATTATAACACTATATAATAAATCATAATTAATTCAAGTTAACCCTAATTAGGTTATTTGAATTTAATTAGCCCTAATTTCTGGTCGAGGGGGTTTACAGAGAAAGGTAAAAAATAATGCACGAGTTGAAGGCTCTATTTATGTAGCTTATGTTCTCAAGGAGATTACAAACTTTTGCTCGACGTATTTTAAATCTCATATTGCTACTAATAGAACGAGAGCTCCGATAAATGACGACGGATATCAGGAATCTAATGATGCAATACTGAAAGTATTCAATGCGTCCGAAAAGCCTTCAGAAAAATGAAGAAGAGATATTTTATTGACAATGAGCTAAGGGCTGCTCAGTTGTATATATTACTCAATTGCAATGAGGATGAAGTAAAAAGCTAGAGGGGTACGTAATTAATACGTCGACGTTTACATCATCTCAATGTAATAATATAAGCTAATATTATGCTACTAATCAACAGTTGCTTCATTATTTTTTAGCACATATAATGATCGAATGGCCAGGACGCTGTTGTCGGATGTAAAAAACACCAAAGGTCGGTGGATAAAATCTGCGTGTATTTAACACACTCTATATCTTTGAGCGTAATCTATAGCATCTGCTACCATGGTTGGTCATTATTAACATGTACGTATGAGGCAATCCTGTAACTTGGGGCCAGGTTGGTGTGTGCCACAAGTACCATCGTGAGCTTCACGTAGTACTTGTTTAGCTTCTGCCTCGGATAAGCATCAGAGCAGCAGTCCGTCATATGACAGTATAACATCTCTATCGAGGCATCATAATAAAATCAGAGGGAACATCTTTTTACAGAGGTAGCATCCTTTGGTCCTCTGGGAGGATTCCATAGACAACTTAGTCTAAAAATGGGGATCTCCAGTTCTTGGTATCAACATCCGTTCTTACGGCCGGATTATGCTAAACCTGTAGGTTATTCCTAACGCTGGCTAAATCTCGACCCTTCACTGTAATTGGATGCTATTTTTTTATTAGGATAGCAAGGGAAGCTTCCAACCCGGATAGAGCATCAGCTTTTGTGTTCCGTAACTGGGGTACGTGGTCGATGAAGGACTCAGGGAAAGTAGAAGCCAACTTGATTGCGGCCAAGTGGTAGGGAATGAGGTCTTCATAATAGACTTCGTATTCTCCTCTAACTTGCCGGACTATCAACCGAGATTCACCATAGGCTTCAGGGTATTCTCCCCCCAGTTGTTTTGCTAACTGGAGGGCCATGAGTAGAGTATTATATTCTACTATGTTATTTAAGCATGGCTCTGTAAGAGAATATGCATGATGTATCACCAGTTTATTGGAAGAGACAAGGACCGCTCCTACTCCTACAACGATATGGACCTTGGGTCTTACTCTTGACGCGCCATCAAAGAATACTTGCCAAGTTTTTTTCCTGTTGTAGTGTTGGATTCCAACACTTCGTCCGGAATGTCTTGGTAGAGCTTAGAAGTTTCGGGCACTATGTGAGTGGCCAGGATGTCGGCCAGTGCTTGGCCCTTGACTGCCTTATGAGAAATATATACCATATCGTATTGACATAACAACATCGTCTACGTAGCTAAGCAAGAATTGAGTGTGCTAGGCTTGGTCATTAGCAGTCAAAGAGGATTAACCCTTGATATGACGTGGATCATCTGTCCAGTCACGTAATGGCACATCTTTTGAATGGTAAATATCCAGGCGAGGCATTCATTTTTTACCGGGTTGTACCTATGTTTGGTACAGATCATCATGCGACTGAGATATTAGATGGCATGTTCGTGACCCTCGCTATTCTTTTGCGAGAGTATGGCGCCCAAAGAGTGATCCATTGCCCTTACGTAGTTAAGAAAGGCTTTTCCATGACTAGGGACACTAGGACTGGGGTTTTTGTAAGATATCGTTTAATAACATTGAACGTTTGCTGGCATGCCTCATCCCAGATGAAAGTTACTCCTTTCTTCATGAGTTGTGTGAATTATTGACGTGACATCATCCTGAAAGGTTTAATATAAATCTTCTGATGTATGCAAAACAGCCCTGGTGTCCTCGTAGCTCCCTGAGATTCTACGGGGTATTCATTTCAATGACGTCTTTGACTTTATCGGGGTCAATCCGGATACCTTTGGAGGTTATCACAAACCCGAGGAACTTGTCTCTAGAAACTCCTAGGAAAGGCTTAGCAGGATTAATTTTGAGCTTATGTTTACGCATTAATTCAAATATTTTTATCAGATCCTAGAGGTGATCGTCTTTGTGGTAACAATTGACCACAATGTCATCCAGGTAACATTCTACCATTTTGTGTAGATATTGATGAAATATTGTGCTCATGACTTGCTGGTACATTGCACCTATATTTTTTAGGCTGAAAGACATTACTATGAAGTAGTATACCCCTAACGGAGTTCTGAAGCATGTATACTTTTCATCATCCGGGGATATCTTAATTTGATTATAATACGAGAATTCGTCTATGAAAGACATGCGCTCGTAGCTGAATGAATTGACAATCATGATGTATGTAATTGGGAGGGGGGATTAATCCTTCAGGCAACCCGAGTTTAGGTTGAAGCACCATAGGACAACTCTTGAGTAGGGTGAATAGAGTGCAACAGAATAATCTATCCAATTAAAAGTTAAGTAGAGTGAAGACAGCTAGCAACTTAAAGTGTATATGCAAGACAGTAATATAAAGTAGTAAGAGTAAGAGAAAGCAAATTATGAAACACAAGTTTTATCCACTATAATCACTAATAGTGAATCTGATCCGAAGGCATGCCACTTCTTTACCACTATGAGATTTGATCCGAAGTCTCGCAACTTCACAAAGAGAGAGAGAGAGAGAGAGAGAGAGAGAGAGAGGAAACAACTTGAGCCAAGCTCTTTATATCTCTTGTAGACTTCTAGACCGAGACCGCACTTGGCACTTAAAAGACTAGGGAGTTGCTCTTGGAGATGGCAAGGTTGAGGCTCAGATGTTTGCTCACTAAAGGATTGACGATTGTAGAATGGGATGGGATGTTAAGAGTGTAAAATTCAATCATATTTATAGGATATTGGCAAACAAAGTTCGGCCAGAGTTCGGGTAGGTTTTAATTCAAAGTTTCGAATGTTGTGCCAGGAAATCAGGGGTATAATAACTTGGTTGATTTGCTACTATATAGGTGATCGAGTTTGGTCCGAGTTTGGCACAAATTTGGTCCAAGTTTGGCACAAATTTGATCCAAGTTTGGTTGCCTATTCTAATAAGGTTTGGGTTTAAATGTAGGCTAATTTGGTGGTTAGGTTCGAGAGTTTGTTTTAGTGGACTTTGGATCATGCCAGTGCGACTCATTATGTACAAGCACTATACTCAAATAAAGTAAAAATTATATTTGAATGATGCTGTACAATCAGCATGTAGCAGTAGTGTTGAGTCTTCAGATTGCGACATATCGATACATATGTAGAAGCATGGAAAATCTATAGTCATGCGGCTTATATGCAGGCCAAATCCTCATGCTGAAGACAGGACACATAGTCAACCCCCCATGCGGCCTGGACAGACAAAGAGAGCCGAGTCACATGCATGCCCTCTGACACAGCTCCAAAAGATTTGCCACAGTTCCAAACACTTATTGCCCTTACTACCTCAAAAAGTGAGAGAGAGACGGCGACACACAATCCCACAGAAAGGTCATGTCAGGCATTAATGACTTTGTCAGAACGCACAGTACCACGCATCGACTACTCTGCAGCCTTGCCAACATGCGACCAGAGTGTCCATTTGACCAAGGCCCAAACGAGAGCACGTATGCGGCTACATGACCCATACGACCTAGCCAACATGCGACCAGAGTGTCAATTTGAACAAGGCCTAAACGAAAGCACGTATGCGGCTATATAACCTATGCGACCTCGTTAACATGTGGCCTAGTTATTGTGCAGCCTCCAACTCATAAGATCTTTTGGTTACAACTATAAAGATCTTCGCACAGTTGGTACTGACTACGTGTCCAGCTGAACAAGTCACGCCCACAACGGGTTGATAACAACACCTAGATCCTATTAATAGCATATGTCAACCAAGACCACGTAGTAATATACCCATGGCATGCAGCAACAGTTGTAACAGCATTCTGTTGAAGGAGCCTTATGCGACCATCGAACAGTGGCATATGCGGCACCCATAGCCCATCAGCACGATGGCTATAAATAGACTATTGTACTGACTTACAAGCTGGGTGAGCTCGACTATAATGTCCTGCCATAGACCCTAAGGGTATTATAGCAGAGATACATAGTGTAGCGAGCTCCGAGCGAGCGACACAGAGTTTTGTGAATTCTTCCCAAAATTGGAAGATTATTTTGAGATCTTCGAACATATTCGAGGGTACAATGTGACTATTGTCACTTCGGCCAACACAAAAGATGAGACTTTACCACCGTGGAGCGGCTTTTTGCTAAAAGATGAGGCGAAACTAGTGGTCGGCCAACTAAAGCTCGCTAAGTTAGCAACTTGAACGTTCAAAAGGTTGACTTTTTCTGCTTTAGAGAGAGACCGAACCAAGTAGCTAGCTGGCTATCTTCTAATCAACACTCAAGGGAGAGAGAAGAGCTTCTGTATCAGATAGTCCACGGAGTAAAGAGAGTTGCTACACTCTTAACCCTCCATCATCACCCCCCCAAAAAAAATTGTACTTAGATTGTCTTCTAGGACTCTTCTTTGTACCTTCTTAGTTTGTTAATCAAATCTAGTTCTTCCAGTTCTCGTTTTGATATAAAATAGCAAAAATGGTAGTGAATCTTTTAGGGAATTCTTTCTCCTCTGTCGAGGAGGTGGTGACGCAATCTGATGCGGCCAAGCTCGACTCGACACAAAAGATACTGGTGGTCTATTTCGACCAGTAAGTCTTCGAGGATATGCTTTTCGGAGACAGCGTGAGTCCTTATCCGAGGCAAGAAAAGCCCAAGAAGACCCGCCGGACATGGGTGGCAAAGGCCTCTGAGCCTCGCCCAACTACGAAGCATGAGCTCCCCATCCCTCTCCGTGCCGCAACGACCGCACATCATGCCGCCACAGTCGATGCGGCAGCCTCTTCCAACCGAAAGTGTGCTTCCTACTCGAGGACTCACAAAATGTAGGCGGCCAAGGCTGTTGTACCCCACTCAGCTGCAGAGCAGACAATTTCAGCCTTTGACTCTATTTTCCATGACGGTCGCCAGACGAACAGCCATAACATCCAAATCTATGTGGTATCCCGGGCTGATGTAGAGACTGTTCAGCACCCAAACTCTGGCAGAAAAAAATACTATGATGCTAGACATTCTGGTGCTTAGGTAGCTTCTGTGCAGCCAAGAAGGAGGTCATATAAGACTGCCTATGCGACATCAACTAACAACCGCAAAGAGCGGCCCGCATGCGCCCCCAATAGCAACAGAACCTCGATTTTTGATCGTATCTCATGCGGCGCATATTCTATGTGACCCACCAAGAATTGTGAAAACCTAAAGCTGGACTATTCATACTACGCGCCTGTGGTAGCTAAGTTGAAGATATCTAGGGCAGTGCGAGCCCGTCAAGCTCGAGCAACTGCTGATACGACTGACCGCCAACAAGCATCGCTAGTTATTACTCGAGCCTCTGACGGAGAGTTGTACAAGACCGACCCTTGTGTTCAGTCCATAGGGACCAACGGATAGGGCTAGTCTCAAAAGCCTTCCACAGTACCTCAGGGCATGTTCGTCTATAAACCCAGGCCAGGGAGAAAATACAGCGCTTGTGCAACCGTGTGCTCGGGATACCCGGACTCACAAAGAGGATACAAAGGTAAAACACCCTTTGCATTATTTGCGTAACGTGATTACTCACAAACACAAAGTAAGGGAAACTACTGCGGCGTACAACGTGCCCTCTCCGAGACATAGTTGTGCTAGCATTATTATCAATTGATGCTGCAATAAAATAGCAGTACTCACAGACATGCAGTCGGCCTTTCAGCGACTGCACCAAAAAGCCCCTACCCGGCAGCAACCCGGAGACCAGGTAAAATTATCAAAGGAGGAGGAGTTGACCTTTGCCTCAACTACTCAACTGGGAAACTGTCCGCCACCAAGGGAGGAAAGCAGTCGGATACCTCCAGTCTGGCCCCCTCTACGATGACATCGTGAAGACGATTACCTGGAAAGCAGACGACGACACCAACGGAAGGTGTCTTCCAAGGCACCCGCTCAAGGAAGAAGCTGTCAGCTCCTGAGGGTAGTTTATCCTCAGAACCATTAGGGGTGGCCCAAGCTGGAGGTAGTGTCCCCCTTGACGTACATGACAACCCAGCGTTCCGAGGGGATATTGAATCTCAAGGATCACATGTCAGGTTCTCTAGAGCATCTAGGGCTTAGGGTAGCAATCCTCCAGAATTAGAATATGGTACGATGATACCTACCTCCCCTGAAGTCTATAACTCCCAAGGAACAAACAATGACATTCTTGGGGGTAATTTTCATGACCCACACCCAGATATTCGGGCACGAGTATGTGGTTACGCCCAGCCTATGCCACATAATCAACGGTAGAACGCTGTTTGGGTCATTTCTAACTATCTAACATCTCAATAATATAATATGGTACCTGTCAATCATCTTAACTCCAAACGGAGAAACAGTATGGTATCTCACAAGTATGACTAATCTCAATCACAAAACAAACTAAGGAAGATAATGCACGAATGGAATAACGAAGGAAATAATAAGATACAATCCACAATCTGAAATAATACAAGCTGTGAATCTCAACAAATATAATAGTCTAACACATGCCAACACAAATAACTAGACCTCCTCGGGCTCTGCAACTAAGTCCTCCTAGTTTATAGGAGTATCCTCTATAGGTACGCCATTCTGTGGTCCATAGAATATGGGACACTGCTTTATAAGCCAATCATCTAGAAAAATATATTCAGTCAGGATTGGAGCAAAGTACATACCTCTGAAAGCAGTTTTAATAACTTAATCGAGCATATAAAATAGATAATGAAAATAAAATACAAGATCACTAAACATATAAATGAATGAACAATAAATATACAGGTAATGTACGAGAATATAGATCAACAATATGAATATCAGCAATATGATAAAATAAATGCAATCTAAACTAATGTGTCTCATAATACAAGTTTATTATGTGATAGGTTTGGGTGAACATGATCAGGTAAGACGATTACAAATGAGGTATGTAACCAGAATGTACATGATGTAACAATAGGGCTTTGATCACATAATCAACTCCTACTCTCCCATCCCCAACTAATACCAATGGATCCAATCACGACACGCTACGAATACGAAATATAACCATTGAAGAAGAGCAGTGGGTGTACACAAATAAGCAGACTGAACACGAGCAATGTGTGAACATGAAATATAAATCAATACCCAATATATACGATGAAATACATGTACACGAGTACCCGCTGAACACGGTAGGGGAGAACATCTCCTGACGGGATCCATGTTGTACAAGTCCGTGAAATCACTGTGTCGGAATCAAGTATATAATTCTAGAACATGCATATATACACTATTATGAATTGAAAACTATCAGAGAAATATACTCGCCTGAAGTCCAGAGCAAGGTGTGTCTCTCGATGTCCAAGCTGGTGTCACACAGACCTATATATGGTATATTGCATCAATACAAGGTTCAAGAATATAAATAAGTTAAAATAATTCAATTCTAAGTCAATAAGTCATTTCTAGGTCAAACCAATTAAATCTAGGGTACAAGAGTCTAATACTACGATACTAAGTCTATGCACTATAAAACTATGCTATACAAGCTAATCTAAGATACTAAAAGACACTCAAAAAGCCGTATCCTAAGATACGCAAGTTTAATTATATGAAAATAGTATTTTAGATATATATATTCAAGTCAATATACATAATACTATAACAATTCAATAAAAATATGATACATTGGCCTTGTACCAATACTTATCACCCCTATCTCGATACTCAAGCCCAAAACCCTGGTATCGACCCAATACCTTGGTATACTGAGGTAATCCAAAACCTCTACATAGCTAATACCCAATCAACTATATGCTAACATATACTAAGTACTACAATACAATACAATACAATACAATACCTAGATACTAACTATAATATAATATTAACTTACCAATACCTTAAGTAAACTACTCTGAACTAATTACCAATGCTCAAGACTAACCATCTAACCCAATGATACCAAGTAACTGCTACCTAATAATACAACCGGACCTCACTGATACCAACTATTAAAACTACTAAACAACTAGTGAAACACAGAAAACCCAACCCTTGACTGAACTAAAGCCTGATACCTTGCTAACCCAATAGCCAACTGAAATAACTCGATACCTGGACTGAACACTGATACTTCTACTGATACTGTGCTGTACTATGGAGTTGCCAATGCTCCTACTGTGCACATAGTGCCTCTCTTTGTTGTGGCTGCTTGTAACTTATTTTTCTTGTCTACACAGTGAACTGCTCTCACCGAGTTGGCTGCCTGCCTCCTTCCTATGCACTTCTCACTGTGCAGTGTGCACAGTTGCTCGAGCAGCTCTTGCTTGAGTATCCCTCTTGCTTCTAATGACCTTATCTTGCTGTTCGAGCACTGTTTGTTTTCTGATACACTGTATAGTAGGATACTGCACAGTTCCTCCCCCTTCTTGCTGAATACTGAATCTCAGGGACTGCACATCCTTCAGTGCACTTCTCGCTTGCCCAAGCTGCAGCTCTTATCTGTTGATGAATTGTCGAGCCACCCCTCAACCACTGGCACACACCCATAGCTACACAACCACACACACACACACACACACACAAACACAATGCACACACTCTCACACATACACAAATACATATACACACAACCCTCTATGTATATACTCATCTCTATATATAAATCCAACTATATATATATATATATATATATATATATATATATATATATATATATATATACACACTCTTACACATAATCACACACACATGCATGTACACATATAACCACACACACACACACACACACACACACACACACACTCACACATATATATATATATATATATATATATATATATATATATATACACACACACACACCCCAACACACACACACACACACACACACACACACACACACACACACACATATATATATATATACACACACACACCCCAACACACACACACACACCCCAACACACACACACACACACACACACACACACACACACACACACACACACACATATATATATAATTGTGGACAAAATACCAAACACGTGGAGTGCACCGCACCCATATCACACTTATTCAATGGTACGCTTGCGATATGGCTCCAACACAGAACCAAATATATCCCGAAGGTCACGAGCAAGTCTAATACACTAAATATGAATAATACGTATAATAATTAGATCAACTACGTGTCCGTATCATTATGTGATATGTACAAGTTCCCGTGTCAGAGAAAACCCCCCAAAATCAATCCGTTTTTTCAAATTGACGAGATACGGCCTACACGTATCCAATTATGGATATGACACTAGTCACAAATAAGCAATCATATTTCAAGTTGATTTATTAGACCAATTGACAAACACCATATGTGTCAATCTCGAAATTCTTCTAAAATTGACACCAAAATCTACTTAACTTCCACCGTAGGTCTCCTATGAACCTAAAACCAATTTCTATGGGTGGCCTATGCATGTGGGTTGGTTTCTCATGGTTAAATATTAGATTTAGAGTCTACTAGAAGGGAAAAAACTGAAATGTACCTATTGGGAGATGGATTTCAAATAAAAAATCCCCAAATGGAAAGTAGCTCCTATCCATGTAGATCTTAGTCTCCTCCTTCTTGCTTCTTGCCTCCTTCTTGTAGATCCTTGATGTAGAAGCCTCCAATAAAAAATAGGAAAGGAATTTGTGAAGAAGATGGTAGAGAATTAATGAGGAAATGAAGGAAATTGGAAGAGGAAAAAACTAGATCTAAATGGAATTGGAATTAAAATGCGAGAGGCACTCTCTCTCCTCCCTCTATGGCCAGCCAAATACCCTCTCCCAAGCAATGTGAAATGTCCTATTTAGCCCTTAGGGCCTCTCATGAAGAAATTAATTAGGGAGAGAAGGTTCTAGTCTAACGGTTTCACTAATTAATACAACCTCCTAATCCATGGGCCTAATTCATGGGCTCAAACTAAACTCATATAAAATATTGGTTCATGCATCTAATTAAATAGGTTAGGTCCACTACAAAAGTCTAAAATAATCTACAAGTAGCAATCAATAAATAATACAAAATTAATAATCATGCATGCACAATATTTAAATACAATTAATCCAAAAATTAAAATACCCGTGTCAATTACCAAACTACCCTTAAATCAAAATATGAGGGTTACAATCCTACCTACCTTAGAAAAATTTCTTCCTCAAAATTAAGAAAGGAACTAACTACCAAAAGCAAACAATATAATTCAAGAAAGAATTATACCTCACGGCTCGAACAAATATGTATATGGCTCGCGCATCTCGGCCTCTCGCTCCCAGGTACTCTCTTCTGGCGAGTGATGCCTCCACACGACACGCACCAAAGGAATCGTCTGGTTCCTCGGCACCTTCTCTATCCGATCCAGAATATCCACTGGCTGCTCTGGATAGCTAAGAGTAGGGCCCACCTCTATCGCTGAGTTATCCAATACATGACTGGGATTTGCCACGTACCGTCTCAGCTGTGACATATGAAATACATTGTACACTCCCTCCAATGCAGGTGGTAAGTCTAGTCTGTATGCAACTGCACCGACCCTCTCAAGTATACTGAAAGGTCCGATAAATTACGGACTAAGCTTGTCGCCTCCACCGAAATAAATTATGCTACGTGTCAAAAAAATCCTCAAGAAAACCAAACTGCCAACCTAGTACGAAACACAACCTTATCAATCTAACAAATTAAACAAGCAATACAAAATAAAAATCTATACCTCAAACTCCAAAGGTCTCCGGTGGCTATCGGCCCAATGCCGCTGTCTGTCCTGCGCCACTCGAAGTCTATCCCTGATAAACTTTACCTTCTCGGTTGCATCTACTACCATTGCTGGTCCCAATAAAGCTCTCTCACCAACATCATCCCAGGATAATAGAGTACGGCATCTCCGTCCATATAATGCCTCGAATGGTGATATCTCGATGCTGGCTTGGTAGCTGTTATTGTATAAAAACTCTACCAAGTGAAGGTGATCCTCCCAAGAACCTCCAAGATCCAAAATACAGGTGCATAATATATCCTCGAGAGTCTGAATAGTCCTCTCCGACTGTCCGTCAGTCTGAGGGTGATAACCGGTCCTAAACTTGAGCTTAGTGCCCAAGCTAGCCTGCAAACTCCTCCAGAAGTGGGACGTGAGGCAACTATCCCAATCCGAGACTCTGCTCACTGGAACACCATATAATCTAACAATCTGGAGCACATACATCTCTGCGACCTTCTCTGTAGATGTACCCACTTTGAATGGCAGAAAGTGGGTTAATTTGGTCAACTTGTCCACGATGACCCAAATCGCATCTTTACCTCCTGGAGAACGCGGAAGTCCTCATACAAAATCCATGGTCACATGCTCCCATTTCCACTCTGGAATAGGTAAAGGCTGAAGTAATCCACCTGGCCTCTATTTTTCCGCCTTTACCTGTTAGAAAACTAAGCATCTGGATACGAAGCTAGCTACCTCCCGCTTCATACCATACCACCATACATGCTCTCTCATGTCTCTATACATCTTGTTGGCACCTTGATGCATAGAGTATTGAGAATAATACGCCTCCTGCAGAATCTCCTCGTACAATGCTCCTCTTGGTACGCACAATCTGGTACCATGTCACAATGATCCATCATCTGCGATGAAGAAGTCCTCTGCCATCCCCATCTGAACTTATGCTCTAATGCTCCTCAGAGAGTCATCCTCATACTGTCCGACTTTGACCCGGTCCATCAGCTCTGACTATACCTGAAGTCCCTACATCTATGCTGCGACTCCACGAACTAGTACCTCAATACCCAAACTGTCAAGATCTGTTAATAAATATTTGTCTCTCGTCAAGCACATACCTACGAGATACCTGCTCAAAGCATCCGCAACTACGTTAGCCTTCCCTGGATGGTACTGTAAAGAAATATCGAAGCCTTTTATCATCTCCAACCATTATCGCTGCCTCATGTTGAACTCTTTTTGTGTAAACACATACTTTAAGCTCTTGTGGTCTGTGAAGATCTCCACTCTCTCTCCATACAAGTAGTCTTTCCACAATTTGAGAGCAAAGTTAACTGCTGCCAACTCCAAGTCATGGGTAGGGTAGTTCTTCTCATGCGGGCATAATTGACTGGAATTATAGGCAATCACCTTCCCGTGCTGCTGTAACACATAACCCAAACCCTTTCCTGATGCATAACTATAAATAGAAAATCCTCCTGCTCCTGATGGCAGTGTCAAGATTGGAACTGTAGTCAACCTCCTCTTCAGCTCCTCAAATACTGGCTAACAATTCTCAGTCCAGACAAATTCTATGTCCTTCCTGGTTAGTCTAGTCACCGACTCTGCAAGTCTGGAGAAGTCCTGAACAAACCTTCGATAGTAGCCTGCCAATCCAAGGAAACTCCTAATCTTTGCTAGTAAACTCGGGGTAGACCATGGCACAACTGCTAAAATCTTCTTCGGGTCTACTGAGATTCTATCTCCTGTAATAACATGCCCGAGGAATTTAATCTTATCAAGAAAGAATTCACACTTTGATAGCTTGCCATATACCTTCTTCTTCCTAAGGATCTCCAGAACAATCCTCAACTGCTGCCCATGCTCCTCTAGGATCTTCGAATATATCAGAATATAATCAATGAAGACTACAACAAACTGGTCCAAGTACTGATGAAATACCGTGTTCATTAGGTTCGTGAACGCTGTTGGGGCATTGGTCAACCCAAACGGCATTACCGAGAACTCGAACTGCCCATAATGAGTTCTGAAAGCTGTCTTCGGGATGTCTTCCCTCTTCACTTTCACCTGGTGGTACCCTGAACTCCAATCTACCTTTGAGAATACCTTCGCTCCGCACAACTGGTCAAATAAGTCATCAATTCGCGACAACGAATATTTGTTCTTGATAGTGAGGTTGCTAAGTGCCCTTTAGTCGATAGACATACATACCAATCCATTTTGAGTACTATATCGTAACTCGGAAGTGACATTACGAGTAAACTTAAGCTCAACTCTCGGCCTCTCTAGTTCTTGCAAATATCACTGACCAAGATAATGCCAACTCTGGTCATGATCTTGCAAGTCCTCGCCAACGGTTCAGACTCAAGACAATACCTCAAAGCAAAAGATACAGATACAAAGCTATGAGAAGCACTAGAATCGAACAAAACATGAGCTAGAAAGGAATCGAGATAAACTGAACCTGAGATAACATCGCCAACTGGCTCCTCCTCCTCGACAGTTAAGGCAAAAGCTTGCCCCTGCCGCTGAGCACCTCTCTACTGCTGATGCTGGGAAAACTGCTGCTGCTGCAGTAATATAGATCCTCTATGCTGTTGTCTCGCTGGTGGTCTAGCGGGTGCCCTATATGCATGTCCTCTGCCCTGAGTTGGACGAGTTGGAACTTTAGGACAAGCCCTCAACTGATGATCTCCCGATCCACAAAATAAGCATTGGCCTAGCCTCATCCTGCATGCATCCCATCCGTGTCCTTGCTTCTTACAGAAAGTGCAAGGAACTGCTGCCCTCGGAATCTGATACATCTGTTGTGCCGTTGCTCTAGCTGGCCCATGATACTGCTGCCTCTGGTACTGGTAATGCCTCTGGTGCTGCTGCTGAAAATGAGGCCTCTTTGCTAGACCAGTATTGGTACTAGATCCTCCTGTGTCCCTCGGCCTCTTAGAGCCAAGCTCTAAGTCATCCTCCGCTCTCTACGCCTGTCTGAGAATCTTCTCGAAGGTGGTGGTAGGATCTCCGTTCGTGTGGGATTTGACCTCTCGATTTAGGCCCTTTCTGAACTTCCTGTCTCTGCCTTTAGGGTTCTGCCCCACCACGAAGCAAACTAGTCGGCAATACTCTGTCATATACTTGTCCACTGATATACCTCCCTGGACGAGGTACTAGAACTGGCTCTCCAAAGATGTAAGAGCCACATCTGGGAAGAACTTCTCCTTGAAAAGCTCTTTGAAGGCTTCCCAAGTGAATCCTGGTACTGCAATCATGGGGTCTATCTGAAACCATATCAAGGTAATATCGAATATCATACACCCCGCTGCCTCTATCTGTAGCATCTTTAGAATCTGCGCCAGCCACAGATTCTGCTCGATGTCCTCTATCCAATCATCTGCGTAAAGGATCCCCTCTATGCTTCTAAAGTCCTTCGAGCCCATTCTCTTGAAGTCTATGATGGTACCCGGCCTTGGTTGCTGAGGAATAAACTGAGGTGGTGCCGTCTGTGGCTGGACTGTAGTAGCTCTCTGAATTGCTTCAAGTACGATCTGGTAAGCATTCTCCACGCTCTATCACAGGACCTCTGACTAACGCTATTGTGCCTCCATCATCTGCTGGAAGAGCGTGAACATCTGCATCTGATCAGCTGCAGGTGGTGGGGGTGGAAGATCCTCAAAAACTATCTTCTCTATCCTCGGTACTGGTGGTGGAGCACCTCCCAAAGCTGCTGCTGATACGCCCACCTGGACCGGTGAAGCTGACCTCCGGAATGTTGGTGCTAGACCATCGTCTGAGGGTGCTGCCCTTATGGGTGATAAAGTGACTGATCATGCTGTTATGGCACGTGAACGCTGGGAACACGTCTTCGGCAGCATCCTAAAGATAGATTGAAATAAGGAATCAATATTGAATATGATACGATATCATCAAAGAAGGACATAATTTTATTCAAAGTAAAGCAATATTCAATAGATAAGGATTTACAAAACAGATTTTGGAATATTTTCTTGTGGTGATTGAGTAAACTCTTAGCCTAAATCCTATTTCCTAAAGCAGGCTCGTAGCAGTACTCTAGGCGAGTACCACTATGAAATTGTACTACTTGCGAATCTAGACCTGCATGGGCCACCACTAAAAACGTGTCATGACCCACACCCGGATATTCGTGCACGAGTACGTAGTTTCGCCCAGCCTACGTCGCCGAATCGGCGGTAGAACGCTGTCTGGGTCATTTCTAACTATCTAACGTCTCAATAATATAATATGGTACCTGTCAATCATCTCAACTCCAAACGGAGGAACAATATGATATCTCACAAGTATGACTAATCTTAATCATAAATCAAACTAAAAAAAATAATGCACGAATTAAATAGCGAAGAAAAGAATAAGATACAATCCACAATCTGAAATAATAATACAAACTGTGAATCTTAACAAATATAATAGTCTAACACATGCCAACACAAATAACTAGACCTCATTAGGCTCTGCAACTAAGTCCTCCTGGTCTATAGGAGTATCCTGAATAGGTACGCCATCCTGCGGCCTGTAGAATGTGGGACACTGCTCTTTAAGCCAATCATCTAAAAAAAATATCCAGTCAGAATTATAGCGAAGTACATACCTCTGAAAGCAGTTTCAATAACATAATCCAGCATATAAAACAGATAATAGAAATAAAATACAAGATCATTAAATATATGAATGAATGAACAATAAATATACAGATAATGTACGAAAATATAGATCAACAATATGAATATCAGCAATATGATAAAATAAATGCAATCTAAACTAATATGCCTCAGAATACAAGTTCATTATGTGATCGGTTTGGGTGAACATGATCAGGTAAGATGATTACAAGTGAGGTATGTAACTAGAATGTACACAATGTAACAATGGGGCTTTGATTACATTATCAACTCCTACTCTCCCATCCCTAACTAATACCAATGGATCCAATCACGAAATGCTACGAATACGAAATATAACCACTGAACATGAGCAATGGATGTACACGAATATCATAACTACTGAACACAAGCAGTGGGTGTACACGAATAAGTAGACTGAACACGAGCAGTGTGTGAACACTAAATATAAATTAATACCCAATATACACGATGAAATACATGTACACGAGTACCCGCTGAACACGGTAGGGGATAACATCTCCTGATGGGATCCATGTAGTACAAGTCTGTGAAATCACTGTGTCAGAATCAAGTATACAATTCTAGAACATGCATATATACACTATTATGAATTAAAAAATATTAGAGAAATGTACTCGCCTGAAGTCCTGAGCAAGGTGTGTCTCTCGATGCACAAGCTGGTGTCACACTGACCTATATATGGTATGTTGCATCAATACAAGGTTCAAGAATAGAAATAAGTTAAAATGATGCAATTCTAAGTCAATAAACCATTTCTAGGTCAAACTGATTAAATCTAGGGTACAAGAGTCTAATACTACGATACTAAGTTAATGTACTATGAAACGATGCTATACAAGCTAATCTAAGATACTAAAAGATACTCAAAAATCCGTATCCTAAGATACGCAAGTATATATGAAAATAGAATTTTAGATATATATTCAAGTCAATATACATAACACTATAACAATTCAATAAAAATATGATACCTTGGCCTTGCACAATATGTATCACACATATCTCGATACTCAAGCCCAAAATCTTGGTATCGACCCAATACCTTGGTATCCTGAGGTAATCCAAAACCTCTACATAGCTAATACCCAATCAACTATAAGCTAACATATACTTAGTACTACAATATAATACAATACCTAGATACTAACTATAATATAATATTGACTTACCAATACCCTAAGTAAACTACTCTTAATTAATAACCAATGCTCAAGACTAACCATCTAACCCAATGATACAAACTAACTGCTACCCAACAATACAACTAAACCTCACTGATACCAACTACTAAAACTACTAAACTACTAGTGAAACACAGAAAACCCAACCCTTGACTGAACCAAAGCCTGATACCTTGCTAACCTAATAGCCAACTGAAATAACTCGATACCTGGACTGAACACTGGTACTTTTACTGATACTGTGATGTACTGTGGAGTTGCCAATGCTTCTGTTGTGCACACAGTGCCTCTCATTGCTGTGGCTGCTTGTACCTTATTTTGCTTGTTTGCACAGTGAACTTCTCTTCCCGAGTTGGCTGCCTGCCTCCTTCCTGTGCACTTCATGCTGTGTAGTGTGCATAGTTGCTCGAGTAGCCCTCTTGCTGCTATTGACCTCATCTTGCTGCATGAGCACTATTTGTTTTCTGATACAATGTGTAGTAGGATACTACACAGTTCCCCCCTTCTTGCTGAATACTGAATCTCAGGGACTGCACATCCTTCAGTGTACTTCTCGCTTGCCCAAGCTGCAGCTCTCATCTGCTGATGAATTATCGAGACACCCCTCAACCACTGACACACACCTACATATACACAACCACACATACATACACACACAAACACAATGCACACACTCTCACACATACACAAATACATATACACACAACCCTCTATGTATATACTCATATATATATATATATAAATCCAACTCTATTTATATATATATATATACACTCTTACACATAATCACACACACACACACATGCATATACACATATAATCACTAAAACACATACACACACACACACACGCACACACACACACACACACACACACACATACACACACACACACACACACACACATATATATATATATATACACTATTATATACACACATATAGTCACACACAAATAAACTTAATCATATACACACTCATATACATATATATATTACAAAAAATATTATATATATATATATATATATATATATATATATATATATATACACACATGTACATATAGAATTATGGGCAAAACACCAAACACGTGGAGTGCACCGCACCCGTATCACACTCATTCTATGATACACTTGCGATAAGGCTCCAACACACAACCAAACGCATCCCGGAGGATACAAGCAAGTCTAATACACTAAATATGAATAATACGTATAATAATTAGATCAACTACGTGTCCGTGTCACAATGTGATATGCACAAGTTCCCGTGTCGGAGGAAAACCCCCAAAATTAATCTGTTTCGTCAAATTAACGAGATACAGCCTACACGTATACAATTGTGGTCACGACATTAGTAACAAACAAGTAATCATATGTTAATTTGATCTATTAGACCAATTGACAAACACCACATGTGCCAATCTCGGAATTCTCCCAAAATTGACACCAAAATGCACATAACTTCCACCGTAGGTCTCCTATGAACCTAAAACCAATTTCTATGGGTAGCCTATGCATGTGGGTTGGTTTTTTAGGTTAAATCTTAGATTTAGATTCTACTAAAAGGGGGAAAACTGAAATATACCTATTGGGAGATGTATTCCTAATGAAAAATCCCTAAATGGAAAGTAGCTCCTCTCCTTGTAGATCTTGGCCTCCTCCTTCTTGCTCCTTGCTTTTTTCTTGTATATCCTTAATGTAGGAGCCTTCAATGAAGAATAGGGAAGGATTTTATGAAGAAAATGGTGGAGAATTGATGAGGGAATGAAGAAAATTGGAAGGAAAAAAACTAGATCTAAATGAAATTGGAATTGAAATTAGAGAGGCACTCTCTCTCCTCCCTATTTGGCTGGCCAAATACCCTCTCCCAATCAATGTGAAATATCCTATTTACCCCTTGGGGCCTATCATGAAAAAAATTATTATGGAGGGAAGGTTCTAGTCTAATGGTTTTACTAATTAATACAACTTCCTAATCCATAGGCCTAATTCATGGGCTCAAACTAAACTCATATGAAATATTAGTTTATGCATCTAATTAAATAGGTTAGGTCCACTACACAAGTCTAAAATAATCTACAACTAGCAATTAGTAAATAATACAATAATTAATAATAATGCACACACAATATTTAAATACATTCAATCCAAAAATTAAAATACCCGTGTCAATTTCCAAACTACCCTTAAATCAAAATGTGAGGGTGACAGTAATCTCCATTGAATAGACAGAGCGTCATCTGGAGCTGGGAGTAGCATCTCCTTTGAGTTTGAAGATGATGTAACCATGTCCGTCTTCCCTGAAGACTGTGCGACTCAAGAACCGAAGACAGAAGGGCTCGGTGATCGCCAATATTTTGATGCTCTTGAGGCAATGATGCACACCATGTGTGCCATAATGCAGACTCTGGCCCAGGCAATACTAGAGATTAAGGCGAACATGGTCCTGCCACCCTCAGGGCCCACAGTAAATCTGCTAGCCGGGAGTAGCAGTCTCCTGGTGATCCATGCCAACCCATCATACGGTAAGGATAGTGATTCCCAAGAACTAGACAATGACATGTCTGGGGGTAGTCTCCCTTGACAAGAGAGAGCAGCATCCAAAACTGGGGGTAGAACTCCCTCCAAGTCCAAAAATGATAAGAAACTACCAGTCTTCCTGGAGGACCGTACGACTCAGGTATTAGAATCTCCAAAGTCAAAGGGGACTTTCTTCTTCAATGATGAAGACATCATTGAGATCTTCAACATACTGATGAAGGGAAAGAAACTTCGGCTATCCAACATCAGGTTCCCTGAAGAGGCTGACAAGGTCGATAACCCAAAATATTGCCTCTTTCATCGGTACATTCATCATCCAACTAGAGACTTCTCTGTGTTAAAGAGATATATTCAACAATTGATCAATGCCAATGAGCTCACCCTCGACTTCGAGGATAGAACAACCATGACGAACATAGTATCCTCCAATTTGGAAACTTCCTACCGACAGAAGCCCAAGATGGAGTGGTCCCAGCCTAGGCAATCCGGGAGGTCGACGTCAACCTTCCGCCAGCTTAAAATCGAGCAGCAGGCTTGGTATCACTTACTACCCTAAGAGGTGAGGTTACTTCTCAAAGGTTGGCACAATAAATAGCACCTTCAACGACCAGGTTAAAGGGAAAGTAATGCAGGCCGGGCCGCAGAATCATTTCCTTAAAAAGCACAAATTCTAGACTTTGGATGCTCAGTGCAGCTCGATAAGTCTTCCCGTGCACAAAATCTAAGTCTCGCATGACTCATCAGCAATGACGTATGATAGGCAACGCTCCATTGTACGCATCTGAGCAAGTCTTCAGCGCAAGGATGTATTACCCTCCATGTGCACATGATGGTACTTCTCGTCATAACAAATCCTTGGGGGAAATAAACAGTATTTCCCTGCACAATATACAAAAAAATTACAGCAAGCGATGGTCCTCGACCTGGTAGACAAACGTGAGCACGCGGCAGTAATCCTACGCGCACAACTCAGCCAACTCCCTCGTGTATACACGATAGTGTTCTTGTGCACAGAGCTCCTTATTCGGCACAGGCTGAGTCATCAATAGTATTCAACGTAACAAATAATAAGCTGCCTCAGTTCCATCATTATAGTCAACAATCACTCTGTCTCATGTCGAAGATGGGATATGACCTCCAAAAGCTGAAGGTATGAAGTTTGACAAAGGATGACGTATTCCTTTACTATCCGACAGTTTTTACAACAGCACTCGCAGAGGGCTAGGATATGGAGATGCTTGTACGTACCATGACTCATAAGAAGGCCGAAAAATTCTTACCTAAATTAGAGGGTGTCACGACCCGCACCCGGAATAGGGGGCACGAAAGCGTGGGTACGTCCAGCATACGCTGCAGCATCGGCGGTAGAACGCTCTCTAGGTCATGTAACTATCTAAATAATCTCTCACGAATATTCAACTCCATAAGGAGACACAGATATCACAATATAATATAGAATATACTCAATCACATAAACTAGAGCACGATGAGATATCGAAGCAAGCAATAAAATACAAGATAAGTCTAACAACAATAAATAATCTAACCTACAATAAATAACATCCAATCTCCAAGTATGCTGGAAACAAGTCCTCTATGTCACAGTCTGAAAAAAATATCCAGTCAGGATTGGAACGAAATACACCTCTAACAGCAGTTCCATGCATATTGACAAAAACTATAACACAGTGTAAAGAAATACAAGACAGATATAAATAACTAGCAATAAGAATACTGGAATAAGGGAATGCTGGAATAAGAAATACTGGAGCATCATCATCAATATACATCTAGCAATGAAATAGAAATACATGTACACGCGAGAACAATAAACTGGTATATAAATGTGTACAAGAACAATAACTAGAACATATAGAGATGCTAGATCAATATACTAGAGATGCATGTCAAGAATCATCTAACTAAGTATGTAAAACATCAGCATATCATGTGATCAGCTTGGGACTATATGACTCATTACATTGATTAGCGATCATCCCCAACAAGTCCGGCTAACCATATGTAACAGTGATGAGGCATGTAAGGGTCTGGCTGCACCGACGTGAGGTGTGTGTGAGCTATGATGCATGTAAGGTTGGATATGATCACATAAGCTACTAATATTTCTTCTTTTTCCCCAGCTAGCACGATGGATTCCAATCACGACTCCTCGTGACAGATCACAATGATGCCAACTCGTATAAAGAACAGTGTCAGAGTCATGTTGTCACGACCCGCACCCGGTTTAGGGGCACGAATGTGTGGGTACGTCCAGCCTACGCCGCAGCATCAGCGGTAGAACACTGTCTAGGTATTGATACTATCTAACTAATTGTCACGCAATTATCCAATCTCCATTAGGAGGCACGGATGACACAAATAGATGAACATATACTCAATCACAGGATTACAGCACGATAAGATTTCGAAACAGAAATTAAAATTAAACACAACACAAGTCCACAAGAAATAACTTAACTTAACAATATCCAAGAATCATCAAAATGCCGGAGACAAATCCGGTACCAAATAGTCTACTAAAAGAACTAACAAGAAATAATAATTCCGTCTAGACCTTCCAGAATCACAGCTAACTACCAAGTCTGCAGCTACTCACCATAGTCCATAAAGTGTCGGACAGCGGTCCTCTAAGGCATAGTCTGGAAAAATGTTTCCAGTCAGGAAGGAGCAAAGCACAATCTCAAATAACAGTTCCATTAATTGATAATGTCTATAATACAATAAAACATGTCATGCTAGCTACTGAGAAGACAGTAAAATAATTGAAATGGCAATTTAAGAGAGACAGGTAATATAGAGAGACAGGCAATATGTTACAGTCGGTGCATGTATGGAAATAAAAAGAACAAGAAACAGTATCATATACGGGTGATGTAGTATATGATTAAAGATAGAGAACTGTAATCTATTCTAGGTGTTTGAAATAGTAGTTTCGAAATATGATCGGCTTGGGAACATGTACAGTAGCTACAGGGCCTGGCTAATCATGGGTGAAGAGCATGATTAACACTTACAATTTTATATACTACAATAAGAGGTTATGATCACATTTCTTACTAACTACTTCCCCGCCCCCAACTAGTACTGTGGATCCAACCATGACACGTCACGATACACGAACAAGTCAAGTCTATCATGTACGATATCTAAATATACATGTCGTGTACAATATCAATACAATAATCAAGGTAACATCTCATGACTGCAGATCCAAGCTATACTAGTCCGTGTAACACAGTGTCAAAGATTCAGTTGTAACATTTCAAGATCATTGAACTTATAGCAATTATCAAGAATTGGAAATTATCAGAGAATGTACTTGCCTTGGTCCTTAGCTGGTATTTATGGATGTCCTGTTCCAGAGTACCCCCTGGGTAACCCAACAGTCCTATAAACACATCACAATATGACATTTGTATCAGAAACTATCCTAACACACAATAGAAATACACTGGCCTCAGGGCCATGCCAGGCAGGGCACTAGTCAACTAAGGTCATCTAGTAGGACTACGTATTTAAATAAACATCTTATTAATTAATATATATATATATAATTTCCATCCATTACATTTATAGATATATGTATAAATATATATATACTTTAAAATAAATGATTCTTGTATGTATATATAAACATAATAATTTGTACTTACAATATTTATACACGCACCAATTTAAATGTGTTTACAATATATATACATATATATTCCTTTTAAAATTACCTATTTGATTTATACTAGTGTATACTCACATATATGCCAAAAATACATTTTAGAATTTATACTAGCATATACTTTTTATTTAATAGATATTATAAAAATAACCCAATGTATATATATATACCATACATATCCATGTATACATTAATTTAAATTACATAATTACATAATTACATAATTACATATTAATATATACATATACGTATATATTAATTACTTACATACATACATACATCATATATCTACAATATTAAGTATACAATAGAATTTCAATAATACATTTATATACTAATACAAAAATATATACTCTACATTATGTATTTTAAATATTAATTAAATAAATGCTATTCATTTTCATGTATTTAAAATATTAATTTGATACATACTCAATTACAATTTAATAAAATAATTAATACGCTTATACATATATTAAACATTATGTTTAAATATTAATTAATAAACAATATGCATATACATATACTAATTCGTATTTATACTAGAATATATGTAATACATATGTATTAAAATATAGAGATTTATATATATAAAACATATATACACTAATATATTTTACAAGTTATATACATACAATTAATTTTTAATAAAATAAATACTATACATTTACATGAATTTAAATACCTACAATACATATACATATCATATATATATATTCAAGTATATACATATATATATATGTATATATATAAATAAAGAGAAGGAAGGGGTGAAGAATACTTACAGAGTGGTGGTGAATGGTGTTGATGGTGGTGGTGGAAGGAGTTGTAGATGATGGTGGTGGATGATGATCGTGAGGGGGCCGTCGTCGGGCCGGAGAGAGGAGCACTTGCAGCGGCGAGGGGAGATCGGCAGCGGGCCTGCCGGTGTAGTGGGGCGCCGGAGTCGGTGTGTAGGCCGGGGGTGGCTGCCGGAGTCCGCCGGTCGGCTGAACAGAGATGGATGGACGGATGGAGAAAGGATAGGTGGAGATGGAGAAGAGGGGGATGGAGAGCAGCCGCCGGCTCGGGCTAGGCCGGCCGGTCTCGGGGCTGGCCGCCGGGTGGAAGGACAGCGCCGCCGGAGCAGTCAGAGGGCCACCGGAGCGGCTGATGACCGGGCTGGCGGTTTTCAGAAAGGAACAGTGTTCCCTTTCCCCCCCCCCTTAATTTGAAATAAAAATAAACCAAGGAGAAAAGAAGGAAAAGAAGAAGGAAAAAGGAAGGAAGAGAAGAAAAATAGAAGAAGAAAGGAAGAGGGAGAAGAATCCTACGTTGGGTTGAGGGGAGAGGCTTGTGAGGGTGGTGTTTTCTAGGTTGCCTAGGGATTAGGGTTTGAGGATGGGACATGATATTAAATAGGAAGAGAGAGGGTGTGATGTAGGGTGGTGATGGGCCAATTTCAAATGAATGGCTAGGATTGTTCATGAAGGAATTTAATTCATGTAGGAAAATACAATTTGGTCCATAAATAATTAGCCTTTTCATTTGGTCTTGGACCATGGGGTGATGACACCTACAATTGAATAATTGCAACTTAGCCCCTTAAATTCGGGAAATTGCACAAACACATGAAATGACGAAAATTTGGCGGGCGATTCAGTGTCCGGTATTTTGTAGGGTCAGGGGGTGCTGTAAGATGGGTATGGGCTGAATCTGCAGGGCACTGGAATTAAATTGGGATTTTAAAGTCAGATAAAATAGTATCCTCAATTTAAATAGAAATAAATGCAAGTTGTGTTCAACAATTAATTAGGAGTACTTGGGGTCAAAATCAGATCAAGTCATCAATACCAATATTGAAGAAGACTCAGAACAGAATATTACCCTAATTTAGGCCGCAGAAAAAATAGGTCAAGATGGCCTCCAATTTTTGATTGGAACGCACAACGATACAAAAATAAGAAATTAAAATAAACGTCCGCGATGATTTTTGTGCGGCTAGAAACAATGCACAAGGAGCAAAATTATGAGTTGCAAAAATAGCAGAATTGAAGGCGGACATGTCTAGGGCAAGATTGTGAAATTTGTTGGAAGACAAAAGTCTGGATAGTGCTCCAAATATCGAAGCAAAGGCAATGCGCAAAATATTAAATAAAATACAGTAATTAATTACAATCTCCAAATATCAATTTCTAAATAAAATAATAAAATCCAGAATTCTATAATTCGGATAGGGGTTCGTCTACTGGGCTTCTAGGTCTAGTCTGCTAGCTAAAATAAAATAATTAACATTGCATATAATTATATATTTAATTACTCATCGCACAAAATTATTTAAATCAATACACTATCATGCAATTAATTAATTGTAAATAACATAATATTAAATATTGAAAAAATTCGAAAATACCCCTGTTTTCAGAATGTGGTAGTGACAAGTCTACCCACCTTAAAAGAATTTTGTCCTCGAAATTTAAAATCCTCATATTAGCATTTAATCATACACATTATTATTCCCTCCATTAAACTCATCAACCACGAATAATCCACAAGGTCTTTTCACAATTTCAAAATCCAAAATTATCTGTATTCCTGTAAAAATCCTCGACATAGAATCAAAGTCCCTTTTTATTAAAAATTTTCTGAAAGTTTTTAAGTTAATAATCCAATGTCCGGAATTTAATATCCACTCCTCAAAGTACTCAACAATATGATATTTAAGGATTCTCCAAATGTCACATTCAAATATGAAGTTCTAAATTCATAACTTGCAATTAAATAAATACATTGATAAATCTCCAAATTTCCAAATTAATAACCAACTTAAACATGTCATAATCTTTCTTGGAATTAATTAACCACCAATTATGCCATGCTAATTTCTTAACCATTTATTTAAATCAATAATTATCCTCAAATTTTAATCATCTTGTTCCTCTTGTCAAGTCTTAACTCCTTCATGAATCTTCACTACAGTCAACACCAATAATCATGGTCTAAGAAAATTCTACCTATAGTCATACCACATACAATCTAGGGGGAACATACATGGTTATGGTTTCATTTGTTACGGTGTTGCAGTCCATGTATCAGGGGTACTACTAACTACATTATAACAAGAATCATGCATACAAGCTACGGTACTAAGCAATCAATCAATCAAATAGATAGGAACAGAAGGAAGGAAAGAACAGAAATTGCTAACACATTACCTGCAGTATCGGTCTCCTCGACCGTCATCGCAAATGCCCGCCCTGCTGGGGTGGTTCCCTTTGCAGGTACTGAGCAATGTACGGTTCCACAGGTAGCCTAACTGGATCTCTATAGTCTGAAGCTGCGTGTTGGCTGAGAAGATGAGGGACTCGAAGACAATCCCTTACTCGATGTCCCGCAGCGCCGCAGTGCAAACAAAGTCCTAGCCTCGTTCTACAGCTCTCCCAAAGGTGACCTGGCTTCTTACAGAAGTGACAAGTTCGTTGATCCTGCTGTACAGGAACTGGTGCCGGGTACTGCTGTTGATACTGAAATGCCCAGGGCTGTCGCTGGATAGGAACTGGTGCTAGGTACTGCGGTGGATGCTGAAATGTCCATGGTTGTTGCTGAATATGAAATGGTACTTGGTACTCTTGTTGGTGCTGAATACGGGGATGCTTGGCTGGTCCTGGGCTACCATTCGTATCTCCAAAAGTATTGTGACTCCTCTTAGGTCTGAGATCCAGGTCCTCTTCTGTAATCTGAGCATCCATCAAGATAGCCTCGAAGGTAGCGGTACGACGACCAGAAGTGCGCGACTTAATCTTTCTTGTCAGTCCCTTTCTAAATTTCCGGGCTCGATCTCCTGGGTCTCGAATCATAGACGATGCAAAACGGCTCAATCTACAGAATTCCGCAGCGTACTCGTCGACCGACATGTTTCCTTGAACTAAGTCATGAAACTGAGTTTCCAAGGCTCCCATTGCCACGTCGGGAAAGAACTTCTCCTTGAAGAGTTCCTTGAAGGTCTCCCAAGTAAGTCCTTGCGCAGTAATTCTCGGCTCCGTGCGATACCACGTGAGTGCGATATCGAACATCTGACTGCCAGCGGCTTCTACCTTCAAGTTTTTCGGAATCTGGGTCAATCGCAGGCTTCTCTCTATATCCTCTTGCCAGTCGTCAGCGTAGAGTATTCCTTCGGTGCCTTTAAACTCTCGAGGCATCATCCTCTTGAAATCCACTATAGTGCCTGATCTCTGCTGCTGGCCAGGAAACTGCTGGTACTGTGCTACTTTCTCCAAAGCTTGGAGAGTCACTTGATGAGCATTCTCCATGTTTTCTTTCATCAGCTCGGTTTGTGCCTGGTACGCTTCTGCTTGCACCTTCTGAGCCTCAGCTTGAACTCGCTGAGCATCTGCCGTCACTCTCTGGGCATCTTCCATGCCCTGGATCAAGGTAAACATCTGCGTTCCGTCAATGGGCAAACCTCCGGGAATCGGAGTCGGAGGAGGAGGAAGGTTGTCCGTTACAGCTGCGGCAATCTTCTTGACAGGTGGAGGAGGAGGATCACCTACGTGCATCGGAGATGTAGGAGGAGCTACGGCTGTCTGTCTCTCAGGTGGAGGGGTGGCAGACCCCTCTAAAGCTGATGTTCCCGCTCTCATAGACCTTGTCTGCGGCGATATCCTGAAGACAGATCCCAAAGAATCAATTAAGGCAAAATGCGATATCATCAAGGAAGGACAGTATAATTCTAAAGAAGCAACATTTAAGATAGAGAGATTGGAAATAAACCCTAGTTATGATTGCACAGGTCAAAGATGCACCCATAGTCTGATACCTCTATCCCCTAGGGATCACAGTTCTATCACAAACACACTCACTGCTAGCTTCCTTACCTACTGCAATCGCTGATACTAGTTATCCTTATCACTCAAGTGCATAACAGTTGCAACACACCATACTAACTACTGCTCTCTCTCTCTAATACAATCCTAGTTGAATACCCAAGCCAGTTGACAGTGAGATCTCAAACACGCTCAAGCCAACAGATCTTACACATGCATCTTATCTACTTATATACTAATATATCTCTCTCACTATAAGATCTTATCCTCAAATAAAATTCCTCAAAATAACTCCTCGAATAAATTTTAAAGTAAAATTGCATATACTTTTCTCAAGACCAATTATTTAAATACTGAAATAAAACTTAATCACACAAAATCCTTACAGACTTGTCTAGGTTTATTGAATCGAATCTGAATCCTCAAAATAAAATTTTAATAACAATATGTCAACTCCTCAATTTCAAAGTTTTTGCAATTCATTGAAATCTTCAAAATGAAATTTTAATAACAATCTCAATCTTCTCAGAGTCCTAAAATTTGAAATTCATTTTCAATCTTCAATAAAAATTTTAAATCCACCTTCTGTAGTCTAATAGCTCTAATGTTAATCATTCTCACTATCCTCATTGACGAACATCATCAAATAGTACCATAAATTAGTCTATAATTCCTCTTAATATGAAATCAACTCTATAATGAAGCAAAAATCCTAATTTAAATACCTAATCAACAATAATCAAATCAATATCAACAAGTGAGAATGGGCAGAACAAGGGAATGAATTTAAATTGGAAGTTTTAACAAGATTCTCAGGGGTCATCCCAGGAATCTCTCAAGGAATTGTGATTGAGTATTTGCTCTCGTCCTAGTATCCTATGTCCTATATCCTATAACAGGCACGCAGTAGTATAACAAAGATGCCACACTACTACGACATCGCTCTAATTGCGAAGTCTGACCTGCATGGGCCACCACTAAAACGTGTCACGACCCGCACCCGGTTTAGGGGCACGAATGCGTGGGTACGTCCAGCCTACGCCGCAGCATCGGCGGTAGAACGCTGTCTAGGTATTGATACTATCTAACTAATTGTCACGCAATTATCCAATCTCCATTAGGAGGCACGGATGACACAAATAGATGAACATATACTCAATCACAGGATTACAGCACGATAAGATTTCGAAACAGAAATTAAAATTAAACACAACACAAGTCCACAAGAAATAACTTAACTTAACAATATCCAAGAATCATCAAAATGCCGGAGACAAATCCGGTACCAAATAGTCTACTAAAAGAACTAACAAGAAATAATAATTCCGTCTAGACCTTCCAGAATCACAGCTAACTACCAAGTCTGCAGCTACTCACCATAGTCCATAAAGTGTCGGACAGCGGTCCTCTAAGGCATAGTCTGGAAAAATGTTTCCAGTCAGGAAGGAGCAAAGCACAATCTCAAATAACAGTTCCATTAATTGATAATGTCTATAATACAATAAAACATGTCATGCTAGCTACTGAGAAGACAGTGAAATAATTAAAATGGCAATTTAAGAGAGACAGGTAATATAGAGAGACAGGCAATATGTTACAGTCGGTGCATGTATGGAAATAAAAAGAACAAGAAACAGTATCATATACGGGTGATGTAGTATATGATTAAAGATAGAGAACTGTAATCTATTCTAGGTGTTTGAAATAGTAGTTTCGAAATATGATCGGCTTGGGAACATGTACAGTAGCTACAGGGCCTGGCTAATCATGGGTGAAGAGCATGATTAACACTTACAATTTTATATACTACAATAAGAGGTTATGATCATATTTCTTACTAACTACTTCCCCGCCCCCAACTAGTACTGTGGATCCAACCATGACACGTCACGATACACGAACAAGTCAAGTCTATCATGTACGATATCTAAATATACATGTCGTGTACAATGTCAATACAATAATCAAGGTAACATCTCATGACTGCAGATCCAAGCTATACTAGTCCGTGTAACACAGTGTCAAAGATTCAGTTGTAACATTTCAAGATCATTGAACTTATAGCAATTATCAAGAATTAGAAATTATCAGAGAATGTACTTGCCTTGGTCCTTAGCTGGTATTTATGGATGTCCTGTTCCAGAGTACCCCCTGGGTAACCCAACAGTCCTATAAACACATCACAATATGACATTTGTATCAGAAACTATCCTAACACACAATAGAAATACACTGGCCTCAGGGCCATGCCAGGCAGGGCACTAGTCAACTAAGGTCATCTAGTAGGACTACGTATTTAAATAAACATCTTATTAATTAATATATATATATAATTTCCATCCATTACATTTATAGATATATGTATAAATATATATATACTTTAAAATAAATGATTCTTGTATGTATATATAAACATAATAATTTGTACTTACAATATTTTATACACGCACCAATTTAAATGTGTTTACAATATATATACATATATATTCCTTTTAAAATTACCTATTTGATTTATACTAGTGTATACTCACATATATGCCAAAAATACATTTTAGAATTTATACTAGCATATACTTTTTATTTAATAGATATTATAAAAATAACCCAATGTATATATATATACCATACATATCCATGTATACATTAATTTAAATTACATAATTACATAATTACATAATTACATATTAATATATACATATACGTATATATTAATTACTTACATACATACATACATACATACATACATACATACATCATATATCTACAATATTAAGTATACAATAGAATTTCAATAATACATTTATATACTAATACAAAAATATATACTCTACATTATGTATTTTAAATATTAATTAAATAAATGCTATTCATTTTCATGTATTTAAAATATTAATTTGATACATACTCAATTACAATTTAATAAAATAATTAATACGCTTATACATATATTAAACATTATGTTTAAATATTAATTAATAAACAATATGCATATACATATACTAATTCGTATTTATACTAGAATATATGTAATACATATGTATTAAAATATAGAGATTTATATATATAAAACATATATACACTAATATATTTTACAAGTTATATACATACAATTAATTTTTAATAAAATAAATACTATACATTTACATGAATTTAAATACCTACAATACATATACATATCATATATATATATATTCAAGTATATACATATATATATATGTATATATATAAATAAAGAGAAGGAAGGGGTGAAGAATACTTACAGAGTGGTGGTGAATGGTGTTGATGGTGGTGGTGGTGTCACGCCCCAGTCCCAAAATACGTAGGACCAGGAATACGTGACACGCCAGCTACGCATTCGACCAGACTCTGGTCTGACTCGAATACGTATAAGCTGTAAAATAAAGGCACAATCTAGATATCCCATAAATGTAAACCTCTATGTCTCAATCCACAATGTACATCAGTATACAAGAAAGAGCTATATGTGCTAAGGTCGGCCGCCCAATAACACACTAACTCGAATAGACTCGAGAAGAAGTATGAGTCTACAAAACTAGGCTACAACAGCAGATGAATAATCAATGTAAATAACCATAATGCCGGTAGATATAATGTGAGTACCTGGTACCATGCTCGCAAGATATGCCACTCCAACATCAACTCCAAATGCTCCGTAATCATCTATGCTGCAAAACTGGCAGGGAACCAGGTCCTCAGAGGGACGTAACAAGGTACAGAAATACAACATGCCAAGTAAACAGAAAGTACAAGTGCACGACAGGGTACTCTATCATAACCAACTAGTGTGACACAGTTTAAAGACAATGTTCGACGCGTGGGCTGTCCAAAATAAAACCGTAGCTCCGGACACGGAAACACACGGCACGTACCGCAGCTCCGGGCAAAGAGTCACACGGGTGAAACAGGCTACACTAGAAACAGGTATCACTAGAAAATACTACATATATATAAGCGCGTGCAAAGTAGCCCAAACGTCTAGTAACTGTCTTCCCCTTCCCAAGCGGTCAACGATTGTGCGTTGAACCTGAACCTCTAACTACAGTCTCGTCACAAGGAATAACTCAACAGACGCGACCCTAAGGTCGTCCCAGTCTCTGGTCATGATGTCAGTATCAGGATACAGGAATCTGGCACGATCACAGTGACCCTAAGGTCGTCCCAGTCTTTGGTCATGATGTCAGTATCAGGATATAGGAATCTGGCATGATCACAGTATATGAGTGTGTTCTGGGGTATCGATGTACTCTGGTACGTGCATCGAGGCGCTATGAAGCATCTAGTATTTATTCTAAGACGTTAAGTCGAATGTCAACACCCGGTTGCGATCCGGACGTAAAATATCGAACGTCAACATAACTACGTGCACAATGTACACAACGAAATAATAAGTATCTGTAAACTGAAATACAGGGTGGCAATGTACACTTGCCTGCGTGCGGCTGCTGATGACGGGGTCCCGGTACCACGTCCAAGTCCTCAGGTCCCGTAGTACCTAGAGATGAGATACAAACCAATAATCAATAATCTATTCTATGTCAGACAGGGATGTAATACACGTCTAAACATATGCCCAGACTCAGCTATAACTCACATGGACAAGTCACTAGGGACAAGACACTATGGGGTTGACCACCATTGGCTATCGGTACAATACATCCATCAGCTAGTCATCTGTACACTATCATCAACCCAATCCTCAATCCTTCTATATTCATCACAAGGTTCAGTAGTTCAAGTAGGTGAAATCCTCAAGTTCCTCCTGGTATCCCTAGACATTATCCTGCACGTTTAATTTTCATCCTCGAAATAAATAATCACCAATTATCTAAATCCTCGATTATAGATACAGTCCGCAAATTATTTGAGCACCGCTCCCCAATAACATTATTAATATTTCTCAGTCCTCAATCACTAACTAATGGTTTGATTTTTCACACTATTTCACAGTCAACCTCCTGGCCCTCAATGTCCATCAAACCACTTTTTCATCATCTTCCAAAAGTTACCCCAGGGTCGATATCCCTATACCATTTGTTAATTAAATCTGCTCCTTGGTATTAATCAATGTATTAAATCCCCATCCTTTCTCATGCGTTTATATGCATGCACAACATCAAACCTTACTCAAAACATAGTCCATAAACCTATGTATTAACTAAGCATGTTAACCATCAATGCATAAAATTTCTAACATTTAAAATACCAACAAACCCTAGAACTTAAACCTATACAACCCTAAAATCACATGAAATAAACACACTATTCATTAACACTAAACTAAACATAAAACAAAATATACAACATTTAAGAGAGGGGGAGTCATTCACCTCGGCGAGGCGGCGATGCTGGCCGGAGGGGGAGGCTGCACAGCGGATGGAGATGGCTGCTGTGAGGAGGTAGAGTTCGCGGGGTTGGCTCATGGCAGCGCTCGACTGCCGGAAGGGAAAACTCGCCGGAGCAGCGTGGTATTGGCGGATGGCCGAGGGAAGTGGGGAAGAAGATGGCTCCGCCGGGGTGACAATGTCGAAGTCGTGGGGAGGTCGTGGATGGAGAGGTCGGGGCTCGTCGGAGAATGATGAAGACGAGCGACGGTCGGAGTAGCAGCTGGCCGGTGGAGATCTCGGCCGGATTGGATGGAGAGCGCGGCTCGAGTGGGGTCAACCACTGCTCGGTCGACGGAGAGCAGCGGGGTTGGGCCGCTGATCTGACCGGAGAGGCAACTCGACGCCGGGGTGTGGGTGACGAGCAGCTCACGGAGGGGGCTCAGCCGGAGTAAGGTCAGCAGTGCCGTGCGGTGCGGTCCGACAGTAGCTCCGGTCGGGTCGAGGAACGGTCGGCTCGCGGGCGCAACATCTCGGCCGAAGCTAGTTGGTCGGAGAAGCAGCTGGCAGCGGGCACGGGCTGACGCTGGCTGTGGCAGCAGTCGGTGTAGGGGAAGACTCGGCGGTGGATGGCCGAGGGGCTTGGTGGCGTAGCTCGCCGGAGTTATAGGGTGCTCGACTGGGAACTATTCTGGGTCGGGTTGCAAAGGAGGTGGAGTAGATGTGAGGAGGAAGAAGAAGAATGGAAGAAGAAGAAGAATGGGAAACTTTGCATGTGGAGTTCGGCTGTGTGTAGGAAGAGGGAGGAGAGAGAGAGAGAGAGAGAGGGGGGTGGGGTTTTCAATGCATTGGGGTTAGGGCCGGCTTGGGGAGTGGTGAGGGTGATGTGATGGTTTTATAGGGAGGGGTGTATTGGATGTGTGGTGGGGATTAGCCTATCCAAAATAGAGGGCTAGGATTTCACATGAATATGATCATTTCTTCATGAGAAATGGAGGGAGGAGATGTTGCATTCGGTCCAAAATAATTAACCTCTTCATTTGGTCTTGGCCAGTGGGGTGAGGGCACCTAACATTTATAAATTGCAACTTAGTCCCGTAAATTCGAGAAATTGCACGAACACATAAAATAACGCCAAAATTGTGGAGAAAAATGCGGACGATGGTTTGCATGGCGAGGGGGTGTTGGGGGTTTGGCACGGGTTTAAATTGAAGGTCATTGGGATTAATTTAGGATTAAAATAGGATTTAACAAGTTGGTAATCCCGATTTAAATAGAGATAACGCGTCCCGTGAATTTAATTAAATTGGGGCCAGTGGGGTCAAAATCTGGAAATGACGCAAAGGCCAAAAATGGTGGGGGCTTGGAGTCAGTCTTGGACCCTTTAGTTGGTCCGGCTCAACGGGTTAAGTTGGTACCCCAAAATCGAGGGTAACGACACAGGTGTCCGACTCGGAATTAAATATGGGTTACGATTTTCGGATTGTTGCGCAATTAATTTAGAGCGTACAAAAGTTGATTTTATCAGTCAGAAAGGTTCAGTGCCTAATTTGGCGAGTTGAGTCGAAAGTACAATAATTGTACGGAATTTATGGGCTGATAATAGGCTCCGAATAATTAGACAAAGATAGGGTGTGCCAATGGTTTAAATTAATTGGATTAAAATTCCAGGTAAATATCCCCTACTCTAAACCTCAATATCTTCTATCAAAATTTTTCCTGGCCCACTCTAACTATCTACAGAATAAATTGAGGGGGTTTACATTCTTCCCAACTTAGAAAAATTTTGTCCCCAAAATTAAAAGTAAGGCACGATAATATCTAACAGAATTTTAAAATAACTAGTAATTAAATTGTCGTACGTAAATTCATACCTTGCTCCTCCAATAAGTACGGGAATCGCTGCCTAATAGAATCCTCGCGCTCCCAAGTAGACTCGCCTGGTGAATGGTGCTTCCATGCCACTCTGACCAGTCGAATCGTCTACCCTCTCAGAGTCTTCTCGCTGCGATCGAGGATCTCAACTGGCTGCTCTACGTAAGACAGGCGGGGCCCGACTGTAATCTCCGAATGATCAAGCACGTGGCTAGGGTCTGCGACATATCTCCTCAGCTGCGATACGTGAAATACGTCATGCACTCCCTCTAATGATGGAGGTAAAGCAAGATGGTATGCCACTTCGCCAACTCGTTCCAGAATGTCAAAAGGTCCGATATACCTCGGACTCAGCTTGCCTCTGCCTCTGAATCTGATGGTACCACGAGTGGGCGATATCCTCAAAAATACGTGGTCACCCTCCTTGAACTCCAATGGCCTGCGGTGCGCATCTGCCCAGTGTTTCTGTCTGTCCTGTGCTACGCGCAGGTGGCTCTGAATCTGCTTGACCTTCTCTACTGTCTGTGTCACCAATTCCGGACCAAGTATCTGACGCTCTCCCACGTCACTCCAACAAACTGGCGACCTACATTTTCTGCCGTACAGTACCTCATAAGGTGTCATCTGTATGCTGGCCTGGTAACTGTTATTGTAGGAGAATTCCACCAAGTGTAGATGGTCCTCCCAAGATCTTCCAAAATCAATCATGCACGCTCTCAACATATCCTCCAATATCTGTATCGTGCGCTCTGACTGTCCATCAGTCTGTGGATGATACGCAGTGCTGAACTTGAGATGAGTTCCTAGGCTCTCCTGTATACTCCGCCAAAAATGTGACGTGAATCTAGAATCACGATCCGATATGATGCTGACAGGCACTCCATGTAATCGTACTATCTGCCTCATATACATGTCAGCTAGTATCTCTGTGGATTGCCCAACTCTGAAGGGCAAGAACTGTGCAGACTTGGTGAGTCTGTCTACGACAACCCAAACTGCATCCTTCCCGCTAGGGCTTCTCGAAAATCCTGTGACGAAGTCCATGGTAATATGTTCCCACTTCTACTCGGGAATGGGGAGTGGCTGCAATAATCCTGCAGTCCTCTGATGTTCAGCCTTGACTCACTGACGCACTAAACACTTCGCCACAAATCTTGCATTTTCCCTCTTCATCCCATGCCACCAGAAATGTTGTCTCAAGTCTCGGTACATCTTCGTACCCCCGGGATGAATGGAATAAATCGAGCTATGAGCCTCTGTCATCAACTCTTGGCGTAGCTCGCCACTCGGAACATATAGGCGATCTCCGCACCTCAGCGTTCCGTCTTCATGAATCCTGAGTCCCGTCTGCAGGCCGGCTTCTGTTCTCTCTCGCAGACGTCGAAATCTCGCATATGTAGGCAATGCTGCCCTGATCCTCTCAATCAAAGTAGACTGAACCTCAAGACTGGCCATCTGTCCATCCATGCCTGGCAATACGATCTCTATTCCAAGCTCCTGGAGATCCTCTAGCAACTGTCGCTGCGTCGTCAAAAAGTATGCCCTGGGCTTCCTGCTTAAGGCATCTGCTACAACGTTCGCCTTGTCAGGGTGGTACTGTAGCTCAATGTCATAATCTGTCATCAACTCTAGCCAGCGTCTCTGCCTCATATTGAGCTCCTTCTACGTGTAGACGTACTTCAGGCTTTTATGATCTGTATAAATCTCGACACGCTCACCATAAAGGTAATGTCTCCATAGCTTTAGTACAAATATCACTGCAGCTAGCTCCAAGTCGTGCGTAGGATAGTTCTTTTCATGAACTCTCAACTGTCTCGATGCGTAGGCTATCACCTTGCCGTGTTGCATCAGTACACATCCCAATCCGCTTCCTGACGCATCACTGTACACTACAAATCCTCCTGATCCGGAAGGCAGTGTCAAAATCGGTGCTGATGTCAGACGCTTCTTCAGCTCATCGAAAGTCGCCTGACACTCATCGGTCCAGATAAACTCTTCGCCTTTACGCGTCAGTCGCGTCATAGGCGCAGCTATCCTCAAAAAGTTTTCCATGAACCTCCGGTAATATCCGGCAAGTCCGAGGAAACTCCTAACCTCCGTAACTGATGTAGGGGTAGGCCAGGTCTCTACTGCAGCTATCTTCTCCGGATCAACTGATAGTCCATCTTCGGTGATTATGTGTCCCAGAATTGGTACTGTATCCAAGCAAAACTCACATTTGCTGAGTTTGGCGTACAGCCTCTCATGTCTCAGTGTCTCTAACACAATCCTGAGATGTCTCTCATGCTCCTCCTGGCTCTTGGAATATATCAGGATATCGTCTATAAATACCACTACGAACTTATCTAAGTACTGGTGGAAAACATTGTTCATCAAACACATGAATACTGCTGGCGCGTTGGTTAAACCAAACGGCATGACTAAAAACTCATAGTGGCCATACTTCGTCCGAAAGGCCGTCTTCGGAATGTCTTCTCTCCGTACCTTGATCTGATGATAGCCTGATCTGAGATCGACCTTCATGAATACATATGGCCACTTAGCTGATTCAATAAATCATCGTTGTGTAGCAAAGGTACTTGTTCTTTATTGCTACGGCATTTAATGCCCTGTAATCGTTATGCAATGTATCGTCCCGTCCTTCTTTGGTACAATAAGATGGTTGCTCCCCATGGAAAATGCTAGCCCAATCGAAACCCTTGCCTAAGAGATCCTCCACGATGGACCTTCAACTCAACCAACTCTATCGGTGCTACTTTGAAGACAGGAAAATAACTGTCTTGGCTCTTGGAGTCAACTCTGTAACAACTCTTTCTGTCATGTGGCAGGCCTGAGAAATTCTCTAGAAACACCTTCTCAACTTCCGATATAATACGGGGTACACTGGTTCACCTTCTGCAATGTGTGTCTCTAAGGTAGAGGGGCACCATGCTCCCGGGCTCCCTGAAGTATCTCAAACTCAGGATAATCTGGTAGTCATAAATAATGTAATCGCTTCGACAATCTCGCGTCGCGTGATATTGGCTCAATCAATCCATGTCTAGGATAAGATCATAGTCTAGACTAACCTCACAATAATTTCTTCCGTTCTGTTTCCACCATCAATCCTCAAAAAAAAAAATTTCCTCGCCTAATGTATAATTATCTTCTCCTCAAAGTTTTCCCTAAAATTCTATTCCTCGAATTTCTTCTTTTCGTTATTCATCTCTCCAAGTCACAAAGTGCAATTATAATAATGATGTCACCCAAGCACATATTAAAATTTCTGGTATTAGATCATCATCCTCCAAGTGAGAGCTTGAAATTTCTATCTCCTCTAGTCCATAATATCATTCCTAGTATTGCTATCATATCCAACCACTAGTTTCCATCATCAGGCTATGCATTCTCATAAATCATCCTAGGTCATGATCAACAATCCTTCTAGCTCTCAGTGCTTCCAAGATTACTGTTACCTCCAGCACGGGTAGGGTACTACTGGGTCCAACTCTCTTGCCAACCTTCCACACTAGTTCTAGAATCCAAAGAACCCATCAATCTATCCTGATAAAGTAACAATCTTCTCAGAGAAAGGCGTACGAATTCTGTCTTCTGCCGTCTGTTCTTCGGTCTTCTGCTGGAGGGAAATCATCAGTCACAAGCATTCGTCTCCCCGAACAATAGGGGACGAGGAACAAGGATAGCGATATTGACGAAGATTGAACGAATGCAAAGTGGAAGTCCAAGGGCGATAATCACATACAGAGAGTTTTTTAAATCGATTATGGATTGAGATCCTATTCAACAATCATAACATCTATTCCTAATTTGCAGGCTCGCTTGGCACAGTCAGGTGACCAAGACGATTTAAATCGGACCTGCATGGGCCACCACAAAAACATGTCACGCCCCAGTCCCAAAATACGTAGGACCAGGAATACGTGACACGCCAGCTACGCATTCGACCAGACTCTGGTCTGACTCGAATACGTATAAGCTGTAAAATAAAGGCACAATCTAGATATCCCATAAATGTAAACCTCTATGTCTCAATCCACAATGTATATCAGTATACAAGAAAGAGCTATATGTGCTAAGGTCGGCCGCCCAATAACACACTAACTCGAATAGACTCGAGAAGAAGTATGAGTCTACAAAACTAGGCTACAACAGCAGATGAATAATCAATGTAAATAACCGTAATGCCGGTAGATATAATGTGAGTACCTGGTACCATGCTCGCAAGATATGCCACTCCAACATCAACTCCAAATGCTCCGTAATCATCTATGCTGCAAAACTGGCAGGGAACCAGGTCCTCAGAGGGACGTAACAAGGTACAGAAATACAACATGCCAAGTAAACAGAAAGTACAAGTGCACGACAGGGTACTCTATCATAACCAACTAGTGTGACACAGTTTAAAGACAATGTTCGACGCGTGGGCTGTCCAAAATAAAACCGTAGCTCCGGACACGAAAACACACGGCACGTACCGCAGCTCCGGGCAAAGAGTCACACGGGTGAAACAGGCTACACTAGAAACAGGTATCACTAGAAAATACTACATATATATAAGCGCGTGCAGAGTAGCCCAAACGTCTAGTAACTGTCTTCCCCTTCCCAAGCGGTCAACGATTGTGCGTTGAACCTGAACCTCTAACTACAGTCTCGTCACAAGGAATAACTCAACAGACGCGACCCTAAGGTCGTCCCAGTCTCTGGTCATGATGTCAGTATCAGGATACAGGAATCTGGCACGATCACAGTGACCCTAAGGTCGTCCCAGTCTCTGGTCATGATGTCAGTATCAGGATACAGGAATCTGGCACGATCACAGTGTATGAGTGTGTCCTGGGGTATCGATGTACTCTGGTACGTGCATCGAGGCGCTATGAAGCATCTAGTATTTATTCTAAGACGTTAAGTCGAATGTCAACACCCGGTTGCGATCCGGACGTAAAATATCGAACGTCAACATAACTACGTGCACAATGTACATAACGAAACAATAAGTATCTGTAAACTGAAATACAGGATGGCAAGGTACACTTGCCTGCGTGCGGCTGCTGATGACGGGGTCCCGGTACCACGTCCAAGTCCTCAGGTCCCGTAGTACCTAGAGATGAGATACAAACCAATAATCAATAATCTATTCTATGTCAGACAGGGATGTAATACACGTCTAAACATATGCCCAGACTCAGCTATAACTCACATGGACAAGTCACTAGGGACAAGACACTATGGGGTTGACCACCATTGGCTATCGGTACAATACATCCATCAGCTAATCATCTGTACACTATCATCAACCCAATCCTCAATCCTTCTATATTCATCACAAGGTTCAGTAGTTCAAGTAGGTAAAATCCTCAAGTTCCTCCTGGTATCCCTAGACATTATCCTGCACGTTTAATTTTCATCCTCGAAATAAATAATCACCAATTATCTAAATCCTCGATTATAGATACAGTCCGCAAATTATTTGAGCACCGCTCCCCAATAACATTATTAATATTTCTCAATCCTCAATCACTAACTAATGGTTTGATTTTTCACACTATTTCACATTCAACCTCCTGGCCCTCAATGTCCATCAAACCACTTTTTCATCATCTTCCAAAAGTTACCCCAGGGTCGATATCCCTATACCATTTGTTAATTAAATCTGCTCCTTGGTATTAATCAATGTATTAAATCCCCATCCTTTCTCATGCGTTTATATGCATGCACAACATCAAACCTTACTCAAAACATAGTCCATAAACCTATGTATTAACTAAGCATGTTAACCATCAATGCATAAAATTTCTAACATTTAAAATACCAACAAACCCTAGAACTTAAACCTATACAACCCTAAAATCACATGAAATAAACACACTATTCATGAACACTAAACTAAACATAAAACAAAATATACAACATTTAAGAGAGGGGGAGTCATTCACCTCGGCGAGGCGGCGATGCTGGCCGGAGGGGGAGGCTGCACAGCGGATGGAGATGGCTGCTGTGAGGAGGTAGAGTTCGCGGGGTTGGCTCATGGCAGCGCTCGACTGCCGGAAGGGAAAACTCGCCGGAGCAGCGTGGTATTGGCGGATGGCCGAGGGAAGTGGGGAAGAAGATGGCTCCGCCGGGGTGACAATGTCGAAGTCGTGGGGAGGTCGTGGATGGAGAGGTCGGGGCTCGTCGGAGAATGATGAAGACGAGCGACGGTCGGAGTAGCAGCTGGCCGGTGGAGATCTCGGCCGGATTGGATGGAGAGCGCGGCTCGAGTGGGGTCAACCACTGCTCGGTCGACGGAGAGCAGCGGGGTTGGGCCGCTGATCTGACCGGAGAGGCAACTCGACGCCGGGGTGTGGGTGACGAGCAGCTCGCGGAGGGGGCTCAGCCGGAGTAAGGTCAGCAGTGCCGTGCGGTGCGGTCCGACAGTAGCTCCGGTCGGGTCGAGGAACGGTCGGCTCGCGGGCATAACATCTCGGCCGAAGCTAGTTGGTCGGAGAAGCAGCTGGCAGCGGGCACGGGCTGACGCTGGCTGTGGCAGCAGTCGGTGTAGGGGAAGACTCGGCGGTGGATGGCCGAGGGGCTTGGTGGCGTAGCTCGCCGGAGTTATAGGGTGCTCGGCTGGGAACTATTCTGGGTCGGGTTGCAAAGGAGGTGGAGTAGATGTGAGGAGGAAGAAGAAGAATGGAAGAAGAAGAAGAATGGGAAACTTTGCATGTGGAGTTCGGCTGTGTGTAGGAAGAGGGAGGAGAGAGAGAGAGAGAGGGGGGTGGGGTTTTCAATGCATTGGGGTTAGGGCCGGCTTGGGGAGTGGTGAGGGTGATGTGATGGTTTTATAGGGAGGGGTGTATTGGATGTGTGGTGGGGATTAGCCTATCCAAAATAGAGGGCTAGGATTTCACATGAATATGATCATTTCTTCATGAGAAATGGAGGGAGGAGATGTTGCATTCGGTCCAAAATAATTAACCTCTTCATTTGGTCTTGGCCAGTGGGGTGAGGGCACCTAACATTTATAAATTGCAACTTAGTCCCGTAAATTCGAGAAATTGCACGAACACATAAAATGACGCCAAAATTGTGGAGAAAAATACGGACGATGGTTTGCATGGCGAGGGGGTGTTGGGGGTTTGGCACGGGTTTAAATTGAAGGTCATTGGGATTAATTTAGGATTAAAATGGGATTTAACAAGTTGGTAATCCCGATTTAAATAGAGATAACGCGTCCCGCGAATTTAATTAAATTGGGGCCAGTGGGGTCAAAATCTGGAAATGACGCAAAGGCCAAAAATGGTGGGGGCTTGGAGTCAGTCTTGGACCCTTTAGTTGGTCCGGCTCAACGGGTTAAGTTGGTACCCCAAAATCTAGGGTAACGACACAGGTGTCCGACTCGGAATTAAATATGGGTTACGATTTTCGGATTGTTGCGCAATTAATTTAGAGCGTACAAAAGTTGATTTTATCAGTCAGAAAGGTTCAGTGCCTAATTTGGCGAGTTGAGTCGAAAGTACAATAATTGTACGGAATTTATGGGCTAATAATGGGCTCCGAATAATTAGACAAAGATAGGGTGTGCCAATGGTTTAAATTAATTGGATTAAAATTCCAGGTAAATATCCCCTACTCTAAACCTCAATATCTTCTATCAAAATTTTTCCTGGCCCACTCTAACTATCTACAGAATAAATTGAGGGGGTTTACAGGTGGAAGGAGTTGTAGATGATGGTGGTGGATGATGATCGTGAGGGGGCCATCGTCGGGCCGGAGAGAGGAGCACTAGCAGCGGCGAGGGGAGATCGGCAGCGGGCCTGCCGGTGTAGTGGGGCGCCGGAGTCGGTGTGTAGGCCGGGGGTGGCTGCCGGAGTCCGCCGGTCGGCTGAACAGAGATGGATGGACGGATGGAGAAAGGATAGGTGGAGATGGAGAAGAGGGGGATGGAGGGCAGCCGCCGGCTCGGGCTAGGCCGGCCGGTCTCGGGGCTGGCCGCCGGGTGGAAGGACAGTGCCGCCGGAGCAGTCAGAGGGCCACCGGAGCGGCTGATGACCGGGCTGGCAGTTTTCAGAAAGGAACAGTGTTCCCTTTTCCCCCCCCCCTTAATTTGAAATAAAAATAAACCAAGGAGAAAAGAAGGAAAAGAAGAAGGAAAAAGGAAGGAAGAGAAGAAAAATAGAAGAAGAAAGGAAGAGGGAGAAGAATCCTACGTTGGGTTGAGGGGAGAGGCTTGTGAGGGTGGTGTTTTCTAGGTTGCCTAGGGATTAGGGTTTGAGGATGGGACATGATATTAAATAGGAAGAGAGAGGGTGTGATGTAGGGTGGTGATGGGCCAATTTCATGGGCCAATTTCAAATGAATGGCTAGGATTGTTCATGAAGGAATTTAATTCATGTAGGAAAATGCAATTTGGTCCATAAATAATTAGCCTTTTCATTTGGTCTTGGACCATGGGGTGATGACACCTACAATTGAATAATTGCAACTTAGCCCCTTAAATTCGAGAAATTGCACAAACACATGAAATGACGAAAATTTGGTGGGCGATTCAGTGTCCGGTATTTTGTAGGGTCAGGGGGTGCTGTAAGATGGGTATGGGCTGAATCTGCAGGGCACTGGAATTAAATTGGGATTTTAAAGTCAGATAAAATAGTATCCTCAATTTAAATAGAAATAAATGCAAGTTGTGTTCAACAATTAATTAGGAGTACTTGGGGTCAAAATCAGATCAAGTCATCAATACGAATATTGAAGAAGACTCAGAACAGAATATTACCCTAATTTGGGCCGCACGAAAAATAGGTCAAGATGGCCTCCAATTTTCGATTGGAACGCACAACGATACAAAAATAGGAAATTAAAATAAACGTCCGCGACGATTTTTGTGCGGCTAGAAACAATGCACAAGGAGCAAAATTATGAGTTGCAAAAATAGCAGAATTGAAGGCGGACATGTCTAGGGCAAGATTGTGAAATTTGTTGGAAGACAAAAGTCTGGATAGTGCTCCAAATATTGAAGCAAAGGCAATGCGCAAAATATTAAATAAAATACAGTAATTAATTACAATCTCCAAATATCAATTTCTAAATAAAATAATAAAATCCAGAATTCTATAATTCGGACAGGGGTTCGTCTACTGGGCTTCTAGGTCTAGTCTGCTAGCTAAAATAAAATAATTAACATTGCATATAATTATATATTTAATTACTCATCGCACAAAATTATTTAAATCAATACACTATCATGCAATTAAATAATTGTAAATAACATAATATTAAATATTGAAAAAATTCGAAAATACCCCTGTTTTTAGAATGTGGTAGTGACACATGTACGCTATACAACAAGAATTATAGAGATAATGAACATAATGGAAACTGTCAGAGAATGTACTCGCCCGGGGTCCTGCTGTTGGTATGAATCAGAGTCCAAGTCACAGTCCAAATAGCCTATGTATTACAATTTTACCATGTCAAAAGATAATTTATTTTAATTTATTTAATTCTGGAATAGTTACTCTAAATCCTATTTTAATCTTATTATTCTGATTTTTAGGTTAGTTCCTAAATTTTGTCCAAAGGAACTGAATTTTATTAACTCGAGACTCATGGCATGCAAATCGAGACGATCTGTTGACCGAAAAGTCAACTGACACAAACTCAACTTTCATACATGATTTCTTTTAGATTTCAGCATTAAAAACATGTTGGAATTTATGGCTCATCCGAATTCAAATTCATTTGGAAATTATGGCACATACAAATTTTGTATCGTGCACCGACGGTTAAATTCTAACCTAGAAGTTCTATAGAATTAACAGTATATAAATACTTCAAAATAAATTCTGGGAAAAACATATGTCAATGATCTCGACATTAGCTTTCCGAAATTTTAAACGGTTCATGATTCTTATTCCTGGTTCTCCCAGAATCACGAAAATATTAAAATACGTCTATTTTCGGACATGCTATGCTCTACGAATTTTCCATAATTTAATACTCATAATTTCGTAAAACAATTTATATAATCAGAAAGCTATCCTAAATATCGTTCTAAAACAAAAAACTAGGCCTCGTTTGGAGTACGGAGCTATGCGCAATGGCTTCTGGAAGATGAAGGAAATTAGATGGCAATTCTCCAAAAAATCGGCTTAAGAAAAATCCTAGAAAATAACTTAAACTATTATATATATATATATATATAGAGAGAGGAGAGAGAGAGCAGCCATCCGCGCAGCCACGCCCAAATCGGACGGTCGTAGATACACGCGGCTCGGCTCAGCTGAGTCCGAGTCGAACTCTGACTCGGCTCGGCTCGAGGTCGACTCGGCTTCACCCACACCCACCCCGCGGTCACTGACAGGCAGGCCCCGTGCTGTTGGCTGTGGGAGGCTGACAGGTGGGCCCCCTATTTGCTGACTGGGCAAAAATAATTACTTTTTGGGTTTTCTTTTTCAGAAATTAGTTTTTAATTTAGTTTTTCATAATTAACTCAAAATAAATGCTAAAAATAATCAAAAAATTCTCAAAAAATTCTAGAAAATATATTTTATTATTTAGAACCTAAAATAAAAGTTTGGGATATTTTTAATTAAGTTTGTCCCTAAAATAAATTCTTGAAATTCCTAGGAAATTAGGGTTACTAGTTTTTAATTAACTAAAAATTGTGGAAAAATTCCAATAGTCCCAAATTAACCTAATAATAATATTTAAGCACAAATTTCAGGATACATAGGTTACAGAGGGCCCGTTAGTTATCGTAACCGTGTTTCCCAACAACGCATACCGGCTAGAAAAATCCAACGGCGACTTGCTCCTGATGCTTATCAACAACAAGTTCTTCAAAAAGTACTATGCCTAAACTAGGCTAGTACTCCTCTATTATCAAACTACATCGTATCTTCCTGGGTGTTGGTTCATGTCCACAGGACCTCTGGACTATCGCTCTAATACTCTACTCCGACGGAGTCTTCCATGTCCATATTAACTCTGAGCAAACTTTCTGGCCTTGACCATCGATCATCACATACATATTACCTCTGATATCTATTATCTTCTAACTTATCACCCATACCCAATCCGGAGTATGCACACAGTATTAAGTCCACAAAAATTGTTACGTCTATATTACCTCTTGCAGGGCTTACCTCAAACCTATTACTTGCACTAACGTGCGCAAAAAATAATGGATCCACAAAACCTATCACGTCCATACTACCTCTGATAGGGTTTATTTAGAATTTATTACTCACAGTCCAAACTACATAAAAGGGTAATAGGTCCACCCAAAATCCCCCAGTGGGATATCCTTCGGACCGTACCTAACCTCTCGATATGGCCATTGATCAGCTCACAAATATGTCACCTCTGAGCTATCGTCCCCACATCCTCCCCCGAGAGTCTGTCATGTCCTTCGCACCTCTGAGCAAACCTTTCGGGTTAGTTATTGATTATCACATCCATAGTACCTCTGATATTGATTGTTGTCTTAACTTATCACCTGTACTTAAATTTAAGTATGCCAATGGTGTTAAGTCAACCAAACTTTCCACCTCTGGCAAGGCCTAGTTCAAACTATTACTTGCACTCTCATGCGCAAGAAGTAATAACTCCACCAAAAATTCCTAGTAGGATTTGCCACGTCCTTCGCACCTCTGAGCAAACCTTTCGGATTGGTTATCGATTATCACATCCACAGTACCTCTAATATCGATTGCCGTCTCAACTTATCGCCTGTTCTTAAATTTAAGTATGCTAATGGTGTTAAATCCACCAAACTTGCCACCTCTGGCAAGGCCTAGTTCAAACTTATTGCTATCACTCTCGTGCGCAAGAAGTAATAAGTCCACTAAAAATTCTCAAGTAGGATTTGCCATATCCTTCGCACCTCTGAGCAAACTTCCTGGCCTTGACCATCAATCATCACGTCCATATTACCTCTGATATCGATTATCTTCCAACTTATCATTGTACCCAATCCAAAGTATGCCCGGGTGTTAAGTCGACAAAAATGACCATGTCCATATTACCTCTGGAAGGGCTTGTCTCAAACCTATTACTTGCACAAACATGCAAAAAAAATGGGTCCACAAAACCTATCACGTCCATATTACCTCTGATAGGATTTATTTTGAATCTTCGCACCCCTATGTGCACAAAAGGGTAATAGATCCACCAAAAATCTCTTAGTAGGATATCCTCAAGACCGTACCTAACCTCTCGGTATGGCCATTGATCAGCTCAGGTCTACGTCACCTCTGAGCTATCGTCCCCACATCCTCCCCTGAGAGTATGCCATGTCCTTCGTACCTCTGAGCATACGTTTTGGGTTGGTTATCGATTATCACATCTACAATACCTCTGATATCGATAGTCGTCTCAAATTATCACCTGTACTTAAATTTAAGTACGCCAATGTTGTTAATTCCACCAAACTTGCCACTTGTGGCAAGGCCTAGTTCAAACTTATTACTTGTACTCTCGTGCACAAGAAGTAATAAGTCCACCAAAAATTCTCCAGTAGGATTTGCCACGTTCTTTGCACCTCTGAGCAAACCTTTCGGGTTGGTTATCGATTATCACATCCATCGTACCTCTGATATCGATTGTTGTCTCAATATATCACCTGTACTTAAATTTAAGTACACCAATGGTGTTAAGTCTACCAAACTTGCCATCTTTGTTATGCCCCAATCTTTCGCTGGAATCGGCCGTCCCCGCTAGGCGCGAATCACCGTGCCAGCGCTCCCGCAGGACGATCGCTTCCATCGGGATGTGATGCTGCGCGAGCCAGGAGTTGCGCCCGCACGAGGCAAATACCGGAATGGCGGTTAATAAATAGTTCAACAAGTTGATATAGCGAAAATATAGAATAAACATAAGTGTGAATACATAAACAAGCTCTCTTTATTGATAATGAATAAGGTTACAAGCGGAGCTAGGCTGAGATTATAAGTCGCTCAAGCTCTCTCTCTCTCTCTCAAACAATAAAGGTGTGCCAAGCGGCTTACAACTTGGAATGATACCTAGGCGATGTTCCAACATTATGTCCTGTATATGTGCTTCAGCTCCAGACCCAACACTCCAAGGCTCTAGGGCAAACTTTACGCCTTAGAGCGCACGAGGGGACAATCCGCACAGAACGAGGTTCTCCCGCACCATGCAAGCCATCTGGTGGGTTATCAGTACATGAATGCACTGGTGGGAAGGCTTCTCACCCGCTCGACAAATCCAACACGTTATATTAGTTTCGTGCACCAATTCAACTCATGATGTCCTGATGATGGGGTAGCTTCTATGCGGCCAAGGAGGAAGTCGCATAAGACTGCCCATGCGGCATTAACTCACAACCGCATAAGGTAGGCCGCAACCGACCCCAATAATAATAGAACCTCTTTTTTCGATCGTATCTCATGCGGCGCAGATCCTATGCGACCCACTGAGAATGGTAAAAACCCAAATTTGGACTCTTCATATTATGCACTTGCGGTAGCTAAGCTGAAGAAATCCAGGACGATGCAAGTAGGTCAAGCTCAAGCAACTTCCCAGACGACCGACCGCCAACAGGCATCGCTAGTTATTACGCAAGCCTATGATAGAAAGTTGTACAAGACTGACCCATGCATCCAGCCTACAGGGACCAATGGACAGGGTCAGTCTCAAAATTCTTCCACCAGTTCCTTGGGGCAAGTTCGTGTATGAACCCTAGGCCAGGGAGCAAACACAGCACCTTCCCATCCGTTTCCCGGGATACCCGGACTCACAAAGAGGATACAAAGGTAAAACATCCTTTGTATGATTTACGTGATGTGATTACTCATAAACGCAAAGCAAGAGAAACAACTGAGGTGTACGACGTGCCCTCTCCGAGGCACAGTTGTGCCAACATCATTATCAATTATTGCTGCAATGAAGCAGCAGTACTCACAGACAGGCAGTCGGCCTTCCAGCGACTACACCGGACAACACCTACCCGGAAGCAACCCGGAGATCAGGTGTAAGTATCAAAGGAGGGGGAGTTGTCCTTTACCTCATGCTACCCAATTAGAAATCTTTCCCCCGCCAAGGGAATAAAGAAGTCAAATACCTCATGTTCGGTGCTCTCTACCACAGAATCGCGAAGACGATTATCCGGAGGGCGGACAATGACACCTGCGTAAGGCATCTTCCAAGGCACCCGCTTAAGGAAGAAGTTGTCATCCCCTGGGGGTAGTTCTTCCTTAGAACCTCTGGGGGTGGCCCAAGCTGGGGTAGTGTCCCCCTAGAGCTACGCGACAACCCAACGTTCCGATTAGACTAGAATTCTCAAGAAACAGACCCCGAAATCCTGGAGCATAGCTACTCCCAACAAGATGATATAATCTTCTTTGCTGGGGGTAGTATCCCCTCCGAATCCGAGGAAGATACAGCAGCTCCCGCCCTCCTTGAAGACTACTCACTACAAGAATATGAAACAGGGAGCACGACATACATTGCCCCCTCTATTTCTCCTCGAGTGAGGACGGTGTACATGTACGGAGACGGCCATGAAGGACCAAGTAACCGACAGCGCATCAAAATGCTCAAATCCATGATGCATACAATGAGTGCATCAATGCAAGCCTTAACCAAGACAATGCCGGAGATCAAGGCAAATATGGCCTCCCAACCAGCGAGAGCCTCCGGACAAGCAAACCTGGACCACAGGACCAACGCAGATTCAAACATGACCGCTCTACCCACGGGCGGTAATCCTTTCCTACCTGGCTCATTCACGCCTTCGGCAAGAGATGAAGCTAAAGAAGCAAGTAGGGAGGTTCGAGAACTTTGGGCTCGCCTAGACTCCATGAGCAATCGGGACTCACTCTGTGATCTTGGGGTGCGACAACTATACCCGATAGAGTGGAGGGATATACCGTATCCTCCCAAGTACAAGCCCTTCAATATCAACATGTTTGATGGAAAGTCCTTCCATCGCCGCTTCATGAGCTACTTCGAGATCACCATGAGATATTTACCCTGCAACGACGCTATCCTTACCAGGCACTTCGTCGGATCATTGACGGCGGTAACTTTTGATTGGTTCTGCAGTCTTGAAGATAACTGCATATCATCGTTTGATGACCTCAAGCATTTATTCCTTAACAGATTATATGAGGCAGAAAATGATATGACAATGTCTTCTCTGATGGACGTCACCTAAGGAGAGAAGGAACTAACGAGAAACTACATCGAGTGGTTCCGACAGGCCACGCTAAGGTTGCCTCCTGGAAATCTTGAGGCTATACTCATGGAGATATGTCAAAAAAATATGCTCCTAAAAGTTAACCTCTGGATGGGCGAGAGCCAGTTCAAGGACTGGACGACGTTCATCAAAAGTACCGTCAACGCTGAGAAAAAGCTCAAGGATGCTCGGCACTGGGGGATCCATATCCCTTATGCCGAGAAATAGGGCAAGTATCCCAGTAACAACAACAACAAAAACAAAAACAATAATAGCAGCAATAGCTGCCGCAATGGAAAGGAAAAATAGGCTATGGTCGCTACCTTGACCAAGAAGCCTGAGCAAAAGCCGACAGAGTCTCCAAAACCAAAGGAGACTTACTCTTTCAAAGATGCTGATGTCAAACCCATATGCTGATTCAGGAAGGCAAAATCTGGCTCCCCGACGTCAGAGGTCAGCCTGAGGCGATGGAGATTGCCAATCCAAAGTATTTTTACTTCCACTGCTATGTCCAACACCCGATGTAGGAGTGTTATACCCTAAAGCGGTACACCCAATGTCTGATAGACACCAATAATCTTTTCCTGGACTTTGATGACGTGATGGTTGGTGCCAACATAGTGTCCCTCCATTTTGGCTACTTTCTACCGACGGAAGCCCAAAACAGAGTAATTCTGGTCCCTAAGGTGACCATGGAAGTGGTCAACCTTCCACCAGCCTGAGACCAGACGGCCGGGCTAATACCTATTGCCATACCACGTGGAGAGGTCATGTAGATCCATCCCAACCTCGTATCAGACTTGACACAGCCCGCGATGTCCTCTCGCACCAAATCCAAAGGCAGGAAATCTATGACCAGTTACACAGTTTACTTCTCGGCTGAAGAGCTGGAAGCAGGTGCAATAAGGTCAGGTGCCATATACTAACATATGCACGACAATACGACCCCAGTTGTTACGCCTACCACTACTGGTCCTGGGCCATCTCAGCCCCCACCGGTAGACAATTCTAAACAGAAAAGGCGTGCTTCGATAAGCCGTTGTGCAAGGATGCACCACAAGGGCTGGAAAGGCTATATAAGTTTAATATCTTAGCATAATTAGCCCATACTCCTACAAAATTGTCATTATTTGGGCTTATGCGGCTCTCTAAAGACACTCGGGCCACCCTGAGTGAGGCACTGCTGTCACAACCTACACCCGAATATTCGAGCACGAGTACGGGGTTACGCCCAACCTACGCCGCAGAATAGGCGATAGAACGTTGTCTGTGTAATTTTTAACTATCTACATCTCAACGATATAATATGGTACCTGTCAATCATTTCAACTCCAAACGGAGGAGCAATATGGTATCTCACAAGTATAACTAATCTCAATCACAAAACAAACTAAGGAAGAATAATGCACGAATTGAATAGCGAAGGAAAGAATAAAGATACAATCCACAATCTAAAATAATATACATGCCATGAATCTCTACAAAAAGTCTAATACAACGCCAACACAAAGTATAAACTAAACCTCCTCGGGCTTTGCAACTAAGTCCTCTTTGGTATACAAGAGTATCCTCTAAAGGTATATCGTCCTGCGGCCCATAGAATATGGGACACTGCCCTATAAGCCAATCATCTGGAAAAATATATTTAGTCAAGATTGGAGCAAAGTACACCTCTGCTAGCAATTCCAATTAATTGACAAAGAGTATAAACAATTATAGTAAGTAATACATGATGAGCAAGAAAAAGAAATGAATCAGAGAATAAAATACTGTCACAGTTAATTTAAGAAGCAAGACAAGATATGCATAGTAAATCAAGAAAATACAGTAAATAAGACTATGAATAGATGAGAATTGAACTAGATAAATAAGATGTGTGTCTAGCAAGTATCATGTGAATCCGGCAAGAAATCACTAACTAGTATGTTTTGAAATACTATTTTGGTGTACGGCTGCTATCATTCCAGATTAGACCAGAGGAGGTAATTCCAGTATTTGAGAATGTTTATATGTCTACTCGAGTATTTTTCCGCCCCGACTAATATAAATGAATCCAATCCCGACACGCAAATCAAATATGAGTCTAGGAAGATAAAATAGGTAATTCCAGTAGGTGAGTCCTGATGTGTTGCTAGTAATGAGTCCTGAAGTAGAGGCCAGACAAGTATAATGTACGTTTCGCAAGAAAGTGAATCCATGTAATACTAATCCGTGTATCCAAGTATCGATAAATTAGGTAAAATAATATTATAGACCAGAATCAAAGAAATTATCAAATAATGAAAACTATCAGAGAATGTACTCGCCTGTCGTCCAAGCAATCAATGTCCAACTGTGTCCCAACTGGTGGCACACAAACCTATATATGGAATATTATATTAATATAATATTCTGGAATAAAATTATGTTAAAATAATCAAATTCTAGGTCATAAAGCCATTTCTAAGTCAAAAATGTCAAACTAGGTCAACAATCGGTCAAACTATTCAAAGTTGGTCAAACAAGCTATTTTTAGGTTGTATGAGTCTATTGCTAGGATATTGGGTCTATACACTACGCATCTAGGCTATACTAGCTATTCTATGATACTACAAAACCAACAAGATACCGTATCCTAAGATACGTAAGTTTATTTATATGAAAATAGTAATTTTAGATATATATACAAGTCAAATATTATAACACTATATCAAAACAAATGTAATATGATACCTTGGCCTTGCACTAATGCGTATCACACCTATCTCGATACCCAAACTCAATACCTTAGACATCGACCCAATACCTTGGTGTTACCATGGTATCCCGAGGTAATCCAAAACCTCTACATAGCTAATGCATATAGAAACCCAAAACTATTATAATAATACATGCTAACACTATAATGTATCTCAATACTATTATAGAATTTACTATAATACCAAACATACATATCCATATATAATATACCTACATATATACATATATATATAGTTAAATTATATGCTAAACATTGCCCTATTTCTACTATTAACTATCTATACTAATAGTTATATATCCTAATACCAAACATACATACTATAGATACTAACTACTTAATTATTTATATACTAACTATAATCGTAAACCAAATACTTAAACTCTATGACAAATCCAAAACCCAACTAACAATACTACTAGCAAACTATTTATAAACCAATTACCTTGATACCTTGCTAACCCAATATCTCAAAACTGAACTGAACCTCACTAAAAACTAGCTGAAACTACACAGTGGCATACTGCTGGGCACTGCACCGTTGCTGCGCTGCGACTGTTGCTGTAGTCTGCTACTGCTGTTGCACGTGCGCTGCGTCGCGACTGCACCACTGCTGCACCGAGACTGCACCGCGACTGCACCGAGACTGCACCGCGACTGCACCACGACTGCGCCGCGACTGCTGCTCCTGTCTGCTGCTGCTGTACGTGCGCTGCGTCCCGACTGCACCACTGCTGCACCGCGACTGCTCGCTGCTGCTCCAATAGCCAAGCACACACACACACCAAATCACCTATAAATTATCAACCTATAAATATAAACACTCCTCAACTCGACACATAGATACATGAACATATACATACACTCACAACACATAGATACACACACATACACACTCACACACACACACACACACACATATATATATATATATATATATATATATATATATATATATATATATATATATATCAACTTGTATATACACACTCTTTTATATATATATATATATATATATATATATACAAAACATACCTACACTTATAGATATGTATATATACACTCACATATAGATATATGGACACATACACATATATTCAAACACCTCTATGTATTTACATATACACATACATACATACATACATACATACATACATACATACATACATGTATCTATCAAGTATCTCAATCTATATATATATATATATATATATATATATATATAGATACATCCTCATATATATATATGTATAGACATAATACACAAAACTCATATCATAATAGCTATATCTCTTACACACAAATACACAAACATATACAACAACATGCCACCAACATTTATATACATATACATCTATCTATATCAATACTCTCATCTATGCTTATATATATATATATATATATATATATATATATATATATATATATATATATATAACCATATACCCTTTCATAATACGTAGATACAAATATCTATATAAATCTCTCTATATATATATACTCCTCTCTTTATATATATATATCTACATATGAATATATATACATATACTCTTACACACAAAATCACAAACACACACATGCATATACACATATAAACACTAGTACACACACACACACACACACACACACACACACACACACACATATATATATATATATATATATATGTTTTGGTATATATATACATATAGATATATATACACTATAATATACACACATATAGACACACACAAGGACACTTAATCATATACACTATTATATACATATATATTACATAAATATCATATTATATATACATATCTACATATGAATATATACATATACTCTTACACACAAAATTACAAACACACACATGCATATACACATATAAACACTAGTACACACACACACACACACACACACACACACACACACACACACACACACATATATATATATACACACACACATACACACACACTATTATATACACACATATAGACACACACAAGGACACTTAATCATATACACTATTATATACATATATATATTACATAAATATCATATAGATATATAAATACAAATACACAAATAGGAAAGAGGATAATAAATCAAATACGTGGAGTGCACCGCACCCGTATCACAGTAATTCTATGATACGCTTGCGATACAGCTCCAACATACAAAGAAACGTATCATGAGGACACGAGCAAGTCTAAAATACTAATTATGATGTATACAAACCATAATTAGATCAACTACGTGTCCGTATCAAGAATTGATGTACACAAGTTCCCGTGTCGAAGAAACCCCCCAAAAACAACCCATTTTGTCAAATTGACGAGATATGGCCTACATGTATCCAATTGTGGACACGACACTAGTCACAGACAAGCAATCATATGGCATTTGATCTATTAGACCATATGACAAACACTACATATGCCAATCTCAAATTTTCATCCAAATTGGTACCAAATTGAACATAACTTCCACCATAGGTCTCCTATGATCCAAAACCAATTTATATGGGTAACCTATGAATGTGGGTTGGTTTCTCATAGTTAAATCTCAGATTTAGAACCTAATAAAAGGAAAAAATAGAAATGTATCTATTTGGAGATGGATTCCCAATGAAAAATCCTCAAAATTAGAAAATAGCTCCTCTTTGTAGATCTTGGTCTCTTCCTTCTTGATTCTTGCTTCCTTCTTATAGATCCATGTTGCAGTAGCCTCTATGGAAGAATAGGGACTAAATTTAGGTAAAAATTTGTCACGACCTGCACCCAAAATTGGGGCACGAGTACGTGGGTACGTCCAGCCTACGCCGCAGCATCGGCGGTAGAACACTGTCAAGGTCAAAGCACTATCTAACAAACTCGCACGAGTATCCAACTCCATAGGGAGACATGGATAATACAATATAAATGAACAACAAACTCAATCACATAACTACAGCACGATAAGAATTCGAAGAATAAAATAAACTACAACACAAGTCTAAAATATAAATAATCTAACTCAACAATAAAACCAAGTCTCAACAAAATATGCCGGAGACAAATCCAGTACCAAATAGTCTGCTAAAAGAACTAACTAGATGATTAGTGATTCCGACTAGACCTCCCGGAATTACAACTGAACTACCAAGTCTAAGTCTGCAGCTAATCACCCTGTGGTCCATAAAGTGTCGGACACCGGTCCTCTAAGGCATAGTCTGGAAAAATATTTCCAGTCAGGAAGGAGCAAAGTACATTTCTAATAGCAGTTCTATATCAATGATATAAACTATGTAGCATTATATAGATGAAAATATACAAGATGCATGTATATGTATGAGAGATATACAATAAAGGAAATACTGGAAATACTGTAAGTAAATGCGGGAAGGAACAATATGTCAATGAGCAAGAATACTATAACTAAGTGTGTGAGTACTAGCTTTAACATTTGATCGGCTAGGGAACTTGTACAGGTATAATGGCCTGGCTAGTCATACGTGCGGTGTATGGCCAACACTAACATGTGAACAAGTCTTGTACATGAAGGGCATGATCACATATCTACACTAAAATACTCCCCACCCCCGACTGGTATAGTAGATCCAACCATGGTATGCTATGGCACAGGATTCCCTAGGAAGGTAGCAAATCTTCCCAAAAATCAGTGTTTGTACATGCACAAGATAACAAGGAAACAAGACTTGTACAAGCTATACCATGAACAACGAATAATATCTCATGACGAGATCCAGATATACCAATCCGTGTAACCAGCGTATCGAGAATATGGATATTTACACTAGATACAATGAACATAGGGGATATCATAAATAAGAAGCTAATCAGATAATGTACTCGCCTTGGGTCCTTAGCTGGTAATACTAATGTCCTGTTCCAGAGTATCGCCTGGATGAACCAACAGTCTTATAGACATATAATCATAAAAATATTGCATCAGATGCTACACTAACACAACAAAAATCCATTGAACTCAGGGGCTATACCAGGTATGGCACTAGTCAACTAGGGTCCGTGTGCATCAAGTTGCACGGGCGGCGCATCTGTGATTGCTTTGTAAGACAGAAGGTGATACGGGTCTCGCCATTACGTCAGTATACGCGTGGCAGCCAACTAACAGTTCACAGGGTCATAGGTCATGTGTAAGGACAGGGTATCCGTATTTACACTCGGGTCATCTAGTATATATATATATATATATATATAACTAACATATATATCAATATCCATTAATTACAATAATAGATATATGTATATATATACTTTAAATAAAACTAATACTTGTATATATATATAAACATATTTTATGGAAAGAGATATATAATACGTATATATATATGTCTATATACTAAATAGAATTTAACATACTATATTTATATGTCCTAAATATATATGACAAAATACGTTTTATCAAACATATACTATATATATATATATATATATATATAATACCAAAATAAATATATATATTTATACCAAAAATACATACATATATATATATATACCAAAAATATGTATTAATATACATACTAAAATATATTAATACATGTACTAACATATACTATGTATGTACATATATACTAATTTGAGAATATACTATATATATATATATATATATGTATATATATACTATTTGAAAATACACATATACCATATACGCACATACACATATACACATATACGCACAAATACGTATCACCAACACAACATACACATATGCACGTATACACGATAGGAGAGGTCGTACTCGAGCGCGTCTATGACGACGACGGAGACGACGATGAGGCGGTAGTGGTTCTGCTGATGAGGGTGGCCAGAGTGGGGATGGCCAGAGCTGGCCGGAGCAGCAGGCCGGGCTGCGGGTTGGAGCGAGCAGTGGAGCAGGCTGGTGGTCCGATCGTTTGGAGAAGGAGGCTGCGCTGTGGGCCGCCGGGGAAGAGGAGCTCGACACTAGAGCAGACAGCGGGTCGAGGGAGGTGGAGCTGCGATGGAGCAGAGTGGTGCTGGCCGGAGGGGGTCATAGTAAAGTCGGGGGAAAAAATTGCACAGCGGAGCTGTGCAGTCAGCCGCCGGAGGATGCTGGTGCTCGAACTGGCCAGAGCCGGAGGAGATTGGCTCAGTAGTGGTGATAGAGGTTAGCTCTGGTGGTGGTGGCGTGTGGGGGGTATTCAGGCGAGGTGCTTGCCGGAGCAGGGAAGTCGGGGAAGTTGCGGGTTGGAGTCGGCTCAAGTGAGGCAGAGGAGTATAGTCGAGGTTGCGTTGCGGGGAGATGGAGGTCGGGGTGGTTCGTCTGGCCGGAGCAGGCTCGACGCAGGAAAGTTGGAGGAGCAGCAGGGTGGTGGAGCGGAATGTCGGGCCGTGCCGGAGTTGCGGGGTGATGACGATGGCGTCGGTGGTGATATGGTGGTGGTGAATGGAGGTGCCGCAGTGGCCGGGCTGCAGTGGTGGAGTAACGTGGTCGAAGGAGAAGAGAAGGAAGCCGACGGAGGCTGAACCGTGGCCGGCCGGAGATGGGCCGGGGTGATCTCCGGGTGAACAGTAGCCGAGCTCGGTGAACAGTAGGTGTGTGGGTTGTTTCCCCCCTTTTAATAAATTTGAAAAAAACAAAGGAGAAGAAAGAAAGAAGAAGAAAAGAGAAAAAGAAAGGAAAAAATAGAAATGGAGGAGGAGGCTACGGTTGAGTGAGGGGGAGGAATGAGGTGAGAGAAAAATGGGAGCTTCCCAAGGTTTGGGGATTAGGTCTAGGTTGGGGAGAGTGTGGGTGATGGGACATTAAATAGGGAGAGGGATGAGAAAAATGAATGGTGATGATGCACCTATTTTAAATGGGTGGTTAGAATTTGTCATGAAGGAATCCTTCATGTAAGGATGAGGGTGGTTGACTAGTCAAAATTAGGGCTTCTCCATTGGGTTGAACCAATGGGGTGTTGACACCTAATGCAACATTTGCAAATTAGTCCCCTTAAATTTTGATATTTATACAGACACATGAAATGATGAAAATTTGGTGGGCGATTTGGTGTTTGGCATTTTGTAGGGTGAGGGGGTGTTGTGTGTGTTGTATGGGCTTAATTAATGGGGTACTGGAATTAAATCGGGATTAACGAAATCAGTCAAAATGGTATACTCAATTTAATTAGAAATAAATACAAGCTGTGTTCTAAAATTAATTAGGAGTACATGGGACCAAAATTAGGTCGGGTCACAAATAACATTAGTGAAGAAGACTCAGAACAAAATATTATCCTAATTTGGGTCGCACAAAAAATGGGTCAAGATTGCCTCCAATTTTGATTGGAACGCACAACGATACAAAATTAGAATTTATTTAGAAATTAAATAAACGTCCGCGACGAATATTATGCGGCTAAAATGAAGCACAAGAGAGCATGATTATGAGTTACAAAAATGGCAGAATGGAAGGCGGGCATGTCTAGGGCAAGGTTGTGAAATTTGTTGGAAGACAAAAACTAGGGTAGCGCTCCAAATATCGAAGCAACGGCAAGGCACAATAATTAATAAAATTACGGTAATTAATTACTACCTCAAATAATTTAATCCTAAATAATATAAATAAAATTCATAACCCTACATTTTGGTCAAGTGTTCATCTAGTGGGCTTCTAGGTCAAGTCTACTAGCTCCACATTAAGAACACAGTATATATAATATAATATATTTAAGTACACATCTCATACAATTACTTAAATTAAATATACTATTCATGAAATCATTTAATGTAACTACCACAATATTAACAATTTTAAAAAGTCAAAAATACCCCTATTTTCGGAACGTGGTAGTGACAAGTCTACCCTCCTTAAAAAAATTTTGTCCTTAAAATTTAAAATCCTCATGGTAGTGTTTATTCATTATATCAATAGTTAAATTTACCAACCCACAAAATCCTGAAATAATCTACCTTGTCATTTCACGATTTCAAAAAAAATTATGAAATTATTGTATTCCTGAAAAATCCTCGAAATAAAAACCAGTTTCCTTTTTCCTCACAATTTCCTCTGAATTTTTAAGTTAAAAATTTAAATACTCAAAATTTAATATCTGCTCCTCAAATTTAATTTCAATCAATGTATATATATAAGATCTAAATCTCGTCCCAAAAAGTCTGAATCCAAACACTAATCCATCAATGATCTTATTCCTTGGTTTCCTTTTTCCTCAAAATACTCAACAATGCGATACTTATGGATTCTTCAAATGCAAAATCCATAATATAAAATTTTAAATTCATATCTCGCAATCAAATAGACATAATGATAATCTCCCAAATTTTCCTCAAGTTTTTTTTAATAACCAATTAATCATATCATAATCTTCCTAAAATTTATAAATCATCAATTATGCCAGGTTAATTTCTTAACTCTTCATTTAAGTTAATGTTTATCCTCGAATTTTAAAGATAATTTCAATCATATCTTAATCTTCGTAAAATCAGTAATCCATCAATTCTGCTATATTAACTCCTTAACTCTTTATTTAAATTAATGCTTATCCTCAAATTTTAAGCATCTTGTCTCTTTTGTCTAGTCATAACCTCTTCATTAACTCTATTATGGTCAAAATCCAAATAATCACAGTCTAAGAAAATTTTATCTACAGTCATTCAATGTGCAATCTAAGGGAAACATGCATGGTTATGGTGTCTTTTGTCATGATATTGCAGTCTCTGTCAGGGTGTACTACTAACTATATTCTAACAAGGAAATCACGAATAGAAGTTACGGTACTAAGGAATCAATTAATCAATCAAATAGAGAGGACAAAAGGAAAAGAATAAAACATGCTAACACGTTACCTACAGTATCGGTCTCCTCGACCGTCATCGCAAATGCTCCGCCCTGCTGGGGTGGCTCCCTCCGCTGGTGCTGAGCAATCTGCAGTTCCATAGGTGGCCTAACTGGGTCTCTACAAATTGGAGCTGAGCGCTGGCCGGGAAGATAAGGAGCTCGAGGACAATCCCTCACTCGATGTCCCGTAGTGCTGCAGTACAAACAAAGTCCTAGCCTCGCTCTACAGCTCTTCCTAAAATGACCTGGCTTCTTACAGTAAAGACAAGTCTGCTGATCATGCTGAACACAAACTGATGCCTGGTACTGCTGGGGGTTATACTGAAATATCCTTGGCTGCTGGTGTCCAGGATACTGCTGGTGGTTATGCTGAAACGTCCTTGGCTGCTGCTGGCCAGGATACTGCTGGATAACTCTCTCAACTGCCTGTAGCGCCATCTGGTGAGCGTTCTCCATGCTCTTTCTCATCAGTCCAGTCTGCGCCAGATGTGCCTCTGCCTGCACTCTCAAAGCCTCAGCTTGAACTCGCTGAGCATCTGCCGTCACTCTCTGGGCATCTACTATGCCCTGGATCAAGGTAAACATCTGTGTCCCGTCAATGGGCAAACCTTCGAGAATCAGAGTTGGTAGAGGAGAAAGGTTGTCCGTCACAGCTACGGCAATCCTTTGGACAGGTAGGGGAGGAGGATCCCCGAAAAGTGCAGATAGTCCCACATGCATCAGAGATATAGGAGGAACTACGGATGTCTGTACATTAGGTGGAGAGGTGGCAGACCCCTCTAAAGTTGATGCTCCCACTCTCATAGATCGTGTCTTCGGCGACATCCTGAAGACAGATCCAAAAGAATCAATTAAGGCAAAAATACAATATCATCAAGGAAGGACAGTAAGGTTCTAAAGAAGCAACATTCAGAAGGAATTAAGGATAACAGATAATAGATTGGAAATATTCCTAATTGTGATCGCATAGGTCAAAGATGCATCCAAGGTTTGATACCTCTATCCCTTTAGGTACCACAGTTCTACTACAAGCACACTCACTGCTAGCTTCCTTACCTACTACAACTGTTGATACTAGTTGTTCTTATCACTCAAGTGCATATCAAATGCAACACACTATACTAAGTACTGCTCCTTCTAATACAACCCTAGATGGACACCCAAGTCAGTTTGCAGTGCAATCTCAATCATGCTCAAGCCAACAGATCCTTACATATGCACCTCATCCACTCATATACTAATATATCTCTTCTACTGTAAATTTTTTATCCTCAAGATAAAATCCTCAAAACTTAACTCCTCGAACAATTTAAAGTAAAATACATATACTCTCCTCAAGGTCAAATATTCAATACTGAAACGAAAATTTAATCACTTCCAAAATCCTTACAGCTTTGTCTAGGTTCATTGAATTGAATCTGAATCCTCAAAATTTTAATAACATAATATCTTAACTCCTCAAAATTCTTCAAAATTGAAATTTATTTTCAATCCTCAAATTATAATTTAAATCCACATCTTGTAGTCCAATAGCCCTAATGTTAATCTTCTCACTGTCCTCATCGACATGTGTCATCAGATAATACCATAATTTAGTCCATAAATTCATCTTGATATAAAATCAAACTCTATAAAGACACCAAGATCTCAATTTTCTAACTGATCAACAATAATCAAATTTATATCAATAAGTGAGAACGGACAAAATCAAGAAAAAAATGATTTAAATTGGAAATTATTATAAGATTCTCAGGGGTCATCCCAGGAATCTCTCAAGGAATTGTGATTGAGTATTCACTCTCATCCTAGTATGCTATATCCTAGATCCTATCGCAGGCACGCAGTAGTGTAGCAAAGATGTCACACTACTACAACATCGTACAACTTGCGAAGTCTGACCTGCATGGGCCACTACTAAAAATGTGTCATGACCCGCACCCAAAATTAGGGTACGAGTACGTGGGTACGTCCAGCCTATGCCGCAGCATCGGCGGTAGAACGCTGTCAAGGTCAAAGCATTATCTAACAAACTCGCACGAGTATCCAACTCCATAGGGAGACACGGATAACACAATATAAATGTACAACATACTCAATCACATAACTACAACACGATAAGAATTCGAAGAATAAAATAAACTACAACACAAGTCTAAAATATAAATAATCTAACTCAACAATAAAACCAAGTCTCAACAAAATATGCCGGAGACAAATCCGGTACCAAATAGTCTGCAAAAAGAACTAACTAGATGATTAGTGATTCCGGCTAGACCTCCCGAAATCACAACTGAACTACCAAGTCCAAGTCTGCAGCTACTCACCCTGTGGTCCATAAAGTGTCGGACACCGGTCCTCTAAGGCATAGTCTGGAAAAATATTTCCAGTCAGGAAGGAGCAAAGTAATTTCTAATAGCAGTTCTATATCAATGATATAAACTATGTAGCAGTATAAAGATGGAAATATACAAGATGCATGTACATGTACGAGAGATATACAATAAAGGAAATACTGGAAATACTATAAGTAAATGCGGAAAGGAACAATATATCAATAAGCAAGAATACTATAACTAAGTGTCTGAGTACTAGCTTTAACATATGATCGGCTTGGGAACTTGTATAGGTATAATGGCCTGGCTAGTCATACGTGCGGTGTATGGCCAACACTAACATGTGAACAAGTCTTGTACATGAAGGGTATGATCACATATCTACACTAAAATACTCTCTACCCCGACTGGTATAGTAGATCCAACCATGGTACGCTATGGCACGAGATTCCCTAGGAAGGTAGCAAATCTCCCAAAAAATCAGTGTCTGTATATGCACAAGATAACAAGAAAACAAGACTTGTACAAGCTACACCATGAATAAGGAATAACATCTCATGACGGGATCCGGATATACCAATCCGTGTAACCAGTATATCGAGAATATGGATATTTACACTAGATACAATGAACACAGGGGATATCATAAATAAGAAGCTAATCAGAGAATATACTCGCCTTGGGTCCTTAGCTGGTAATACCAATGTCCTGATCCAGAGTATCGCCTGGATGAACCAACAGTCCTATAGACATATCATCATAAAAATATTGTATCAGATGCTACACTAACACAACACAAATACATTGAACTCAGGGGCTATGCCAGGTATGGCACTAGTCAACTAGGGTCCGTGTGCGTCAAGTTGCACGGGCGTCGCGTCTGTGATTGCTGTGCAAGACAGACGGTGATACGGGTCTCGCCAATACGTCAGTGTACGCGTGGCATCCAACTAACAGTTCACAGGATCATAGGTCATGTGTAAGGACGGGGTATCCATATTTACACTCGGGTCATCTAGTAGATATATATATATATATATATATATATATACACATATCATTAACTAACATATATATTAATATCCATTAATTACAATAATAGATATATGTATATATATACTTTAAATAAAACTAATACCTTTATATATATATAAACATATTTTATGGAAAGAGATATACAATACGTATATATATATATATGTCTATATACTAAATAGAATTTAACATACTATATTTATATGTCCTAAATATACATGCCAAAATACGTTTTATCAAACATATACTGTATATAATATTGTGATATACAATACTTTGCTGATGCTTCCTAAATATACACCGGTCCTCTAAGAGATATACAATACTTTGCTGATGCTTCCTTCGTGCGTGCTAAGCACATAAACAAGACATAATGTTGTGAACATTACATGTACAATCATTCCACAATTGTAGCCACTTGGCACGCTTTTATTGTTTCAGAGAGAGAGAGGCTTGAGCGACTTGTAATCTCGGCTATACGCCGCTTGTAACACTTGTTTATATCAATAAAGAGTTACTTTACTTCAACTTGTGTTATTCAATACTTCCACTATATTGTTGACTCAGTGAACTTGTTACCAAATCGCTATGCGTTTATGACTCCGCTGTACTCAGACAATCTGTGCGACTCTGGGGCTTAGAACTCTTACCGCCAGCCAATAAACCACGGCCTTGTACGGGCGTGGCTCGTGCTCGTGCGGGATCACGCCCGGATGGGTCAAGCGATCGTTCCGCGGGAGTGCTGGCGCGGTGATTCTCGCCTAGCGGGAATGACTGATTTAGCCTGCGGGAGATCGAGGCATGACAGATACTGCCCTATAAGCCAATCATCTGGAAAAATATATCCAGTCAGGATTGGAGTAAAGTACATCTCTGCTACCAATTCCAATTAATTGACAAAGACTATAAATAGTTATAGTAAGAAATATATGACGAGCAAGAAAAATAAATAAATCAGAGAATAAAATACTATCACAGTTAATTTAAGAAGCAAGACAAGATATGCATAGTAAATCAAGAAAATACAGTAAATAAGACTGTGATTAGATGAGAACTGAACTAGATAAATAAGATGTGTGTCCAGCAAGTATCATGTGAATCCAGCAAGAAAGCACTAACTACTGTGTTTTGAAATATCGCTTTCGACATGTAAACGACTAGAGGTAAGTACGGCTCACCGCACACTTGGTGTGCGACTGCTATGATTCTAGATTAAACCAGAGGAGGTGATTCCAGTTTTTGGGAATGTTTACATGTCTACTCGAGTATTTCCCTGCCCCGACTAGTATAAATGAATCCAATCCCGACACGCAAATTAAATATGAGTCCAGCAAGATAAAATAGGTGATTCAAGTAGGTAAGTCCTGATGTGATGCCAGTAATGAGTCCTGAAGTAGAGGACAGACAAGTATAATATATGTGTCGCAAGAAAGTAGATCCATGTAATACTAATCCGTTTATCCAAGTGTCGAGAAATCAGGTAAAATAATACTATAGACCAGAATCATAGAAATTATCAAATAATAGAAACTATCAGAGAATGTACTCGCTTGTCGTCCAAGCAATGAATGCCCAGCTGTGTCCCAACTGGTGTCACACAAACTTATATATGAAATTTACATTAATACAATGTTCTAGAATGAAATTAAGTTAAACTAGTCAAATTCTAGGTCATAAAGCTATTTCTAAGTCAAAATAGTCAAACTAGGTCAACTATTGGTCAAACTAGTCAAAGTTGGCAAAACTAGCTATTTCTAGGTAATATGAGTTTATCTCTAGGATATTGGGTCTATACACTACGCATCTAGCCACACTAGTTATTCTAAGATACTAGAAAACCATCAAGATACTGTATCCTAATATACACAAGTTCATTTATATAAAAATAGTAATTTTAGATATATATACAAGTCAAATATTATAACACTATATCAAAACAAATATAATATGATACCTTGGCCTTGCACCAATGCGTATCACACCTATCTCGATATCCAAACTCAATACCTTGGTTATCGACCCAATACCTTGGTGTTACCTTGGTATCCCGAGGTAATCCAAACCCTCTATATAGTTAATGCATATAGAAACCCAAAGTTATTATACTAATACATACTAACACTATAATCTATCTCAATACTATTATATAATTAACTATAATACCAAACATACATATCCATATATAATATACCAACATATATACATATATCTATTGTTAAATTATATGCTAAATATTGCCATATTTCTACTATTAACTATCTAGACTAATAGTAATATATACAAATACCAAACATACATACTACAAATACTAACTACTTAATTATTCATATACTAACTATAACCGTAAACCAAATACTTAAACTCCATGCCAAACCCAAAATCCAACTAACAATACTACTAGCTAATTATCTATAAACCAATTACCTTGATACCTTGCTAACCCAATATCTCAAAACTGAACTGAACCTCACTGAAAACTAGCTGAAACTGCACAGTGGTGCACTGTTGTGCACTGCACCACTGCTGCGCCACGACTGCTGCTGTAGTTTGCTACTGCTATTATACGCGCGCTGCGCCGCGACTGCACCGTTGCTGCGACGCAACTGCTGATGCAGTCTGCTGTTGCTGTTGCAGCCTGCTGCTGCTGCTGCACGCACGTTGCACCGTGACTGTACCTCTGCTGCACCGCGACTGCTCACTGCTGCTGCAACAGCTACGCACACACACACTCCAAAACACCTATAGACTATCAACCTATAAATATAAACACTCCTCAACTCGACACATAGATACATGAACCATACACACACACTCACAACACATAGATACACACACATACATATATACAAACACCTATGCTCAAACATATATATATATATATATATATATATATATATATATATATATATATAGATATTAACTTGTATATACACACTCCTATATATATATATATATATATATATATATATATATATATATATTGTCACGCCCCAGTCCCAAAATACGTGGGACTAGGACACGTAAGCATGCCAGCCGCATGGATATGTCAACTCCAATATATGGAAACCAAAACCCATACGTACGCTGTAATATGAATATCAAAATCCATAAGTGGTTTAAACTATCACAAGTCACAGTGTATAATCTAATTTCATCCACAGAAAATCAAATATAATGAATAACCAATATCTATAACTTGATCCCAAAATGAAGTAACTAAAGATGACAGTCGGATAGAAATAAATCCACTACCGAACTAGAATAAATAATAAACAAGATGAATACGATATAAATACAACCTCTAACAATCACGAGGCTCGAAGAGAAGACCTCTTGCAATATAAGTAGCCAGTCCGGATCTGTGCTCCTGTAAATACTCATGAACAATACACCTGGAAAGGGACCAGGTCCTCAGAGGGACATAACAAGATACATAAAAGCATGTCGTAATATAAATACTGTAAAAACTCCAGGGTGACCTAACCATCTAAGTGAAATACAACTTGAGGACAACTTTGGGTATATGGGAAAGTGTAGGCTAGACATATGCTGACGTAATTCACCAATCGTGACAACTGGCTAGTATATGCCACATATGCCCCCAATACCAGGGCGCCATGTAATGTAATAACGTCCTACCGCTTCGAAGAACGGGAAATCTGCATAGTATATAACGTCCATAGTGCTCCGAAGAACGTGGAATCTGCATAGTATATAACGTCCATATCACTCAGTCGAGTGTGGAATCTGCATAAAGGAAGTGGGTGTTCCATACGCCTACTAATCGTCCTCCCCGCCCAATGATCTATGCATGTTGTATCCACAACACGCCTTAGCTACTACACTGCGGCGTCGTAACTCTGGCTCATAGTCTATCACTAGAACAGTAGCCCAACCTTACAACCAAACAAGGACAAGGATTGGGCCATCGTACCACGATAGTCTATGCTCCACCTACTAATAACTGCTAAGTCTTCTAACATGCATCACTCTTAGCAGTTATACCCTATCCGTTGCATGACCTACACGTACAGGTGGCCAACCACATATGCAAGTCCGTGCCCTACATGAGACTCACAACACGTATAAGAAATGTGTCAAGGCCTGGGAGTCATACCAATAACTCCACAACTTTAGGTGGGTCTACTAGACAGTAGGTCAGACACTAGTCCTAACGTCAACACCTCCGTTGACTGCACCCGAGTCTCTCTCGGACGCGCACAGTTATATAATCTAAAATAATAAACATGCAACTAATATATATAACTGAATTTAAACAGTACAACAAGACAAGGTATACTTGCCTAGCAAGAGAGCTGCAAAGTGAAATATCCAGATGTCAAACACCTAGAGTCAGAAACTATGACCTCAAAATGAACGTCTCCGGATGCTGAAATAAACATCCCCAACGTTCCCAGAATAAGCAAAATTGTTAGAAAGCACTCCCCTTTCGTCCAATTTGGACACAGGGGCAAAACGGTAATTTTGGGTCAAAGTGTGGTCTACCGGTGGGCCACTTTGCACCGAAAAGTATGCCAAGGATAATAGTATCTAAATGGGACAAATTATAGGTCAAACAAACTCTAAATGTCAATACAAAGTCAACGGTATGTCCAGATGTGGATTTCGGTGAGCCGAACATAATTTTTCCCAAAAAGTCAACTATGGGGTCCGCCAATTGGCGACTTGGTCAACTGTCTCAGAATCGCGTGAAACTTGGGTCACAGGACCAGCGCGATACCAAGAGTCCAGTGGTGCAAGTTTCTTCGCAATCTGACGAGTGGGGATTGTCCGCGGTTACGGGCTGATTCCTATGCGCACACGCGTCCGAATCAGTTTCTGCGAACTCTCACGTGTCCGGGTATACAGCGTGCACCTTTTGGTACACTTGGTACACGGCGGGGCGGTCCCGTTTGGCGGGGCGCGTTCTGTTTTATAACTTTTAGAAATCTAGAAAAAGTATATTTTTGGGTTTTTCCAAATAATTAAATTCCACATACAGCAGTTAATAGAATAATATAAATGACAGAAAATAAACTAGGTCAAGTGGTCTCCACATACCAAAAAGAAAAATCAGATTCGGATCTCTGTGGTTGGAGATACGAATTCGGGAACATCGGTGGTCACCGCAGTTTTCTGCGATATCCAGAAGTCATTTTCTGCCAACTTTGACCTGTTTTTGCCTATGGTTATGCGCTGTTCGAGGCCAACTATCATACTGGTAATGAAGAGGGTTAAGGAGTGAGCGTACCAGTGAAGACGGGATGGCATTTGGTTCAGCGAGGTGGCAAAAAACTGTGCGGGAACATAGGTAAGGTGCTGTTGAATTCTTTACTTGCGGTGTTGCGCGGGGTCGTGGTCCTCGGGATTGGTTCTGGACGGCCTGGGCGGCGTCAGGCTGCGGTGGCGGCGGCGTTCATGTCTAGATGGGAAGAGGAAGAGAAATGATGATCTAGGGTTAGGGTTTGGTTGAAATAATATGTTATATATATATATATATATATATATATATATATATATATATAAGAGGATCGAGAGGGGGGGTTTCAACGCGCGGGCCGCGGGGGGGTGTTTGGGTTTTGCTATTAGCTGCTGTTGCTTTGTTGAAAAGGGAGGAATGTGCGGGTTTGCTGTGAGCAACGCATGGGTGTGGGCTGCTAATAAAGGGGGAGCGGGTCTTGGGTAGTGGGTTTTGGATCCATTAAGGATTTTAAAATCCCTTTTCTTTTCTCTTTTTATTATTTCTTTTTCTTTTCCTTTTTCCAATCTTTTTTATTTCTTTTTCTTTCTTTTTCTTTTAAATATATATGTATATATGTTTATATATATATATATATGTATATACCCATAAAATTTTTTATAATTATATTAATGCATACCATTAAGCTAGCAACTGCCCATAGGGTCTCCTACATGAAATAAATTAGGAAAAATTCCTAATGGCTCCATAAATCCCCTAGGTTCACAAACACCTGAAATAAAAATTAAATAAAATCTATTGCTCCTATTTAGCATATAATTACTACAATTAAATTAATAATTAAAATAATAAATACGAATTTTAGAATTAGCGATTTTATATCCTACCCAACTTATAAAAATTTTGTCCTCGAAATTAAAACTAAGCCCCGGTAGAAAGTCAAGGATGGTATAAGATTTGCATTGTTTAAAATGCAAGGCTAGGTTTAAATGAGTGGGCGATGTTGCGCATTGCACATTCCGAAAATCATAAGAAAAATCCCTATGAACGAAAATAGGTTTCTTCATGTGTCATGTCCAATGGTGTGGACACCTCAATGCCACTTTTGTATAAAGCACCAAACAATTGGAAAATTGCACAAAGATGGAAATTGGATTAAATAATTAAAATTAAGGTACAAGGCGTTCGAGAATTAATTAGAAGTACATGGGATAACGTTAGGTGGGGCACAAGTGGCATGGGTATAGAGGGCTCATGATAGAATATTATCAACATTGGGTTACACGAAATGGGTCAAGATTGTGTCTCCAATTTCGATTTGGAATGCACAAGGATACAAGTTAGAATTAATTTAGAATTACATGCAAACGTCTGCGATGAGTATTGCGCGACTAAAATGTAGCACAAGGGGGCTCAATTATAAGTTACACAAAGTTCAGAATAGAAGGCGGACATGTCTAGGACAATGGTGTGGAATAGGTAGAAAGACAATGACTAGTGAAGTGCTCCAATTATTGGTAAAATTGTAAGGTGCGCTAAGTGGTACAAATATTAGAATAAAAATAAAATACTGTGTTCTATTTCAAATTGGATTCGAGCTAGCCTCAGTCTCACTATCTAAGTTGAGTAGGTCTAATTTGGGGTGAGGGAGTTTACAATCTACTCAACTTAAAAAAAAATTCATCCTCGAAATTAAAATAAGGCATAATTTGTTAATTCCTTCACGTTCGCCTATAAGGCAAGTCAATCACATTCTCTTCCAAGATTTTTAAAATATATTCTAGTCCATCGCAATCACTTCAAGGTTAAGATAATCACTGTTCTAATCAAATTTCAACCTATTGTAATCTCTTCTCACTTTTTAAACTATCAATATCCAAATTCAAATTAAATCTATATAACATCTTCAAGTTTTAAATAACCCACCTCACTTTTCTCATTACGATCTCCAATTATCATAATCTCCTTTAGAAGAAAACAATTTTAATCCAATATTGTTCCTATCTTCCCTTGTGAATTTTGTATCCTTCAAAATTTTAAATTTAATTCACATCCTCAATATTTTAAATAGGTAATCTAACCATCAAAATTTTAACTTTTAATTCAAATCATCAAATTGTAAAATTTTATATCTACTTCACCAATTGTTCAAGCCTAGCATTATATTCATCCTCAAGGTTTAAATCGATGATTCAATCTTCAACATTCAAACTTTAAATCATGTGCTCAAAGTATAAATATTTGGTCCTCACTATCAAGATTTCAAAATTTATTAAATACTCACCCTCTAACTCCTTCTTCTAAAATTCTCCACATTTAAAATGGCTCAATCTCTCAATCTAATCCTACTTGATCACAATCTAAAAGGATTCCTCTCAAGTTAACAATGCGACTTCTACCCAACTTAGAATTATTCCATCTATCATATAAGGCTATACACTTAAGGAAAATATTCCTCAACTTATTTTATCATGCTATTCGATCCTCAAAAGTTTGAACACCAAATTTTCATATATGATATGCCCTTAATCAATTATAAAAGAATAGTCCTCGAGTATGTGATCGGCCTATGGGGTATATCTAGTACTCTCTGTGTATCAAACTTATACCACGCACGAGGTTTCGTCTTTCCGAAATAAGGGAAGACGGAGATCAATAATAAAGAGTTCAAGGGAGAGAAATAGAATAGAAGTATGGGGATCAATGCGTTTAAAGAATTCAATAGAAATTGTCAAGGCAGTTGTGGATTAAAATCATATTTTGGTAAATTCCTATTCACATGTTCATATCAGTACAGTTATGTAGCTGATACGATATGCTCAGGCATGCCTAGAGGGCAAGTGCATTCGTCTACTAGATACTATATATCTCAATCCACGTAAAGTAGTATTGCGAAGGGCGAACCAAGCCACTAAGGTTAGCTAGACCTTAATACACTGATTTTGAAACATATTAGTGTATGCATCCTCTAATACATATGTTGTGAACAAGATTGATAAAAGAATAAGCTTGCAAAACTAGGCTATAAAATAGCAGCATAAGTTAAGGTAGTATAAAAGGTAAATGCTCTAGATCATGATGAAATAAGGTACAAATAATTCAAGTTCACAAACAAAACAAAATAAGACTCTGCAGTCTCTACAGTTGTAGTACTAACACCTTATCTAAGCTGCTAGTCGACAACAATAGGGGTACAGGCCTTTAAGTTCTATCATCAGAATAAACACTATTGTCTTATGCAAGCATATAGCTAATGTCATTCAATTATACTACAATAATATGTCAAGAGGACTATGTGTCACTAGGTTGTGAGGCATACTACCCAACTTAAATAATTATCTAATACTGTGACAGTCTTAAGGGGATTCTACAAAATAATATTGTCCTTGTAAATAAAGCATAAACTCTTATCGGGGTTTACGGGAAAATCATCCTATTGCATCATATCAGTAATGGTCACCTTAAGTCTTAATCATAGTGCTCCTAGAACAAGTGTCAATGGTAAGGATGGAAGAGCTACTGGTTCTTAAGTGAAAGGAGGTTATATTTATATTGGGTTATGGATACGAATTACGCAGTTTAAAACTAAGGGTAATCATCAAGTCGCAATCTACCAGAATAACTTAAAACTATCAAGTTCTAACTACCAAGCACATAAATTCAAAATTCAAGATTACGACTATAATCTTAGCAAGCTGTATATCCTATCACGAAATAAAATCACTTGACCTACAATCATAAGAGTTATATGGCACGATTTGAAAGATGACAAAAGAAGAACAAAATTTAGTCGTCGCATAATAGCGAGCGCTAAGGTTACAGAGAACAAGATATAAAATTAAAAATAGGAAGACTTTAGATAAGATCATGGTTGCTTAAGTGAAAAGTAATATGCTAATCTCTGTGCTCAAGGTATGATCGAGGAATTTCTATATTCATTCCTCTCGGCTTCCTAGGGTCCTGTCTGCTAATATTCATTTAAGGATCTAAAGGTATAGTTCTATAATACTATCTCACTATAAAGTTAGGGTTGGTCCTAATATTCCACCTTGGATTTCTATTGGTTTCTCAATGCTAGGGTAAAACAGCATGGTCAACTTCCTAACTAACTCTAGTAGTGTACATGCTACTCTTAAGTCATTCATAATTATAGCAAGGGATACTAGTAAACCAGTCTATAGATAAGGGGATGCTCGGGTTTACTAAATATTCTAAACTTAGTGAGGTGTCAACACTCTAGTGGTATTCTTAATAGGAAGGTTACCTTACTTATCATCTAATAACAGGGACTTATATATTCTAGGAGGGGGCTATACTCTAGGAACTAATAGGGAAGCACATGAATCAAGCAGGATGCAATTACTCAAATAGAATGGATTGGAAGGAAGATAAGTCATAGTCAATTGTGGATGAGATCCTATACTCTAATCCTAGGTGCAGGCTTGCTCGGTACAGTAACGTAACCGAGACAATATGCTCTTGACCTGCATGGGCCATCACTAAAAATATGTCACAGCCCAGTCCCAAAATACGTGGGACTAGGACACGTAAGCATGCCAGCCGCATGGATATGGCAACTCCAATATATGGAAACCAAAACCCATACGTACGATGTAATATGAATATCAAAATCCACAAGTGGTACAAACTATCACAAGTCATAGTGTATAATATAATCTTATCCACAGAAAATCAAATATAATGAATAACCAATATCTATTACTAGATCCAAAAATAAAGTAACCAAAGATGATAGTCGGATGGAAACAAATCCACTGCCGAACTAGAATAAATAATAAACAAGATGAATACGATATAAATACAACCTCTAACAATCACGAGGCTCGAAGAGAAGACCTCTCGCAATATAAGTAGCCAGTCCGGATCAGCGCTCCTGTAAATACTCATGAACAATAGACCTGGAAAGGGACCAGGTCCTCAGAGGGACATAACAAGATACATAAAAGCATGCCATAATGTAAATACTGTAAAAATTCCAGGGTGACCTAACCATCTAAGTGAAATGCAACTTGATGACAACTTTGGGTGTTTGGGAAAGTGTAGGCTAGACATATGTTGACGTAATTCACCAATCGTGACAACTGGCTAGTATATGCCACATATGCCCCCAATACCAGGGCGCCATGTAATGTAATAACGTCCTACCGCTCCGAAGAATGGGGAATCTACATAGTATATAACATCCATAGCGCTCGGAAGAACGTATAATCTGTGTAGTATATAACGTCCATATCACTCCGTCGAGTGTGGAATCTGCATAAAGGAAGTGGGTGTCCCATATGCCTACTAATCGTCCTCCCCGCCCAATGATCTATGCATGTAGTATCCACAACACGCCTTAGCTACTACGCCGCGGTGTCATAACTCTGGCTCATAGTCTATCACTAGAATAGTAGCCCAACCTTACAACCAAACAAGGACAAGGATTGGGCCATCGTACCACGATAGTCTATGCTCCACCTACTAATAACTGTTAAGTCTTCTAACATGCATCACTATTAGCAATTATACCCTATCCGTTACACGACCTACACGTACAGGTGGCCAACCATATACGAAAGTCCGTGCCCTACATGAGACTCACAACACGTGTAAGAAATATGTCAAGGCCTGGGAGTCATACCAATAACTCCACAACTTTAGGTGGGTCTACTAGACACTAGGTCAGACACCAGTCCTAACGTCAATACCTCCGTTGATTGTACCCGAGTCTCTCTCGGACGCGCACAGTTATATAATCTAAAATAATAAATATGCAACTAATATATATAACTGAATTTAAACAATACAACAAGATAAGGTATACTTGCCTAGCAAGAGAGCTGCAGAGTGAAATGTCCAGATGTCAAACACCAAGAGTCAGAAACTACGATCTCAGAATAAACATCTCCGGATGTTGAAATAAATATCACCAACGTTCCCAGAATAAATAAAATAGCTAGAAAGCACTCCCCTTTCGTCCAATTTGGACATAGGAGCAAAACGGTAATTTCGGATCAAAGTGGGGTCCCCTAGTAGGCCACTTTGCACCGAAAAGTGTGCCAAGTATAACAGTCTCTAAATGGGACAAATTATAGGTCAAACAAACTCTAAATATTAATACGAACTCAACGGTATATCCAGATGTTGATTTCGATGAGCTGAACATAATTTTGCCCAAAAAGTCAACTGTGGGGCCCCCCAATTGGTGACTTGGTCAACTGCCTCAGAATCGCGTGACACTTGGGTCACAGGACCAGCGCGATACCACGAGTCCAGTGGCGCAAGTTTCGTTGCAATTTGACGAGCGTGCACAAAATACGCATGTATTTTACAAAATTTGCGACACGGGGATTGTCCGCGGTTACGGGCTGATTCCGACACGCACACGCGTCCGAATCAGTTTCCGTGAACTCTCACATGTCCAGGTACACTGCGCTCACCTTTTGGTAAACTTGGTATACGGCGGGGTGGTCCCTTTTGACGGGGCGCGCTCCATTTCACAACTTTTGGAAATCTAGAAAAAATATAATTTCGAGTTTTTTCAACTAATTAAATTTCACATACAACAGTTAATAGAATAATGCAAATGACAAAAAATAAACTAGGTCAAGTGGCTTCACATACCATAAAGAAAAATCAGATTCAGATCTCTGTGGTGGGAGATACGAATCCGGGAACATCGGTGGTCACCGCAGTTTTTTGCGATACCCAGAAATTGTCATTTTCTGCCAACCTTGACGCTATTTTCGCCTATGGTTACGCGTTGTTCGAGGTCAACTATCATACAGGTATTAAAGAGGGTTAAGGGGTGAGTGTACTGGTGAAGATGGGGTGGCGTTTGGTTCAGCGAGGTGACGGGAAACCGCGCAGGAACATAGGTAAGTTGCTATTGAATTCTGTACTTGCGGTGTTACGCGGGGTCGCGGTCGTCGGGATCGGTTCTGGACGGCCTGGGCGGCGGTCAGGCTGCGGTGGCGGCGGTGTTCATGTCTAGATGGGAAGAGGAAGAGAAAGGATGATCTAGGGTTAGGGTTGGTTGAAAATATATATATAAGAGGATCGAGAGGGGGGGTTTCAACGTGCGGGCCGCGGGGGGGGTGTTTGGGTTTTGCTATTAGCTGCTGTTGCTTTGTTGAAAAGGGGGGAATGTGCAGGTTTGCTGTGAGCAACGCATGGGTGTGGGCTGCTAATAAAGGGGGAGCGGGTCTTGGGTAGTTGGTTTTGGATCTGTTAAGGATTTTAAAATTCCTTTTCTTTTCTCTTTTTATTATTTCTTTTACTTTTCCTTTTTCCAATCTTTTTCATTTCTTTTTCTTTCTTTTTCTTTTAAATATATATGTATATATATTTATATATATATGTATATACCCATAGAAAAATTTAGAATTATATTAATATGTACCATTAAGCTAGCAACTGCCCAAATGGTCTCCTACATGAAATAAATTAGGAAATATTCCTAATGGCTCCATAAATCTCCTAGGTTCACAAACACCTAAAATAAAAATTAAATAAAATCTATTGCTTCTAGTTAGCACATAATTACTACAATTAAATTAATAATTAAAATAATAAATACAGATTTTAGAATTTTAGAATTAGGGGTTATATATATATATATATATATATATATATATATATATATATATATATATATTCACACAAACATACCTACACTTATAGATATGTATATATACACTCACATATAGATATACGACCACATACACATATATTCAAACACCTCCATGTATTTACATATACACATACATACATACATACATACATACATACATACATACATACATGTATCTATCAAGTCTCTCTCTCTCTCTCTCTCTCTCTCTCTATATATATATATATATATATATATATATATATATATATATATATATATATATATATATATATATATATAGGTACATCCTCATATGTATATGTGTAGACATAATACACAAAACCCATATCATAATAGCTATATCTCTCACACACAAACACATACAACAACATGCCACCAACATTTATATACATATACATCTATCTATATTAATACTCTCATTTATGCTTATATATATATATATATATATATATATATATATATATATATATATATATATATATATATATATATATATATATATATATATATATATATAACCATATACCCTTTGATAATACGTAGATACCAATATCTATATAAATCTCTCTATATATACTCCTCTCTATATATATACATATCTACATATGAATATATACATATACTCTTACATACAAAATCACAAACACACACATGCATATACACATATAAATACTAGTATATATATATATATATATATATATATATATATATATATATATATATATATATATATATATATATATATATAGATATATATATATACACTATTATATACACACATACACTATTATATACATATATATATATATATATATTACATAAATATCATATAGATATATAAATACATATGCACAAATAGGAAAGAGGACAATAAACCAAACACGTGGAGTGCACCACACTCGCATCACACTAATTCTATGATACGCTTGCGATACGGCTCCAATACACAACCAAACACATTCCGGAGGACACAAGCAAGTCTAAAATACTAATTATGAAATATACGAACCATAATTAGATCCACTACGTGTCTGTGTCAAGAATTGATGTGCACAAGTCCCCGTGTCAGAGGAAACCCCCAAAATTAATCTGTTTCGTCAAATTGATGAGATACGACCTACATGTATCCAATTGTGGACATAACACTAGGTACAAACAAGCAATCATATGTTAATTTGATCTATTAGACCATACGACAAATACTACATGTGCCAATCTCAGAATTCTCCCAAAATTGGCACCAAATTGCACATAACTTCCACGATAGGTCTCTTATGAACCTAAAACCAATTTCTATGGGTAGCCTATGCATGTGAGTTGGTTTCTCATGGTTAAATATCATATTTAGAACCTAATAAAAAGGGAAAAACTAAAATGTACCTATTGGGAGATGGATTCCCAATGAAAAATCTCCAAAATTGGAAAGTAGCTCCTCCTTGTAGATCTTGACCTCCTCCTTCTTGATTCTTGCTTCCTTCTGGTAGATCCTTATTGTAGTAGCCTCTATTAAAGAATAAAGAATGAATTTAGGTGGAAATTTGGTGAGTAATGGTGACGGAATGAAGGGATTGGAAAGGGGAAAAAATATAGATCTAATGGAATGAACAAAATAAAATAAGAGACACTCTCTCTCCTCCTCTAATGGCTGGTCATAAACCCTCTCCCAAGCAATATGAAATATCCAAAACACCCTTTGAAGCCTCTCATAAAGAAATAATTAAGGAGAAAAGGTTATAGTCTAATAGTTTCACTAATTAATTCATCCTCCTAATGAATGGGTCTAAACTTAGATCAAATCTATACTAACATATAATGTTGGGTTCATGCAACTAACTAAACTAATTAGGTCCACAACACAAGTCTAAAATAAATACTACATCTAATCAAATAATAAACAGTACAGCAAATAATTAATTACTCATGCACAATATTAAATACAATACTCCTAAAATAAAATATCCGTGTCAATTACCAAACTATCCTTAATTGAAAATATGAGGGTGACAACTGCAGAATGCTAATGTCTACCCGGCGCAAGTCAAGCCATCAAATGAAGATCCTACCGCTTGTCCATATTACAATAACGTCATGGATGCGATACCCAATATCGTCTTCTTGCAACATGACATGTTGCTCAAAAACAATAGGCACGATTGGCCCATGTACTACACCGGCTATATTGGCAATATCAAGGTGGACCGAATACATATTGACCCAGGATCGTCAATCAATATCATCCTGAGAAGTTTACTTCAGACGCTGGGGATCCCGATGCATCGTCTGGCGGCCACCAATACTGCCATTAATAGCTTCAACAAGGGGAGGAGCTACCCTCTGAGCAAAATCTGCCTACAATGCCAGATTGGTGACTTAAAAACAGAGGTCCCCTGCTATGTCATAGATGTAGATATGTCCTATAATATCTTATTGGGGAATCCGTGGATACATAAATACAGGATCGTGCCATCCACCCTCCACCAGTGCCTAAAATATGTAGATGAATACGGTTTCGTCAAAATAAAGTTCATTGACATCGATCCGTTTAAGGGTATCGAGATCTACTAAAGCGACTCGATCCTCTACAAGAAATTCTTCCAAGATAAAGGTGGCAACAAGGCTGACGATAAAACTGAGGCTACAATAGCACCCGAGGAGCCTATGATAATCTGCCTCAAGGCTCGCACTCCCGATACAGCCGTACCTCTCATCATCAAATTGCGTGGAAAGGTATCCAAATCTTTGGTACTTTCGATGTTGCCAAAACCAATAGTCATCCGCCTTCGCAGGCCAAATAAACCACCAAGAGGAAATTCTGCCCTATCTACACCTTCCGAACCAATGATCGTTCGCCTTCACAGGCCGAGTCGACCGCCAAAGGGAGACCTGACCACACCAGCGGCTTCCGGACCTTTGGTGGTAAAATTATGCAGAAACAACCAAAGACTTCACTTATACTGGGGGTACCCGAGGAGAACGAAGAGCTGGAGGAATATATATCCGCCAATGTCAATATCCCTTCCCCTGACGATGTAATCCCGCCGGAAGAAATACCTTATTTCCTCAATAAAGGACTATCTTTGAACTACTTGGAGCGTATGCATATAAGTACACTCTACTCCCTGGAGCACGGTCTGGGCCTTCATCTGCACACACAAGTGACCACTACCTGCACCATGCACTGGCTTTGCTCTAGCCAGGATTCTTATTTCTTAGTCCCACCAAGGAAGAGGGGAGATAAGATCATCATCTTTGGCAGAGTGAAATGCCCCCGGTCCTTCATCCCAGAAGAAGAAGAAGAACCAAAATTTAAGGAAGGCATAATACCACTCTACCGGTACAGCTCGTAAGCCCTATATCTTTTCCAAAAGATAGGATACGACCTGGAGGTCACTAATGGATTAAACTATAGCAAAGGCCTAAGGTCGCCTTTACGACTTTCCTCCCCCGCGGCCAAGCCCGAGGATTACTATCATAAGTCTAAAAATGGCTTAGGATATGTAACGCCTCCTACAACCCCCTGTAGAAGCATAAAAAAATGCTTGGAAGATCTACACAGCATCTTGATACAGAGCAGCGTAGGCAGAGGCCTTCAGAGCCATCCAGCATAAAACAGTGTTCTTCATCGCCTCCATGGCGTAAAACCCAGCCGCTCTCAAAGCAGCGTTAAAGCGTACGAGGAACGCTTCGTATTCCCGAAAAGAAACTGTCCAGTCACGCAGTAAACCTGACCTCTGACTCCTGACAAAAAGTGCTGCACAGCTACCCAAACGACGGCTGGGAACGGGGGCAGACCCCTCGGGACGCGCTCCATAGTATGATGGCGGATCTCAGCATTTAATGCAGAGGATTTGGTTAAAATATCACCAAACCGGCGCTTACTAAAAACCCTCGGCATAAACCGCTCTTTCGCGTGCAAAGAGAACACGCTGCCTTGTTTTACACAGGCAAACATGGGCTGTTTTACGCTCCGCAGAAGACAAACCGCCTGCCATGTCAAAAGTTGCGCTTCGTACAGGGCTCGAGGCACGTCTCTCCGCCAAAGCACACAGAGCGGTGACAGTGTCCCCTCGAGGCACGTCTCTCCACCAAAGTACACAGAGCGGTGACAGTGTCCCCTCGAGGCACGTCTCTCCGCCAAAGCACACAGAGCGGTGACAGTGTCCCCTCAAGGCACGTCCCTCCGTCAAAACGCACAGAGCGATGACAGTTTTCCCTCAAGGCACGTCTCCGCATTTAATGCACAGGATGATGGCAAATCTCTGCCAAAGATTTGATCTCCAAAAGCCGTAATTCCGGCTAAAGACGTCCACATCAGCACCCTGGCACGGTATGCAGCGGCTTCTACGCCCATTCAGGATCTGTGCTCCTATGGCTTCCGCGCCCCCTCAGTCTCTACGACTGCTCGGCTTCCACGCCTACTCGACTTCTATGCCTGTTCGGCTTCTATGCCTGCACGGCTTCCACACCTACTCGGCTTCTATGCCTGTTCGACTTCTATGCCTGCTCGGCTTCCACGCCCCCTCAGTCTCTACGACTACTCGGCTTCCACGCCTACTCGGCTTCTATGCCTATTTGGCTTCTACGCCAAGGTGACAGACATTTGGCTTCTACGCCAACCTCTTCTACACAATGGATACCTACCTACGTAGCTTTTACGCCGTGATCTTAGTAGCAATTGTACGCGTTGTGTCCCCTTAGTTGGACCCGCGTCACACGCTCATTCAAAAGATGATCTATACGTAGGCATTGGTTACTTTAACCGTTGTGTAAAAGGGTGCTATACTTTCCACTCCTCAGTTGTTACACCGATGGAGTGGTCACTGTCACCAAAACTCTATAAATAGAGACCCCTATCAATGGAAAACAAGGTCGACAATTTGGAAGATCGAACCAGGTCAGAAAATTTGGCCAAGAATACCAATATCAGATCAAAGCTCAAAACTTTGAAAGAAGGATCGAACAAGGTCACCGAACCGGAGATCAAGAGGGAGAGACAGAGAGAGAGAGAAGAATACAGAGCTCAGGCAAGGAATAGGGAGCGACGACCTTCAGCATCGCTCATCCACCCTCCTTCGCAACCTCTGAAGCTGCATCCTGTCTTCCACGGCACTTCTTCAACATCGTGTAGTCCAAGGGCTAAAGTGATCGACTGCAGATCAGACACCTATAGCAATTTATACCCAGATTAAATAAATTGTACTCCCGCATCTTCGTATAGGATCGAATTGTACAAGTTTGTTTGTAAACCAAAGGGCACGGGTCTCGTATAAACCCTGTCATTGAAATACACTTTCATTCTTTCGTTTAATACCACAAACAAGATGGCGACTCTGCTGGGGACGTCTTTCTATTCTGACGAGGAAGTAATTGCTCAACACGATGCGGTATCTGTAGGAACCGTGAAGAAGACACTAGTCGTTCATTTCGACCAGTCTGCCTACGAAGACATGCTTCGGGCTGGGGGTAGCTCTCACTCTCTCTCCGTCCAAGACAATAGGAAGCTACGCAAAGTGTGGATGCCCAAGACATCCTCCGCCGTTCCTGTGGACTCTCCGATCTCTCCGATCTCTCCGACCAATGAGGTGGTAGCATCGCTCCCTCCGTGCCCCGCACGTAAAATTCAGTCTCCCGCTACGCGCGGTAGAGACAAAACTTCTGGTAAAGCCTCAGCGCTAACCCAGGAGTATCCACTGCGCTATACGCGTAGAAATCAGTCTCCCGCTATGCGCGATACAGACAAAACTTCTGGTAAAGTCTCAGCGCTAACCCAGAAGTATCCACTGCGCTATACGCGTAGAAATCAGTCTCCCGCTACGCGCGGTACAGACAAAACTTTGGGCAAAGCCTCAGCGCTGACCAAGAAGTATCCCCTGCGCTCCACGCGTAGGAACCTGTCTTCCGCTACGCGCGGTACAGACAAAACTTCCGACGGTGCCTCAACGCCAAATCGGAAGAACAGATTACGCTCCACGCACAAGACGACATCTGACCTCTACGACGAACCAAATGAGCGCCATGATCTTCGCAAGAGGAAGCAAGCAGGCGAGTACTCAACTCCTCGACCTTTATACCAGCGAAGAAGCTATCTGCCTATCCTCCGGATTATGCGGGAAGACGACGGTCGACTGAACACCTCTTCAGCTTTACGCCTGTCTGAGCGAATCTCCAAATCACGCCTGGGTAAGTCCCACGGCGCAAAACAAGCTCAAATTGCTACTCCTGACCTACGCGAAGGCCTAATCCAGAAGCGTAAGGAGAGGGGACCTTCCAATATGTCTATTATGCTCCCTAGGGAACAATGTTGTAATAGTCATAAGATTGTGATTGACTGCTACTGTTCTAAAGCAAAACGATCGGTCTTCGACCGATTGAACTACTCTCAATCTTTTTCGGAAGAGGAGCACGCGTATGCATCCGTGAACATGGCTTCATGCATACCTAGAAGAGGGTCGAGCTCAAAGCGTCTTCCCTCTGGACCTCCGAGCCAGAGAAAATTTGAAGACCTCCTCAGGAACGCTGAAGCTGGGGTATTCCAAAATACCCGTGCAAGGTCACAGCAACCAGCTCCGTACTCGTCTGATTTCGACGCTGGGGGTCACCGATCTCCCAGATCAGATGCCGAGAGTATAGAGTCGACTTCTGCAGCGACCTATACTTACCCTTCGACGACGCCCAGAGAAATGGGATCTTACGCCATCGAAGACGAACGCGAGGGAGCGTCGCCATCAGGAGACGCAGAATAACGCATTATTGACCTGGAGACATCGCTGAAACAAATGCAATCTGTAATGGAGAATATGCACCAGATGATGCTAACTCAGCACGCAACCGCCATGGCTCAAGCATCGGTTCCGCCAACTCAGATATATGTGGGGGTAGACTTGCCACCATCCAGCCCAAGCCATGAACCTGCTCTAGATCAAGAGTCAGCAGTTCCTCCGCTTCCAACAGAAAATCTGATGCAGGCGGTCCGGGAGTTGAAAGCCCTGTTCGATGCCTTGAAGCACAAAGATCAGCTCAAGAAACTGGGAATCAACCAGCCGTACCCAGCTACCTGGGAAGAGGTCCCTTTCCCTCCAAAATACAAACCTCAGGCGATGGCTCTGTTCTAGGGAAAAACATCACCAAGCCAATACATGAACTATTTTAGTATGATGACGGTGCTGCTACAAGGGAACGATGCCCTCCTCACTCGGGTGTTCAAAGGCTGCCTCTCAGGAGTAGCCTATCAGTGGTACCGTAGCTTGGCGGACAACTGCATTACTTCCTTCGAGGATTTCATAGCTCTATTCTTCACACGATTTTATGAGGGAGGAATGGACATGTCTATGTCCTCTCTCATCGAAGTCAAGCAGAAGGAAAAGGAAGACGTTCGCATCTTCATCGAACGCTTTAGTCAGGCCACCTTACAGATGCCTCCAGGAGTTCCAGACTCAGCATTGGTAGACATTTGTAGGAAGAACCTCCTTTCCGTGGTCTCGGTGTTCACAGGACCATATCAGTTTCATGATTGGCCCTCGTTCATCCTCTCGGCGGTAGCAGCCGAAGACAACAGTCACAAGGCGCGCGACAATGGCATCATGATCTCCGCCTCTGACAGAAGCAAGAGGTCATCCCCTGGCAGCGACCATCATCGTGGTCCCAAAGGGAAGGAAGAACTAGCAATCAACACGGCCAGGCCAAAGATTACGGCGACCGCCCAAGCGAAACCGGGGGCTCCGAGGCCCGTCGAAGTCTACTCTTTCGACGACGACGATATCCCAAGTATCTTCGAATGTCTCGTCAAAAGTGGCAAGATCACCCTCCCAGAACTAAGGCGGCCCCAGGAGGTCGGCAATACTGACGACCCAAAATACTGCATCTTCCACAGATACGTACACCACCCGACAAAGGCGTGCTATGTACTAAAAAGGAAGATCTAGGGGTCGATCGATGCTAAGGCCATCACTCTGCACAACACCGAGAAAACGGTCACGGCCAACATGATCTCTCTGCAGTTTGGCAATTTGCCTCCCCAAAAGGTCCCTGATGGTGTTACACCTATCTCCTGGGCAACGATGAACCTCGTTAAGCTTCCCCCTGCTAGGGATCAAGGTCACAACCTGGTGCCCCTAACTATCCGGCGGGGCGAGATTATGTGGGTTCACCAAGATTTGGTGTCGAATCTCGAGGAAGAGACCAAGGCAAACAGGGCTACCCCCAAAAAGAATCCCAAATACAGATCATGCTACATGGTCATAACTTCTTCTACATCAGACGGAGACGAGGTACTTGTCGCAACCCGTTCAGGGAGGGCCTACCTCGACAACGACGGAGCAAATCAGGAAGGTGCGCCGGCTGACGCTCCAGCTACCAAACCGTCAGAGCAAGATCCCGTCGTGCCAAGCATCAGCTCTGCGAAACCTACTCCGGCGAAAAAGGCAAAACAGAAAGAAGTACGCTTCGACAAACCTGTGAAAAACATTCCGAGCAAAGGTTTAGAGAAGCCGTACAAATTTGATATCCTGGCCCAACTGGCCAATACGCCAGCCAGGTTGTCCATCTTTGAGCTACTCAGGATCTCCCCCAACGCTCGTCTAGCCCTGAGTGAAGCACTAATGTAGGTGGAAGTATACTTGACCCAGCTCAAGTACCCCGACAAGGAACCAGTGGCATGTCCTCAATGCCACAGCGTGATGGAGGTGGTCCCGAACATCACTTTCACTCAAGACGACATGCTATTAAAACATAATAGATATGACAGTCCCCTCTATTATACCGGGTACGTCGGTTCCATGGTGGTCGACTGGATTCACATAGATTCGGGATCGTCGATCAGCATCATCCCTCACAGTCTGCTCGGGCCACTGAGAATTCCTACCAGCGAGCTGGCTTACACTACCACTACAATCGTGGGTTTCAACGCCGAAAGGAGTAAACCATTAGGGAAGATTCGCTTGAGAGTCCAGATCGGCAACCATAGATCAGTGGCCATATGTTACGTCATCGATTCAGAGGTATCCTACAATATTTTGCTGGGAAGACCATGGATCCACGACCATAATATCGTTCCTTCAACCCTACATCAATGCCTTAAATATGTAGACACACAAGGAACCGTACAAACGGAGGTGGCTGACCTAAACCCGTTTAAAGGAGTAGAATCCTACTATTCCGATGCCGTGTTGTATTCCCATGACCACACGGAAGAAGTGCCAGGAGTGGCGAAGAAGGAATCCCACCGGGAGCCCGAAGAGCCCTCTGCCACACTACCACTGTCAATCAGAGTGAAAGGACGAACCGCTCGTCCAAAAGTCATAGAACCTACGGCTGTCCACCTGAGAAAGACCAAGTCAGAAGAAGGGGGTGATCCTCTAGTAATCACTTTGAACCGGAAGCCTCCACCCATAGTCATCAACCTTCGGCGCAACCAGCAGCCGACTGATGTAAATGCCACCAGGAACGGAGTTCCAGATGATAATAAACATCCTCTCTTCCGGGTACTTTCCTACCCCCTCCACAAGAATCTGATCCGGAGCTTCAGCCTCCTCCATAAGAGTCTCCACAACCTGGGCACTGAGGACGCCCAAGCAGTTCACGGGCTCTTTCTTACCACCCGAGGCTTTCTCTGACCTGGCGGCCCTGGCTCGGTGGAAGAAGAGGTAAGATATCCACTTGGTGGTGTGAGCCAAATCAGAAGGCTCGTTATAAAAAGTGGTGCACACGAAGTACTGACACATCAGCTCCTGATATACTTCCGTCGCCCAAGGGTCCAAATCCTCCAACTCCCGGTTGGTGGGAACGTACTCTTCATATGGGGTATCCCCCATCGACAGTCTCGAGACAACTGCCATCTCATGAAGGGCCAACCCCAACTCCCCTAGTGGAGTGGCGAAGGTCCCGATGAGCGGAATGTACCGCTCCATCAGTGCCAGGAACAAATTAGGGTTCGGAGGCAGCCCGACGCTCGTCGCACTCACAGCGGCATATAGTCCGATACCCTCCAACTCTCTCTGGAAGTGCTTTAAGGCCCAGTCAACTAGGAATCTCCATCGGGAGTTCGTTGGGGCAATCCACCCATTGCACCGAGGATTCTCCTTGGGATATACCCCACCTCGACCCATGAAGTCGTTGCAGAAGGTCGGCAATTGGACCGGCTGGATCACCGAGCTATCTTTACTTGGAACACTGCCCGGGCACAGTCCTCGGAACAGCGTCATAACGCCAGAAGGGCGACTAACAAACGACCCCTGGTCAGCGCCTTTCAGATGAAAGATCTTCCCCGGCTTCCCGTGAAGATCAGGAGTCAGCTTCCAAGACATCTTCCTGGGATGCGTCGCATGGGAGAAGGCCGAGATGGGATAATCCCTCGGCATCGTCGGCAGGTACAAGACCAAATCCCCGGCAGGGAAAACCCAAGGCTCCCTCTTGGGCTTCGTCTGGGACTGTTTATCAATCATGTCCCCAAAAAGGAAAGCCGGCTTTATGTACCGCTCCCCATCTACACGTACCAAGGGTTCGCCGTTGATCATACTCAACAGCATTCGCTCACCCTGGGCCGATATCAGGAGCTCCCTTCCCTCAGGATACTGGGGTCCAGAGATGGGAAATGCCACATGGGACAGATCCTCCAGATAGTTCGATTGCAGCATCCCCGCAGCGGAGCCCATCACCTCAGCCAATGGGGACTCACCCAGATCAACTACAAGATAATGCAAAGAAGATAGGTCATTACAAGTCTGGCACAAACATACGGACCAAGGAAACGACAGTCTGTGCTTTACGCCAAGATTGTACAAATTTGGTCACCTTACGCCGGAAGTCTCCTCCACAAACGTAAAATTCAAATTTTACAAAATACGCCAATTTTCGGTAGCCCGAGCTATTTACGCCCAGAGCTACAAAAATACGGAGTCTTTACGCTGACACATTAGAAATGTGGGCATAAAAGATGAAAATGCCTCCGTGCGTCATCTTCCTCAAAAGAGGCTATCAGCATAGAAGATGACCTAGCGCAGTCACGTTCAACGTGTACGAAGGATTTTTCGTCGTTTGTGTCATCCCAAAAAGTTCTACCTCTAAAGCCGGGAGCGCTAGTCGTCGGCGGGATGCTCCCCTCAGAGGAAAGTTCACCTTGCCCGACCGGAGATTCCCTCGCCGGGACAGAAGAATGAGAAGAAAAACCTATGCTCTTTCCCTTAGCGGAGGGGGTTTGTTTCGGCGCCATTTCTGAAGACTGGAAGTGCTCGAAGAAGGAACGAAGAAAAACTCGAACAGTCGAAAGCTCTCTTTCGCAGAAGACAGATAAAAAGTTTTTCTTTCCAGAAGCTGGGGATATATATACAGTCCGGGTCGACTCCTCGAATCCTCGGACGAACCCCTCGAGACCCTAACCAAATCTCGCAATTAATAGTTGATCATGATTGGATGCTACGTCAGCCCACTACCCTTGGAAGACGGACAGTCAGCGAATTCGAAAGGTTTTTTCGTGCAAGACGGTTCAGCGGGTTCTACGCTAAATGAGCTTTCTACGCTCGACAGCAACAGATCTACGATTTTACGCTCGCAAGCTACAAGTCTATGGTTTTACGCCCGGATGCCTTTGTGCTCGGTAGCTTTTATGCTCGAGAGGCCACAAACCCATGACTTTACGCTCAGCAGATACCAAATCGACGATCTTACGCTCGGTGGCGCTCAGTTTACGCTCAGCAGCAACAGATCCGCAAACCTCACGCTCGAAGAAATTTTCTTTTCAGGAGCTACAAATCAAACAGTTCTACGCTAAAGGATCTTTTCTACGCTCGACAGCTACGAATCTAACGGCTTTACGTTCGACAGCTACAAGTCTATGGTTTTCCTTGCCCGGATGCCTTTGTGCTCGGTAGCATTCTATGCTCGAGAGGCAACAAACCTACGACTTCACACTCAGGAACCACAGGTCTACGATTTCACGCTCGATGGTGTTCTACGCTCACAGGCTACAGATCTACAGTCCTACGCTAAAAGGAGCTTTTCTACGCTCGACAGCTACGAATCTAACGGCTTTACGTTCGACAGCTACAAGTCTATGGTTTTTTCTTGCCCGGATGCCTTTGTGCTCGGTAGCATTCTATGCTCGAGAGGCAACAAACCTACGACTTCATGATCAGGAACCACAAGTTTACGATTTCACGCTCGATGGTGTTTTACGCTCAAGAGGCTACAGATATGATTTCCCGCTCCACGACTTTCCGCATATCCAAACAGTCCCCAAGGCGGTCAAGTGCAAAGAGTTCAAACAGAAGATACTCGTTCTTGACCCAAAGCATCCCCAAATACCCGAAGTATGCAGAGTTCAAACATTGAGAAATTACTCCTCTCGGGTCCAGAAAACTGGAGGTTCATCCAGATTCCAGTCTGAACATCTCGTCTATCAAAGTGGCAACTCAGTTTGACAGCCAAAAACCTTGACCCTGTTCCAAGGAAGTTTCGAGAGATCATTCTTGAAGACAAATTCTGAATAAAATGAAATTCCGCTCATCAGAGAGGCAACAGTTCAGAAATTCTACGCAGTCCTAGAAACAGGACAGTTCTAGATGTTCAAAGTGCTCAGCAGCGTTCTATGGACTATCCGCTATGCATAAAGGACAGGGCCTAATACTCTTTCTATCACAGTCAGCGTAAAAATTCAGACGTATCGAAGCTGCACATATTCAGACTTCACAAGCAACGTATGGCAAGACGATCATATGGAGAAGAAGACAATTTTATTAAAGATTAAAATCATGATTACATATGAGGGAAATCCAATCTACAAGGGTTTTTCTCTATTTCTCATGATTACATCTGAGGGAAACTCCGTCTACAAAGGAGATACCCCCTCGTCGTCTGAAGATCGCCCAGAAGCTGTTCTGGCAGGCTCTCGCTGGGCCTCAATTCTTCATCCATCTTCTCCGGCAGTCAGTCGGTTTACCGAAAACTGACTGACATATTGGTCAAATGGCGGGAGGATACAGAACTGGGCCTGCATAGATTTTACAGATCCCATGCTCCGTGCACCGCTCAAGCTAGGGACAGGATGAGTCTTTTTGACTCTCGTCCGCGGGGGCCTCAGGAAGAAATAAACAGTCTACAAACTGTGTGGGCCAATACGATCCTTCCTCTCTCCTGGGGCAATGCCATACAAAGTTGCTGATTATCCAGAGCAAGGGAGGCTAAGATGTCCTTCCATGATCCATCGTTGCAGTGGACACTTACTTGAAGATGCCATCTTTTACGGCTCCCTACATGCTGGAAGAACATGATCTCCTTCTTCCTCAGATCGATCCGACGAACTCCGGCGATCATCTCTGCATGACAATGGGAATGTGGTGAAGACAGGTTTACCCCCCCAGCCTTTTATAGGCAAAAGAGATCACAGCGGTCCCCAATAAATCTGCCATAAAGTCAGCATCGACCGTTTCAATGCTCCATTCAGAAACGTTTCGAGTTACGAGGGGCCGTTCATGCTTCATTCAAAGCATTTTAAATTCTGAGGAATTTAAAAGCTTTGAAGGGGGTCTTGTAGAAGCATGAAAAAAATGCTTGGAAGATCTACACAACATCTTGATACAGAGCAGCGTAGGCAGAGGCCTTCAGAGCCATCCAGCGTAAAACAGGGTTCTTCATCGCCTCCATGGTGTAAAACCCAGCCGCTCTCAAAGCAGTGTTAAAGCGTACGAGGAACGCTTCGTATTCCCGAAAAGAAACTGTCCAGTCACGCAGTAAACCTGACCTCTGACTCCTGACAAAAAGTGCTGCACAGCTACCCAAACGACGGTTGGAAATGGGGACAGACTCCTCGGGACGCGCTCCATAGTATGATGGCGGATCTCAGCATTTAATGCAGAGGATTTGGTTAAAATATCACCAAACCGGCGCTTACTAAAAAACCCCCGGCATAAACTGCTCTTTCGCGTGCAAAGAGAACACGCTGCCTTATTTTACACAGGCAAACATGGGCTGTTTTACGCTCCGCAGAAGACAAACTGCCTGCCACGTCAAAAGCTGCGCTTCGTACAGGGCTCGAGGCACGTCTCTCCGCCAAAACACACAGAGCGGTGACAGTGTCCCCTCGAGGCACGTCTCTCCGCCAAAGCACACAGAGCGGTGACAGTGTCCCCTCGAGGAACGTCTCTCCGCCAAAGCACACAGAGCGGTGACAGTGTCCCCTCAAGGCACGTCCCTCCGTCAAAACGCACAGAGCGGTGACAGTTTCCCCTCAAGGCACGTCTCCGCATTTAATGCACAGGATGATGGCAAATCTCTGCCAAAGATTTGATCTCCAAAAGCCATAATTCCGGCTAAAGACGTCCACATCAGCACCCTGGCACGGTACGCAGCGGCTTCTACTCCCATTCAGGATCTGTGCTCCTACGGCTTCCGTGCCCCCTCAGTCTCTACGACTGCTCGGCTTCCACGCCTACTCGGCTTCTATGCTTGTTCAGCTTCTATGCCTGCTCGGCTTCCACGCCTACTCGGCTTCTATGCCTATTTGGCTTCCACGCCCCCTCAGTCTCTATGACTACTCGGCTTCCACGCCTACTCGGCTTCTATGCCTATTTGGCTTCTACGCCAAGGTGACAGACATTTGGCTTCTACGCCAACCTTTTCTACACAATGGATACCTACCTACGTGGCTTTTATGCTGTGATCTTAGTAGCAATTGTACGCATTATGTCCCCTTAGTTGGACCCGCGTCACACGCTCATTCAAAAGATCATCTATACGTAGGCATTGGTTACTTTAACCGTTGTGTAAAAGGGTGCTGTACTTTCCACTCCTCGGTTGTTACACCGATGGAGTGGTCACTGTCACCAAAACTCTATAAATAGAGACCCCTATCAATGGGGAACAAGGTCGACAATTTAGAAGATCGAACCAGGTCAAAAAATTTGGCCAAGAATACCAATATCAGATCAAAGCTCGAAACATTGAAAGAAGGATCGAACAAGGTCACCGAACCGAAGATCAAGAGGGAGAGACAGAGAGAGAGAGAAGAATACAGAGCTCAGGCAAGGAATAGGGAGCGACGACCTTCAGCATCGCTCATCCACCCTCCTTCGCAACCTCCGAAGCTGCATCCTGTCTTCCACGGCACTTCTTCAACATCGTGTAGTCCAAGGGCTAAAGTGATCGACCGCAGATTAGACACCTATAGCAATTTATACCCAGATTAAATAAATTGTACTCCCGCATCCTCGTATAGGATCAAATTATACAAGTTTGTTTGTAAACCAAAGGGCACGGGTCTCGTATAAACCCTGTCATTGAAATACACTTTCATTCTTTCGTTTAATACCACAAACACCCCCGAGGGCTCAGATAAAGAAGACAAAGAGCGCTCGCACTCTTGAGAATCATCATCCTGTGACTCTGACGTCAGCATCAGGAATATTCTGGTGTCTGTCGACCTTGAAGAAGACAACGAGGATCCACCTAAGCTCTTTAAGATAGAACCTTGGGCCCAACAACTACGTTCACAATATGAGATACGATTTGAGTAGTAAGAAACTTCTATCGAGGATGAAGTCATTCAAGTCAATCTTGGTGATGAGACCTCCCCAAAGCTTATCTTTGTCAGCAAAAATTTGCCCGACGAAGCCTGGGAATCCCTATTACAACTCTTCAGGGAATACATCGATATCTTTGCCTGGAGTTACGAAGGCATGCCAGGACTGGACCCCCAAATCATGGTCCACAAAATCAACATTCGGCCAAACGCCAAACCACTCAAGCAACTGCAGCGACAATTTTGGTCAAACGTGATAGATTCTATCGAAGCTGAAGTCAATAAACTGATAGTTAGTGGCTTCATCCACAAGAAACAAAACCACGACTAGGTGGCCAACATTATGCCAATTTTTAAGAAGAATAGGAAGATCTGAGTCTGCATCGACTTCCATGATCTGAACGCGGTCCCAAAGACGAATTCCCTCTCCCAATCTCTGACATAATAATCGATAACACTTGTGAGTTCAAGCGCATGTCCTTCATGGATGGCTTCTCAGTCTACAACCAAATCAAGATATTTCTTGACGATAAGAAACATACGTCATTCTAGACCCCAATAGGCATATACTGCTATACGGTCATATCTTTCGATTTGAAGAATGCAGGTGCTACATATCAACAAGATATGAGCACTATTTGCTGTGAACATCTATGTAAGACGATGGAATGCTATGTCGACGATATCACCATCAAGAGTCTCTCCAATATCTATTACCTATAAGATCTGAGTACTGTATTCAACTTAATGCGCACACACCGTCTCAAGATGAACCCTACCAAGTCCTTCCTGGGAGTCTCCAGCGACAAATTCCTGGATTTCGTCATCACTTTCTGGGGTATTCACATAGAACCCAACAAGACCAAACATTTGTTTGGAATAAAGAGTGTCAACGAGCATTCGACAACATAAATGAATACCTATCAAACCCTCCTGTGTTGGTGGCCCCGGTCATAGAAAAGCTATTCCTACCCTATGTATGCACAATAGATCACTCTCTCGGTACCATATTAGCCTAGAATAGTGATTAAGGTCACGAGCAGGCCATATACTACCTTAGCCGAATGATGGTAGGCCCAGAGCATAGATATACCGTCCTCGAGAAAGTGTGCCTTGCGCTGGTATTCGCCATCCAGAAAACTCGATACTACGTGACTGGACAGACCATTCATGTAATCTCATGAGTTAACCCCCTCAGGGTCCTTATAACCAAACCTGGGGCACTTAGTTCTCGCTTGGCTACCTGGGCAAAACTATTATCTTTATATGATATGGTATTCGTCCTATAAAAGGCCGTCAAGGGTCAGGCATTGGCCGATTTTCTGGTAGCCCACCCGGGGTCAGAAACTTCAAATCTCTATAAAGAGATTCCAGACAAAATGGCAGATGCCAACATTACCTCACATAAAGCAGTTTGATGAATGTTCTTTAATGGTGCTTCAAGAGCAGGGTCCAAAGGCAACATCATCGTTAGGGTCAGGATAGTGTTGATCTCCCCTTACAGCCTTGTCATCAATCGCACATACTCTCTCACGGAGCCATGCTCCAATAATATAGCAGAGTACAATGCCCTAATCATCGTACTCCAGCTCACCAAATATGTTAGAGTATAGTACATGGAAGCCTATGACGATTCTTAGCTAATCGTCAATCAAGTTCGGGGAGTATATGAAGTCCGAAATAAAGACTTGATCCTCTACCACCAAGCTGCACACAGCTTCATCAAAACGTTCAAGATGTTCTTTATTGAGCATGTCCCTCGGTTGCAGAACATCGAAGCAGACTCTTTAATTGGCCTCGTCGCTTCCTTGGCAGTCCCAGACAACAACCATCAGTTAATCATATTAATCGGTCAAGAGCTGGCATGTTCCAAAAGTAACCTATGCTTATGCCTCAGCTATGCAGCAGAGGTCAACACCGATACTCAAGATTGGAGGCTTCTATTCATCGACTACGCAGTCTATAGAATTCTTCCTAAAAATCCAAAGGAAGCTACTTCAATCAGAAGATGCTCCCTCTGTTTCTATTATTACACGAAAACTAAAATATTGTAGCGTCGGTCCTACGATGGCCTTCTGCTCCGATGTATGTCGAACGTAGAGGCAAAATAAGCCCTCCGTGAGGCTCACAACATCATCTGTGGGGCACATTAACCCGGTCCAAAGCTATAGGGCCATCTTCGGAGAATAGGCTACTATTGGCTGATGATGGTAGCAGATACGGTCGATTAAGAAAGAAAATACCAAGCATGCCAAATCAACGCATACTTCATTCACCAGCCATTCAAGTTTCTACACCTAATGATAGCATCTTGGCCGTTTGAAATATGGAGAATGGACATCATCGGGGCAATCAATCTGCCTTCATCAAAAGGATATCAATTCATCCTAATGATCATCGACTACTTCTCCAAATGGGCAAAAGATGTTCCGCTCATTAAAGTCAAAACAACAAACGCGATTAACTTCGTCAAGCATCACGTCATATATCACTTTGGCTTGCTGCGTAGGATCATCCACGATAATGGTCCACAGTTCGTAAGTCACACCTTCTATCGGTTTTGTGATAAGAATCGAATCCAAAACATAGCCTCTACGACATACAACCCTATAGCAAACGATCTAGCGAAAGTGTTCAATAAAACTATCGTCAAACTCCTTAAGAAATTTGTATCTTCCAACAAACGCGACTGGAATGAGAAGCTGGATGAATGTTTTTGGGCCTACCGAACAATAGTCCAGACAGCTACTAGGAATACGCCATTCTCTTTAGTGTACGAAAGTGAGGTGGTACTCCTGCTTAAGATCCAAATCCCTTCACTACTGGTAGCTCTCTCCAACCAACTAACCACGGATGACAACTACCGTCGAAGGTTACAAGAGTTGGAAGCACTCGATGAGAAATAGCTCGTAGCCTAACAACGCATAGAGTTGTATCAAGCGCGTCTCTTTGGAGCCTTCAACAAAGTGGCAAAACAGAGAATATTTTAAGTGGGTGACATTGTCTTAACAGTAAAAAAACTGATGGTTATGACTCACAAGACGGCCGACAAATACTAACCTAAATAGGAGGGTCCGTTCATTTTGGAAACCATGTTTTCCAATCCAGAGTATGCCCGCAGTGTTAAGTCTATAAAAACGGCCACGTCCATATTACCTCTGGAAGGGCTTGTCTCTAATCTATTACTTGCACTAATGTGCGCAAAAATTAATGGGTCCACAAAACCTATCACGTCCATATTACCTCTGATAGGATTTTTTTTGAATCTATTACTCGTATCCCGATGTACGCAAAAGGGTAATAGGTCCACCAAAATACTCCAGAGGGATATCCTTAAAATCCACAAAACCTATCACGTCCATATTACCTCTGATAGTGTTATTTTGAATCAATTACTCAGACCCCAAAGTACATAAAAGGGTAATAGGTCCACCAATTATCCCCAGTGAGATATCCTTAAAAAGCTACGGTATAGTGCTACATTCATATTATCCCTAGCACTAGCACCACGAATGTCACAATAGCAATGAAAGTAATTTTCCCGTTCATTAAAAACAAAAAGAAGGGGAGAATACAAACATCAATCGGAAGAGGAGTCAGAGTCCTCTAAATTATTGATGTACATTGCGAGAAGATGAAAGAAACAAACGTCTGAGGACGCGAAAGACGGACGAGAAGCGTCCATAAAACCTCGTGCCTCCTAGTCCGCAGGGGACTAAAGGAGTTCTAAGAAGATATATGTCTTCTGCACACGGGAGATAGACGTTTCTCCGGCAGGTAGTGGCTCGGGCTCGCTAGAGTAGGAGTCAGAGGCCACCAAGGCCGTGGAAAGAGACGTATTGGCTTCCTTCGAAGCACTTCCAAGGCAAAATGGTCAGTCTTCGATCGGTTGAACTACTCTTTGTATTTGCAGAAAGAAAAACCGACATTCGTATCAGTAAACATGGCTTCGCACATTCCTAGAGGAAGATCAAGTTTAAGACGTCATCCCTCTAGAACTCCAAGCCAAAGAAGATTTGACAGACTCCTTGAGAATATTGAAGCAGGTGTCTTTCGAAACACCCGCTCGAGGTCACGATAATCGGCTTCATATTCTTCTGATTCCGATACTGGGGTTGCCAGTTTTTTGAATTTGATGCTAAAAGTATAGACTCAGTCTCTACAGAGATCTATACGAATCCCTCGGTGGCATCCAGAGAAATGGGAATTTATACCATTGGAGATGAGCGTGAAAATTTTTCCCCATCAGGAAGTACAGAATAACGCATCGCTGTATTGGAAGCCTCACTCAAAGAGATGCATACCATGATGGAGAGTATGCACCAAATGTTGGTGACTCAACACACAGCTGCACCTGTTCCTTCGACTCAACTACGGGTGGGGGTAGATATACCATCAAGTCAGGAGCCTGTTCAAAACCAAGAATCAGCTGCTCCTCAACCTCTCAACCCGGAGAATGTATTACCTCCTGTTGGAGTCACAATACAACTGACCTCTCACATCTCTACGGTCCCTTTCCCAACTGAAGATCCGATACAAGCAGTTCGGGAATTAAAGGCCCAATTTGATGCCTTGAAGCATAAGGATCAGCTCAAGAAGTTGGGAATCAACCAGCCATATCCAGCTATATGGGACGAGATCCCTTTTCCACCAAAATACAAACCACAGGCTATAATTTTGTTTGAGGGAAAGATGTCACCAAGCTAGTACATGAACTACTTCAACATGATGACGGTGTTGCTGCAAGGGAATAACGTCCTACTCACTCGAGTGTTTAAGGGTTGTCTGTCTGGGGTAGCCTACCAATGGTACCGTAGTCTAGCGGACAACTGCATTACCTCTTTTGAAGATTTCAAGACTCTGTTCTTCGCTTGATTCTACGAGGGAGGAATGGACATGTCTATGTCATTACTCATCGAAGTGAAGCAGAAATAAAAAGAAAATGTTCGTACTTTTATTGAACGTTTTCATCAAGCTACTTTGCAGATGCCTTCCGGAGTTCCAGATTCTGCCTTGGTGGACATTTGCCGGAAGAACCTTCTCCCACTGATCTCAGTATTCACGGGACCATATCAGTTCCATGATTGGCCCTCGTTTATTATATCGGCGGTAGCCGCTGAAGACAACAGTCGGAAGGCGCGTGACAAAGAAATCATGATCTCTACCTCTGATAGAGGAAAGCGATCACCCTCCAATAATAACCATACTCGTAGTACAAAAGGAAAGGAAGCTCTGGCAATCAACACGTCCAAGCAAAATACTCTGGCATCTACGCAGACGAAACCTGGGACTTCCAGACCCATAGAAGAATATTCTTTTCACGATGACGACATTCCGAGCATATTCAATTGTCTAGTCAAAAGCGGCAAGCTTACTCTCCCCGAGACAAAGCGTCCAAATAAAGTCGGCAATACCAGTAACCCTAAGTACTACATTTTCCACAGATACATACATCACCCCACAAAGGCATACTATGTATTGAAAAGGAAAATCCAGGAGTTGATCGACGCCAAGGCCATCACTCTGCGTAATAGCAAGAAGACGGTCACTGCCAACATGATCTCACTCCAGTTTGGAAATCTGCCCCCTCAGGAAGTCCTAGATGGTGTGGTACCTATTCCACTGGCAATGATGAACATTGTTAATCTCCCTACTACCAGGGGTCAAAATCATGACTTAGTGCCCCTAACTACCAAGCGTGGGGAGATCATATGGGTTCACCCAGATCTGGTGTCAGAAATTGAGGAAGAGACTCAAGCTGCTAAAGCTAAGTCTAAAAATAACTCAAGATGTAAACCATGCCATATGGTTACAATATTCCCGACATAAGAAGAAGAAGCTTTGGCAACCGGAACCCGGCTAGGGAAAGCCTACCTCAAGGACTATGGAGGAAATTAGGAAGAAGCAACGACAGACGCTTCAGCTGCCAAACTTCTAGAGCTTGATGTTTGTGGTATTAAACGAAAGAATAAAAGTGTATTTCAATGACGGGGTTTGTGCAAAACCCGCGCCCTTTGGTTTACAAACAAACTTGTACAATGTAATCCTATACGAGGATGTGGGGGTACAATTTATTAATCTGGGTATAAATTGCTATAGGTGTCTGATCTGCGGTCGATCACTTTAGCCCTTGGACCACGCGATGTTGAAGAAGTGTCGTGGAAGACAGGTAGCAGCTTCGAAGGTTGTAGGAGAGGGTGGATGCACGATGCCGAAGTCGTCGATCCCCGCTCTTTGCCTGAGCTCCGGTCTCTCTCTCTCTCTCTCTCTCTCTCTCCTTGTTCGATCTTCTCCAATTGTCGACCTTGGATCTGATATTGGTATTCTTGACCGAATTTTCCGACCTTGTTCCCCATTGACAGGCGCCTCTATTTATAGAGTCTTTGGTGACAGTGACCACTCCGTTGGTGTAACAACAGAGGAGTGGAAAGTACAACACCCTTTTACACAACGGTTAAAGTAACCAATGTCTACGTATAGATGATCTTTTGACATAGCGGGTGATGTGGGTCCAACTAAGGGGACACAATACGTACGGTTGCTACTAAGATCACGGCGTAAAAGCCACGTAGGTAGGTATCCATTGTGTAGAAGAGGTTGGCGTAGAAGCCAAATGTCCGTCACCATGGCATAGAAGCCAAGTAGGCATAGAAGCCAAACAGGCATAGAAGCCGAGTAGGCGTGGAAGCCGAAGAGGCACAGAAGCCAAACAGGCATAGAAGCCGAACAGGCATAGAAGCCGAGTAGGCGTAGAAGCCGAGTAGTCGTAGAGACTGAGTGGGCGTGGAAGCCGCATGAGCACAGATCCTGAATGGGCGTAGAAGCCGAGTAGGCGTGGAAGCCGAGTAGTCGTAGAGACTTAGTAGGCGTGGAAGCCGCATGAGCACAGATCCTGAATGGGCGTAGAAGCCGCTACATATCGTGCCAGAATGGGCGTAGAAGACTTTTGAGCACAGATCCTGAATGGGCGTAGAAGCCGCTGCATACCATGCTGATGTGGACGCCTTAGCCGGAATTACGACTTTTGAATATATAACCAAATCTCTTGCAGAGATTTGCCATCATCTTATGCATTAAATGTGGAGGCGTGTTTCGAAGGTCTGTAGGCCTTCTGTGCACCCGTCGCAGAGACGTGTCTTGAGAGAAACTGTCACCGCTCTGTGTAATTAGACGTGGAGACGTGCCTCGAATCCCGTACGAAGTGCATCTTTTGACGTGGCAGGCAGTTTGTTTGTTGCGGAGCGTAAAACAGCTCATGTTTGCCTGTGTAAAACAGGGCAGCGTATTCCCTTGCACGCAAAAAGAGCGGTTTATGCTGAGGGGACTCAAGTAAACGATGGTTTGGTGATGTTTTACCAAATCCTCTGCATTAAATGGTAAGATCCGCCATCATACTGTGGGACGCGTCCCGAGAGGTCTGCCATCGTTTTCAGCCGTCGTCTGGGTAGCCGTGCATCACCTTTTGTCAGGAGTCAGAGGTCAGATTTACTGCGTGACTTGACAGCTTCATTTCAGGGAAGATGAAGCGTTCCTCGTACGCTATAACGCTGCTTTGAGAGCGGATGAGTTTTACGCCATGGAGGCGATGAAGAACTCTGTTCACGCTGGAGCGGCCTGGACGCACTGCACTTACGCGGATGGTCCTTTGAGTTTTATTCTTCACGCTGTATTTTAGCGGAGAAAACTCTGTTGTACGCCTGATGGCTCTGAAGGCCTCTGCTTACGCTGCTCTGTATCAAGAGGCTGCGTAGCTCTTCCCAGCATATTTTTCATGCTTCTACACGACCCCCTTCAGAGCTTTTAAATTCCTTGGAATTTGAAACACTTTGAACGAAGCATGAACGGCCCCTCGTAACTCGAAACGTTTCTGAATGGAGCATTAAAATTGTCGGTACAGACTTTATGGCAGATTTATGGGGGACCGCTGTGATCTCTTTTGCCTATAAAAGGCTGGGGGAGTTAGCCTGTTCTCCCCATATCTTCATCACCACGCAGAGATGATCACCGGAGTTCGCCGGGTCGATTTAAGGAAGAAGGAGATCATGTTCTTCCAGCGTATAAGGAGCCGAAAAAGACGGCGTCTTCGAGCAAGTGTCCACTGCAACGATGGATCATGGAAGGATATCTTAGCCTCCCTTGCTCGGGATAATCAGCAACTTTGTATGGTGTTGCCCCAGGAGAGAGGAAGGGTTGTATTTGACCACACAACTTGCAAGCTGTATCTCTTCTCCTTAGATCCCCGCGGACGAGATTAGACAAACCGTAATCTATCGTCCCCGATCGAGCTGGGTGGAAGAACCCTCAGCTGGATCGGCCATGGCGAATGGAGGATCTTCTTGTTCATTACTGTGGAAGTAAATGAACCGCCATGGAAGAAGAGGAAAACCTTCACCAGTGCGAGAACCTGTCCGAACAGATTCAGGATGCGGTTTTCCGACGACGATGTCGAGGAAGCCCTTTGTAGACGGGATTTCCCTCATATGTAATCATGAAAATGAAGAGAAAACCCTTATAGATTGGATTTCCCTCATATGTAATCATGATTTTGATCTTTAATAAAATCGTCTTTCTTCTCCATATGATCATCTTGCCATACGTTGTTGTGAAGTCTGAATATCTGCAGCTTCAACACGTCTGAATCTGTATGCCGACTCTGTAGAAAGAGTGCTAGGTCCTGTCCTTTACGTATAGCGAGTAGTCCATAGAACGCTGTAGAGCATTTTGAACATTTTTAGAACTGTCCTTTTGCTAGGACTGAGGAACCGCGTAGAGCTCTAAACTTCTGATGGACATAATTCTTTGTTCAGTCTTCATCTTCAAGAGTGACTTCTCGAAAATCCCTTGGGATAGGGTCGAGGAATGGTTGTCAAAACTGAGCTGCCATCTTTTGATAGACGAGATATTCAGACTGGAGTCTGGATGAACCTCCAATTGACCCGAGAAGAGTAATTTCTCAATGTTTGAACTCTTGTATATTTCGGGTACTTGGGATATGTTGAGGCCAAGGAGGAGTATCTTCTGTGTGAACTCCTCCAATTGACCGTCTTGGGGACTGTTTAAATATACGGAAAGTCGTGGAGCGAGAAATTATCAGTCTGTAGCCTCCGGACGTAAAACACCGTCGAGCGTGAAATTGTAGACTTGTCGTTCCTGTGCGTGAAGTCATGGGTTTGTGGCCTCTCGAGCATAAAAGCTACTGAGCACAAAGGCATCTGAGCCAAAAACCTGACTTGTAGCTGTCGAACGTAAAGTTGTAGATTCGTAGACGTCGAGCGTAGGAAGCTCCTTTAGCGTAGAACTGTTTATCTGTTTCTCCTGAAAAGAAAATTTCTTCGAGTGTGAAGTCTTGCGGATCTGTTGCTTCTGAGCGAAAACTGAGCGCCACCGAGCGTGAGATCATCGATTTGGTATCTGCTGAGCGTAAAGTCGTAGATTTGTGGCCTCTCGAGCGTAAAAGCTACTGAGCACAAAGGCATCCGGGCATAAAACCATAGACTTATAGCTTGCGAGCATAAAATTATAGATCTGTTGCTGTCGAGCGTAGAAAGCTCCTTCAGCGTAGGACCTGCTGAACCGTCTTTGCACGAAAAACTTTTCGAATTTGCTGACTGTCCATCTTTTAAGGTTAGTGGACTGACGTGGCATCCAATCATAACCCATTATTTAATTTTACGAGATTTGGTTAGGGTCTCGAGGAGTCCGTCTGAGGATTCGAGGAGTCGGCCCGAACTCTATATATATCCCAAGTTTTCTGAGAGAGAAACTTTTTATCCGTCTTCTACGAAAGAGAGCTTTCGACTGTTCGAGTTTTTCTTCGTTCTCTCTCCGAGCATCTCGAGTCTTCAGAAAATGGCGTCGAAACAGACCTCCTCCGCCAAGGGAAAGGGTATAGGTTCCTCTTCTCATTCTTTCGCCCCAGCGAGGGAGTCTTTGGTCGGTCAAGGCGAACTTCCTTCTGAGCGAAGTGTCCTGCCGACGAGCAGTGCACCCGGTCTTAGAGGTAAAGCCTTCGGGGTGACAAAAACGACGAAAAATCCTTCGCACACGTTGAACGTGACCGCGCTAGGTCGTCTTCTGTGCTGATAGCCTCTTCTTGAGGAAGATGATGCACGGAGGCATTTTCATCTTTTACGCCCATATTTCTAATGTGTCAGCGTAAAGACTCCATATTTTAGTAGTTCTGAGCGTAAAAGCTCTGGCTACCGAAAATTGGGGTATATCGTAAAATTTGAATTTTACGCTTGTGGGGGGACCTCCGGCGTAAAATTGCCAGATTTGCACAATCCTGCGTAGAGCACAGACTGTTGTTTCTTTCGGTCTGTATGTTCGTGCAAGACTTGTGATGACGTATTTTCCTTGCACTTTTGTAGTTGACTTGGGTGAGTCTCCACTGGCCGAGGTGATGGGCTCCGCTGCTGGGATGCTGCACTCGAACTACCTGGAGGATCTGTCCCATGTGGCATTCCCTATCTCCGGACCCCAGTACCCTGAAGGAAGAAGGGTCTTAATATCGGTTCAGGGCGAGCGAATGCTGCTGAGCATGATCAACGGGGAGCCTCTGACTTATGTAGACGGGGAGCCGTACGTAAAGCCGGCTTTCCTTTTCGGGGACATGATCGACAAACAGTCCCAGGGAAGCCTAAGAGGGAGCCCTGGGTCTTCCCAGCCGGGAATTTGGTTTTGTACCTGCCAACGATGCCGAGGGATTATCCCCTCTCGGCCTTCTTCCATGCGACGCATCCTAGGAAGATGTCGTGGACGCTGACTCCTGATCTTCACGGCAAGCCGGGGAAGATTTTTTATCTGAAAGGAGCTAACCAGGGGTCATTCGTCAGTCGCCCCTCCGGCGTTGTGACGTTGTTCAGAGGACTGTGCCCGGCCAGTGTTCCAAGTGAAGATAGCTTGGTGATCCAGCCGGTTCAATTGTCGACCTTCTGCAACGACTTCATGGGTCGAGGTGGGGTATATCCCAAGGAGAATCCTCGGTGCAATGGGTGGATCGCCCCAACGAACTCCCGATGGAGATGCCTAGTTGACTGGGCCTTGACGCACTTCCGGAGAGAGTTGGGGGGCATTGGACTATATGCCGCTGTGAGTGTGACGAGCGTCAGGTTGCCTCCGAACCCTAATTTGTTCCTGGCACTGATGGAGCGGTACATTTCGCTCACCGGAACCTTTGCCACTCCACTGGGGGAGGTGGGATTGGCGCTCCACGAGATGGCAGTCGTCTCGAGACTGCCGATGGGGGATACTCCATATGAAGAGTATGTTCCCACCAACCGGGAGTTGGGGGATTTGGACCCTCGGGTGTCGAAAGTATATCATGAGCTGATGTGTCAATACTTCGCGTGCACCGCCTTTTATAACGAGCCTTCTGATTTGGCTCATACCATCAAGTGGATGTCCTACCTCTTCTTCCACCGAGCCAGGGCCGCCAGGTCGGAGAAAGCCTCAGGTGGCAAGAATGAGCCCGTGAACTGTTTGGGCGTGCTTAGTGCCCAGGTTGTGGAGACTCTTATGGAGGAGGCTGAAGCTCCGGATCAGATTCTTGTCGAGGGGGTAGAAAAGTACCCGGAAGGCACTAAGGCCTATAGTTACTTGAGGCGTTGTCGCAGGCCTTTGTCTAAGGAAGCCCATCTGGCTGGTTTCCTCTCCATATGGCTGCGCCGAGTAGTGGTGCCAGGTACCGCGTCCGCGGACCGCATTTACCAAAACATCCTCTGGCCGGCTGTGCGCCTGGTGTTTGGGCAAGACTGGGCTTGCTTCCTGCTATGGTGTGCCGTATACAGGCTGTCTTGAAAGCCATAACTGACGGGTTGCTCGTTGACGAAGCCCGACGTGAGAGTTTTCCCAGGGTGGAATTACCATACCTATACTTGATGGGATGGTTGATTCTCCACAATCCCCGGGTGATGTCTTCTGGGTCCGGTAGCAGCTCGGGGGGTATATTCTTGCTGAATTACAAGGATTCCTCCTGGAATATGAGCACAGTTTTAGACTGTCGGCTGGTGTTGAACCTCAGCCACGGTTGGAAGCTCCTCTGTACTGTTCCCCCGTGCATCGCAATCAATCAGGGGTGCGGCTTGAGGATTCAGGTGGAGAAAAGATCGACCTTTCCCCGAAAGCTTTTAACTGGTTGGTCTGTATTAGACCCTCCCATCTGCTGTATAGGAGCGAATATCACTGCTTCTTCGAGCCCTACTTGCCTAGTCGGTTTGCCAGGCAGTTTGGGTACGATCAGCTGCATGTGGGCAATGCCGTTACCAGCTTTAGGTCCAGGGGCAAACTCATTGATGGAGCTAGAGGGTGGCGATATTTCCTCATGGGTTGTACGAGGGCAACCTTCATTGTGCCGGTCGTTACAACCTCCACGGAGCTTCGCATTCTCCATTCTTACACCCAGTTTTATGTGGCGATTAACACCTTCCATCATGATTTCGACGTGCGTGGAAGCTTCCGGGTGCCTTCTCCCAAGCCTGGGGAAAGAGTTGACATCCCTTCGGTTTCTTCGGACGAAGGTGAGGAGTCTGGTACTCCGGACGAGCCTCTGGTGTCGGTATCGAGGTGCGAAGTGCCTCTGCCTGCGGGGGCTTTGGTAGTCCCTTCTGGGAAGCGACGGGCTTCTGCTCTGAAGGAAGTTTCTTTTCGCAAGAGGAGGAAGGAGACGGTTGCTCGTCCTCTCCGTATTCCTGGTATTACGGCTCCTGGGAGTGAGCCTGCCTCTCCCTACATCGGGGATAATTCTTTGGCTGGAGGTTCCTCGCCTTCTAGAGAGGGACCTCCTACAGTTCCGATCGTCAATACCGGAGAATCCTCGTTAGAGGTGGCTGTGGCGGCTACTGCTCCAGGTAGCGGAGCGAGATTGCCTGTGTGGCCGAGGCAGATGGGAGAATCTTTCCCGAGGGCAGCAGCGGGCATGACTCCTGCCGCGTCAGTGAGCGCGTCCGGCAAGATTCCGGCCGATGAACTTCGACCACGTCTTGGTGGAGGCCTGACAGAACTCTCGGCGATGTCGGTCGGCCCACCTTCTTCTCCAGGCATGACGATTTGCATTGCGTCATTAAGGCGTGGTTTAGTTATATCGACTGCAGATGCGTCGTATATGCCATTGGCTTCGGGTAAACGTCGTCTTTATGCCTCCCTTCAGAAAGATTGTCATCATACTGATATTGACTTTCTCGTCTTCTTCTCAGGGGATAGCGCCCACGGGGAATATAGCGTTGGAGCTCATTCTGGTTCCGCTCGGGCTTCTGATGAGGAGGCGTTCAACTTTGATGAGGAAGTGGCTTCGGGAGCCAGTACGCCCGGAGTACCCTCGTCACCTCGAGAGGAGGATGAACACGTCGTCGTGACCTTGCCTCTTGTGAGTGTGGCGACGACTTCGACCGCCATTACCGCACCTTCTTCGATTGCTCCATGTGTCGATGTGACGGCTGTGGCCACCTCGTCTGCAATCATCCCTGGAGAGGGACTTGCTAACATAGCGGGCACTCCCGGCGTTCAGTCGGATCTAGTTGCGTTGACCGAGCAACATACCAGCCTTTTCTACACCGGTTTGAGAATGATGGTATCAATGGTGTTAACGAAGAGTCTGGATTTTGAGCGCCTGAGGAAGACTTATCTCGCTTCGATCGGGGTCATCAGGGAGCTCGGTGATCCTGGGGTAGCTGACGCCCTGGAGGCGGTGGTTAATGGGTTATAGCAACCTATTAACGAACATTTGCAGCTGACTCGGGGTCTCGATGCTGATGTTCAGGCTCGGTTCGACCTCATGACTGCGCGGCTTGCTACGAAGCTGGAAAGCCTGGACAACTCTATCCAGAAGCATAAGCTGGAGGTGGATAGGAAAAAAGTTGTCGTGGAAGAGGCTCTTGCTGTTGAGACGCAGTGTCCCTCTGAGCATGAAGGGAATGCAGCGAGGGTCTCCAAGCTGAAGGAAAAACTCGCTCGGGCAGAGGAGTGGGCTTCCCAGTCGTTGGCGGGTCTGGAGGTAGCGTTTGGCCGACTGAGCACAGCGCGACGGGAGTTGGACCGTGCAGAAGCTGCTCGCGCGGGCTATCTTCGGGTAAAGGCTGTTCTGACCCTCACGGACACTCCCGAGGCACGGCTGGAGCAGGCTCATACCGACGCCTTGGTTCTTAGAAATGAGAGGATAGCTGCGCTGGAGCGGCTGATTTACGATCTGACTCACCCGCCATCATGATGTATCCTTTCCCCTTTTTGCTTGCCTAGATGTAATTCTGCCTCCCTCTCGGGAATAAATAAAGGTGACTCTTTTCTGACTTTTGTGGACCCATCATTTCGGAATATAAATGACAGGTTTTGGTGAGAGTGATATCAGAGGTAGTATGGACATGATAGACTCCCGATAAACTTCTTAGCAGGACACATCTATTCAGAGGTCATACGGACATGATAGAGCGTAACCCTACCAATTACGTTTTGGAAGTAGTTTTGTCAGAATCGAGATCCTTGCTACGTCCCACCCAAGCAGGAGAGATTAAGTATAGTACCTTTTCAGGAATTTGCCGTTGATAGGAGCCATTAACAGGTCTCCATTAGGCTGGGCTATCCTGTAGGCGCCATTCGAGAACGTTGTCTCGATCATATAAGGGCCCTCCCACTTGGGCTGGAATTTGCCTTTACTTCTGTGGGTAAGAATCATCGGCCTTCTTACGGCTAGAACTAGCTCGCCGACTTTGAACACTCTTTCCTTCACTTTATGATTAAAAGTTTTGGAAATGCGTGCTTGGTAAAGCGCGATGCGCTGTTGAGCTTGTAGGCGTTTCTCGTCTAATCCTTTAAGCTCTTGGAGCCTTAACAGGTCATTCTTTTCTCGAGTCAACTCACTAGTCACTGTTATCCTGAGCGACGGGATCTGGATTTCGATGGGAAGAACTGTCTCGCTCCCGTAGACCAGTGAAAAGGGAGTACAACCTGTAGGTGTCCATACCGTTGTGCGGTATGCCCAGAGACATTCGCCCAGCTTCTCGTTCCAGTCTCTTTTGTTTGAAGAGACGAACTTCTTCAGGAGTTTGATAATGGTTTTGTTGAAAGCTTCGGCCAAACCATTAGCAGCTGGATAATATGCCGTAGAGGCAATATTATGTATTTGACTTTTATCGCAAAATCGATAAAATGCTTGGCTGATGAACTAAGGCCCATTGTTATGGATTATCCTTCGAGGAATCCCAAAGCGATAAATGACGTGGTGCTTGATGAAGCTGATCACGTCAGACGCTTTTACCTCAGCCAGAGGGATCGCCTCTGCCTATTTGGAGAAGTAATCCATGATGTCCAGTATGAACCGGTGGCCTCTGGAGGAGGACGGGTGAATGTGACCGACGATATCTATACCCCATGCTTCGAAGGGCCAAGATGCGACCGTAGGATGTAGATATTCAGACGGTTGGTGTATAAAGTCTGCATGAACTTGACAGGCTCTGCATTGTCTTGCATAGATGATCGCGTCTGTGATCATAGTGGGCCAGTAGTAGCCCATTCTCCTGATACGATCCTGTAGCTTAGGACCGGGCTGATGTGCTCCGTATACGCCATCGTGAGCTTCTCGGATAATCTGCTGTGCTTCGTCGTCTGAGAGACATCTTAATAGCAGTCCGTCATAGGTTCGACGATATAGGCAGTGTGAAGATGCATCGAAATAGAAGCGTAATGATCGTCTCTTGACGGATACTGCTTCTTTGGGGTCCTCTGGCAAGATTCCGTATACGACGAAATCTATGAAGGGACTTCTCCAGTCTCTTCCGGGGGGATCTGTGTTAATAGCGTGGCTGCGTTCTATGTAAAGGTTATTCTTTACGCATAATAAATCTCTGTTAAGAAGGATCACCGAATCTTGCCTTCTTATAGGGGTAGCTAAGTCCGCAGCTAGACTGGCCAGGGCATCAGCTTCCAGATTCTGAGATCGAGGTACATGCTCTAGGAAGAACCCTTTGAACATCATGGCTATCTCGATTGTCGCTCGGTGATAGAGGATGAGGTCTGGATTCTGGACTTCGTATATTCCTCTGACTTGATTGACGATAAGCAGAGAATCACCGAAAGCTTCCAGGGATTCGACCCCCAGCTCTTTAGCGACTTGGAGCCCGATCAACAGGGCGTTGTATTTCGCCACCTTGTTGGAGCATGGTTCATTAAGAGAGTATGCCCGGTAGATGATGAGTTTATCAGGAGTGACCAGGACGATTCCTACCCCTGAAACCACGTTTCCCTGGGGGCTAGTCCTGGAGGCGTCGTCAAAGAACAGTTGCCATATGTCACTTTCTATTGCAGAATTACACTCTGCAACTTCGTCGGGAATGTCTTCGTATAACTTGGAGGCCTCTGGGATCGGATGAGCAGCCAGGAAGTCGGCCAGCGCTTGGCCTTTGATGGACTTCTACGGGATGTACACCATGTCATATGGTGTTAACGGCATCGCCCAGGTTGCGAGTCGGGAATTAAGAATACTCGGCTTGCTCATCAGTACTCGAAGAGGGTTGATCCTGGAGATGATATGAATAGTCTGGCCGGTGACGTAGTGCCGCGTCTTTTAGATAGCGAACATCAGAGCCAGATATTCTTTCTCCACTGGGTTGTACCGGTGTTCGGCTCCGACCATCATCCTGCTGAGGTAGTAGATTGCCTGCTCATGCCCCACGTCGTTCTTCTGCGCTAGAAGAGCTCCTAGCGAATGATCCATTGCTCGAACGTACAGCAAGATTGGTTTCCCCATGATGGGGGGCACCAGAACTGGCGGACTGGTGAGGTAGCATTTGATCTCCCCGAATGCTTGCTGACAGGTTTCGTCCCATACGAAGGATACACCTTTCTTCATGAGGTGCGAAAAAGGCTGGCATCTTCCTGAGAGATTGGATATGAACCTCCAGATATAAGCCAGACGGCCTTGAAATCCCCGGAGTTCCCTCAGATTGAGGGGCGATCGCATTTCTACGATGGCCTGGACTTTGTCAGGGTCCACCTGGATGCCTTTGGCGGTAATAACAAATCCCAGGAATTTGCCACTAGATACGCCCAGGAAGGACTTCGTAGGGTTCATCTTGAGTTGATGTCGGCGCATTAACTCGAATACCGTCCTTAGGTCTTGAATGTGATCATCCTTGAGGCGGCTCTTGACGGCTATGTCGTCTACGTAACATTCTACTATTTTGCATAAATGTTCATGGAATATGCCGCTCATAGCACGTTGGTACGTAGCCCCGGCATTTTTCAATCCGAAGGGCATGACCGTATAGCAATACACTCCCAACGGGGTACGGAAGGCAGTGTGCTTCTCGTCTTCAGGATGCATCTTGATCTGATTGTATCCTGAGAACCCGTCCATGAAAGACATGCGTTCAAAATCGCAGGTGTTGTCGATCATGATGTCCGTGATGGGAAGAGGAAATTCATCCTTGGGGCAGGCCGCATTCAGATCTCGGTAATCGATGCAGATACGTTCCTTCCCATTTTTCTTCATGACTGGGACAACATTGGCGACCCAGTCTGGATGTTGTTCTTCCCGGATGAAACCACGGGCTATCAGCTTTTTGACTTCAGCTTCAATGGCGTCCATCATGTCTGGTCGGAATCGGCGTTGGTACTGCTTCACAGGCTTTGAGTCAGCCAATATATTGAGTTTGTGAGTAGCCACCTTCGGGTCTAGGCCCGGCATGTCTCCATAATCCCATGCAAAGACGTCGACGTATTCCTTTATCAACTGTATGATTTCTTCCCTTTCGACTGGTGGAAGATTATCACTGATAAATATCGGCTTTGGCGAAAGCTCACCCCCAACATCGATTTGGATAACTTCGTCTTTGGTTGGAGGTTCCCTCTGTTCGAAGCAGAATTCCCACTGTGTATCCATTTGTTGAGCCCAAGAGTCATTCTCAAACGGCTCAGAATCTCGTTCCTCTGCTTCTGAGGGATCTGTCATCACCATATTTGGTGATAGTGCTTGTTCGAGAGCACTAGGTGAGTCGGGGGGTGACGAGCCATCCCAGGAGGAGGAAAAGATGTCCTTATCCGACGTGAAAGCCGTAAGGGAGGTGGCATACCCTAACCCGAAACGAGTTTGTTGGTAGCGGGGGTTGCCACGTGGCAGCGTTCGTCTGCCTCTTCCGTAGTTGAGGCCCGGCTTTCGCTTCAAGTCGTAGCCCATGTTTTGCATGATCTTCAGCGCTTGAGGGCTGTATCGGTGAACCTGCATCTTCCCAGTATCGTCATCGAAAGGATCTTCTTGGATGGCTGGTTGATTGCGCATACGGCCAAATACTATTAGACGCTGACTACTGCAGGTAGGCGGGATTATGAAGATAGAATCTTCATGCGGTCCATACATTGTGATGACGTTGGATGATGATGCTGCTTCCCAGATATGCGGATGGTAGGAGTCCATAGCTTCCAAGAACTTTTGTGCTATGGGTTCTACCACGTCACGGGGAGGGGGTTCCTGATTTGGAATATGAGCATTAATGTACTGGAAAAGAGTATGTTTATTGCCATCTGGAACTCCGTTCCTGGTCGTGTATACATCGGTCGGCTGCTCGTCGCGCCGAAGGTTGATGACCGAAGGTGGAGGCTTCTGGTTCAGAGTAACCATTGGAGAATTGCTTCTTTTCCCTGAGCTGGATTTGTTCAGGTGAATAGCCATGGGCTCTATGGCTTTTGGACGAGTGGTTCGTCCTTTCACTCTGATCGACAGCGGTAGTGCGGCAGAGGGTTCTCCTGGCTCCCGGTGGGATTCCTTCTCTGTCTTGCCTGCCACTTCTTCCGTGTGGTCCTGCGAGTACAACACGGCATCAGAATAGTAGGACTCTACTCCTTTAAACGGGTTTAGGTCGGCCACCTCCGTTTGTACCATTCCTTGGGGGTCTACATATTTAAGACATTGATGTAGAGTTGAAGGAACGATGTTGTGATCGTGGATCCATGGTCTTCCCAGCAAGATATTGTAGGATACCTCTGAATCGATCACGTAACATGTGGCCACCGATCTGAGGTTGCCAATCTGGATCCTCAGGCGAATCTTCCCCAACGGCTTACTTCTTCCGGCGTTGAATCCCACGATTGTAGTGGAGGTGTAAGCCAGTTCGCTGGTAGGAATCCTCAATGGTCTGAGCAGACTGTATGGAATGATGCTGATCGATGATCCCGGATCTATGTGAATCCGATCAACCTCTATGGAACCGATGTACCCGGTGTAATAGAGGGGTATGTCATGCCTATTATGTTTTAACAATATGTCGTCTTGGATGAAGGTGATATTTGGGACCACCTCCATCACACTGTGGCATTGAGGGCACGCCACTGGTTCTTCGTCGGGAGACTTGAGCTGGGTCAAGCATGCCTCCGCCTGTATCAGTGCTTCACTCAAGGCTAGACGAGTGTCTTGGGAGAGCCTGAGTAGCTCGAAGATGGAGAGCCTGGCCGGTGTATTAGCCAGTTGGGCTAGGATGTCGAAGTTATACGGCTTCTCAAAACCTTTGTTCGGAATGTTTTTCACAGGTTTATCGAAGCGCACTTCTCTTTGTTTTCCTTTGTCCACCGGTGTCGGTTTTGAAGGGTTGGCTTCCGGTATGACGGGGCTTGGCCCTGCAGGTTTGGCAGCTGAAACGTCTGCCGGTATATACTCCTGACTTGCTCCGTAGTCGTTGAGGTAGGCTCTCCCTGACCGGGTTACAGCAAGTACCTCGTCTTCGTCTGATGGCAAAGATTTTGCGACCATATGGCATGATTTGCACTTTGAGCTCCTCCTAGACGCAGCTTTAGTAGCTTTAGTCTCTTCCTCGAGCTCTGACACCAAATCTGGATGAACCCACATAATCTTGCCCTAACGGGTGGTCAGGGGTACCAGGTTATGATTTTGATCCCTAGCCGGAGGGAGATTGACGATGTCCATTGTGGCTCAGGAAATGGGCGTGATACCGTCCATGACTTCTTGGGGAGGCAGATCGCCGAACCGCAGAGAGATCATGTTGGCTGTGACCGTTTTCTCAGTGTTGTGCAGGGTGATGGCCTTAGCATCGATCAACCCTTGGATCTTCCTTTTCAGTATGTAACACACCTTTGTTGGGTGGTGTACGTATCTGTGGAAGATGCAGTATTTGGGGTCGTCGGTACTGCCGACCTCTTGGGGCCGCCTTAGCTCCGGCAGGGTGATCTTGCCACTTTTGACGAGACACTCAAATATGCTAGGGATATCGTCGTCGTTGAAAGAGTAGACCTCGACGGGCCTGGAAGTCCCTAGCTTTGTCTGCATGGTCACCGCCGTCTTTTCTCTGGACGTATTGACCGTCAGAGCTTCTTTTCCCTTAGAGCTGCGAGGATGGTCGCCGCTGGGAGATGACCTTTTGCCTCTATCGGATGCGGAGATCATGATGCCATTATCGCGCGCCTTGAGACTGTTGTCTTCGGCGGCCACTGCCGAGACGATAAACGAGGGACACTCATGGAACTGATATGGTCCTGTGAACACCGAGACTATAGGAAGGAGGTTCTTCCTGCAAATGTCTACTAACGTCGAGTCTGGAACTCCTGGAGGCATTTGTAAGGTGGCCTGACGAAAACGTTCGACGAAGGTACGAATGTCTTCCTTTTCCCTTTGCTTGACTTCAATGAGGGAGGACATAGACATGTCCATTCCACCCTCGTAGAATCGTGTGAAGAATAGCGCTTTGAAGTCCTCGAAGGAAGTAATGCAGTTGTCCGCCAAGCTACGGTACCACTGATAGGCTACTCCTGAGAGGCAGCCCTTGAACACCCGAGTGAGGAGGGCGTCGTTCCCTTGTAGCAACACCGTCATCATACTGAAATAGTTCATGTATTGACTTGGTGATGTTTTTCCTTCGAACAGAGCCATAGTCTGAGGTTTGTACTTCGGAGAAAAAGGGACTTCTTCCCAGATAGTCGGGTAAGGCTGGTTGATTCCCAGTTTCTTGAGCTGATCTTTGTGCTTCAAGGCGTCAAACTGGGCTTTCAACTCCCGCACTGCCTGCATCGGATTCTCAGTTGGAAGCGGAGGGACTGCTGACTCTTGATCTAGAGCAGGTTCTTGGCTTGGGTTGGATGGTGGTAAGTCCACCCCCACACGTATCTGAGTTGGCGGGATCGACGCTTGAGCCATGGCAGTCGCGTGCTGAGTTAGCATCATCTGGTGCATGTTCTCCATTACGGATTGCATTTGCTTTAGAGATGGCTCTAGCACAGTGATGCATTGTTCCGCATTTCCTGAAGCCTCCTCATGTTCGTCTTCAATGGCGTAAGCTCCCACTTCCCTGGGCGTCATCGAAGGATTAGTGTAGGTCACCGCAGAAGTTGACTCTACACTCTCAGCATCTGATCTGGGAGATTGGTGACCCCCAGCGTCGGAATCAGACGAGTACGGAGATGGTTGCTGTGACCTTGCCCGGGTGTTTTGGAACACCCCAGCTTCAGTGCTCCAAAGGAGGTCTTCGAATCTTCTTCGGCTCGGAGGCCCAGAGGGATGACGTCTTGAGCTCGACCTTCTTCTGGGTATGCGTGAAGCCATGTTCACGGACGCATACGCGTGCTCTTCTTCCGAAAAAGACTGAGAGTAGCTCAATCGGTCGAAGACCGACCGTTTTGCTTTAGAACAGCAACAGTCAATCACAATCTTATGACTATTACAACATTGCTCTCTAGGGGGCGTAATAGACATATTGGAAGGTCCCCTCTCCTTACGCTTCTGGATTAGGCATTCGCGTAGGTCAGGAGTAGCAACCTGAGCTTGCTTTATGCCGCGGGACTTCGCCTGGCGTAATTTGGAGATTCGCTCAGACTGGCGTAAAGCTGAAGAGGTCCTTAGTCGGCCATCGGCTTCTCGCATAATCCGGAGGGTAGGCAGATTGTTCTCTTGCTGGCGTAAAGGCCGAGAGGCTGAATATTCGCCTGCTTGCTTCCCCTTGCGGAGATCACCGCGCTTATCTGTTTTACCATAGAGGTCAAATATTGTTTTGCGCGTGGAGCGTGATCTGATCTTCCGATTTGGCGTTGAGGCACCATCGGAAGTTTTGTCTGTACCGAGCGTAGCGGGAGACTGATTCCTACGTGTAGAGCGCAGTGGATACTTCTGGGTTAGCGCAGAGGCCTTGCCCGAAGTTTTGTCTGTACCGTGCGTAGCGGGAGACTGGTTCCTACGCGTAAAGCGCAGTGGATACTTCTGGGTTAGCGCAGAGGCCTTGCCCGAAGTTTTGTCTGTACCACGCGTAGCGGGAGACTAAATTTTACGTGCAGGGCACGGAGGGAGCGATGCTACCACCTCATTGGTCGGAGAGATCGGAGAGTCCACAGGAATGGTTGAGGATGTCTTGGGCATCCACACTTTGCACAGCTTCCTGTAGTCTTGGACGGAGAGAGAGTGAGAGCTACCCCCGGTTCGAAGTATGTCTTCGTAAGCAGACTGGTCAAAATGAACGACCAGCATCTTCTTCATGGTTCCTATAGATACCGCATCGCGTTGAGCAATTACTTCCTCGTCAGAAGAGAAAGACGTCCCCAGTAGAGTCGCCATCTTGTTTGTGGTATTAAACGAAAGAATAAAAGTGTATTTCAATGATGGGGTTTGTGCGAAACCCTCGCCCTTTGGTTTACAAACAAACTTGTACAATGTAATCCTATACGAGGATGTGGGAGTACAATTTATTTAATCTGGGTATAAATTCTTATAGGTGTCTGATCTGCGGTCGATCACTTTAGCCCTTGGACCACGCGATGTTGAAGAAGTGCCGTGGAAGACAGGTAGCAGCTTCGAAGGTTGTAGGAGAGGGTGGATGCACGATGCCGAAGTCGTCGATCCCCACTCTTTGCCTGAGCTCCGGGCTCTCTCTCTCTCTCTCTCTCTCTCTCCTTGTTCGATCTTCTCCAATTGTCGACCTTGGATCTGATATTGGTATTCTTGACCAAATTTTTTGACCTTGTTCCCCATTGACAGGGGCCTCTATTTATAGAGTCTTTGGTGACAGTGACCACTCCGTTGGTGTAGCAACCAAGGAGTGAAAAGTACAACACCCTTTTACACAACGGTTAAAGTAACTAATGCCTACGTATAGATGATCTTTTGACTGAGCGGGTGACGTGGGTCCAACTAAGGGGACACAACACGTATGGTTGCTACTAAGATCACGACATAAAAGCCACGTAGGTAGGTATCCATTGTGTAGAAAAATATCCGTCACCATGGCATAGAAGCCAAGTAGGCATAGAAGCCGAACAGGCATAGAAGCCGAGTAGGAGTGGAAGCCGAACAGGCACATAAGCCGAACAGGCATAGAAGCCGAACAGGCATAGAAGCCGAGTAGGCGTGGAAGCCGAGTAGTCGTAGAGACTGCGTGGGCGTGGAAGCCGCATGAGCACAGATCCTGAATGGGCGTAGAAGCCGAGTAGGCATGGAAGCCGAGTAGTCGTAGAGACTGAGTGGGCGTGGAAGCCGCATGGGTACAGATCCTGAATGGGCGTAGAAGCCGCTGCATATCGTGCCAGAATGGGCGTAGAAGCCGCTTGAGTACAGATCCTGAATGGGCGTAGAAGCCGCTGCATACCGTGCTGATGTGGACGCCTTAGCCGGAATTACGGCTTTTGAAGATATAACCAAATATCTTACAGAGATTTGCCATCATCTTATGCATTAAATGCGGAGGCATATTTCGAAGGTCTGCAGGCCTTCTGTGCACCCGTCGCAGAGACGTGTCTTGAGAGAAACTGTCACCGCTCTGTGTAATTAGACGTGGAGACGTGCCTCAAATCCTGTACGAAGTGCAGCTTTTGACGTGGCAGGCGGTTTGTCTGCTGTGGAGCGTAAAACAGCTCATGTTTGCCTGTATAAAATAGGGCGACGTATTCCCTTGCACACAAAAAGAGTAGTTTATACTGAGGGGACTCCAGTAAACGATGGTTTGGTGATGTTTTACCAAATCCTCTGCATTAAATGGTGAGATCCGCCATCATACTGTGGGACGCGTCCCGAGAGGTCTGCCATCGTTTCCAGCCATCGTCTGGGTAGCCGTGCATCACCTTTTGTCAGGAGTTAGAGGTTAGATTCACTGCGTGACTTGACAGGTTCATTTCGGGGAAGATGAAGCGTTCCTCGTACGCTATAACGCTGCTTTGAGAGCGGATGAGTTTTACGCCATGGAGGCGATGAAGAACTCTGTTCACGCTGGAGCGGCCTGGACGTACTGCACTTACGCGGATGGTCCTTTTAGTTTTATTCTTCATGCTGTATTTTAGCGAAGAAAACTCTGTTGTACGCCTGATGGCTCTGAAGGCCTCTGCTTACGCTGCTCTGTATCAAGAGGCTGCGTAGCTCTTCATAGCGTATTTTTTATGCTTCTACACCTGAACCTGTTACACCAGAGGCAGGTCCTTCTAAACCAACATCGGTGGACAAAGGTAAGCAGAAAGAAGTTTGTTTCGATAAATCTTTGAAGAATATTCAAAGCAAAGGTTTAGAGAAACCTTATAACTTCAATATCTTGGCTCAGTTGGCTAATACTCCAGCCAGATTATCTATCTTTGAGCTACTTCGGCTATCCAAAGACACTCGTCAGGTCTTGAGTGAAGCGTTAATGCAAGTAGATATATGCTTGACTCAGCTCAAGTCCCCTGATAAAGAGCCTGTGACATGTCCTCAATGCCATAGTGTGATGGAGGTGGTTCCTAACATCACTTTCACTCAAGAAGACATGTTATTGAAACATAACAAGCATGACATGCCTCTTTATTACACCGGATATGTCAGCTCCATGGAGGTAGACCGGATTCACATAGATCCGGGATCGTCGATCAGCATTATCCTTCATAGTCTGCTAAGACCGTTGAGAATTCCTACAAGCAAACTGGCTCACACTACCACTATAATCGTGGGCTTTAATGCCAGGAAGAGCAGACCGTTGGGGAAGATTCGTCTGAGGATCCAGATTGGTGACCTTAGATCAGTGGCTACATGCTACGTCATTGATTCGGAGGTGTCTTACAACATTTTGTTAGGCAGACCATGGATCCATGATCACAATATTATCCCTTCAACTCTACACCAATGCTTCAAATATGTAGACGTCTAAGGGACAGTAAAAACAGAGTTTGTTGATCTCAATTCTTTCAAAGGAATTGAGTCCTACTACTCTGATGCCATGTTATACACCCAAGACTGCATGAAGGAGGTGTCAGGTGTTTTAGGAATGTAATATAAATGAGAAAAGATTTGATGAATGCGGAAAATGAGGTCTTGTACGAAGACCCGCCCTTCTTTTATGTTTACAAACAAGATTGTTTAAATTGGATCCTACACGAGGATGTCTAAGTACAATTTATTTAATCTGGGTGAATATTGCTATAGGTGTCTGATCTGCAGTCGATCACTTTAGCCCTTGGACCACACGATGTTGAAGAAGTGCCATGGAAGATAGGTAGCAGCTTCAAGGGTTGCTAAAGAGGGTGGATGCCTGATGCCAAAGTCGTCGATCCCTTCTCTTTGCTTGAGATCTGGATGCTTCTCTCTCTCTCTCTCTTTCTCTCTCCTCTACTTTTCCTTTCAGTTTGTCGGCCTACTTCTGATTGTTCGACCAATTCTTCGACCTTGAATTCTTCGACCTTGAATTCTTCGACTGAATTCTTCGACCGAATTCTCTCCCTGAATTCTCTCCCTGTCCTCTGTTGATAGAGGTCTCTATTTATAGAGTTTTGGTGACAATGACCACTCAATCGGTATAAACATCGAGTAGTGGAAAAGTACAGCACCCTTTTACACAACGGTTAAAATAACCAATGCCTGCGTATAGATGATCCTTTGAATGAGCGTGTGACACGGGTCCAACTAAGGGACAAAATGCGTATAATCGCTATGAAGATCACGGCGTAAAAGCCACGTAGGTAGGTATCCCTCGTGTAGAAGAGGTTGGCATAGAAGCCAATGTCTGTCACCATGACATAGAAGCCAAATAGTTATCAAACCGAATAGGCATAGAAGCCGAGTGGTCATAGAGGCCGAGTAGGCGTAGAAGCCGAGTAGGCGCCGAAGCTGAATGGGCATAGAAGCCGAGCAGGCACCGAAGCTGAATAGGCGTAGAAGCCGCTGCGTAATGTGCCAGAGTGACGATGTGGACATTTTAGCCGAAATTACGGCTCTTGGAGATAATCAGATCTCTTGCATTAAATGCAGAGATCTGCCCCCATCCTGTGCATTAAATGCAGATGCTTGTCTTCAAGATTTGCCATCATTCCGCGCATTAAATGCAGATACGCACCTTGAACCCTGTGCGAAGAGTAACCCCTATCGTGGCAGTCTGTTCGTCTTCTGCGGAGCGTAAGGAGCTCATGTTTGCCTGTGTAAAACTAGGCAGCGTATTCTTTTGTATGCGTAGGAGCAGCTCTCGCAAAGGGGATGTCACTAAACGACGGTTCGGTGACATTTAATCAAATCTCCTGTATTAAATATGGAGATCCGCCATCATCCTGCGTATTAAATGCAGAGGCGTATTTTGAAGGTCTGTCACCCTTCTGTGCATCAAACGCAGAGACGTGCCTCAGGCATCTGTCAGTATTCGGCACATTAATTGCAGAGATGTGCCTTGAGAATTTGTCACCGCTTTGTGCATAAAAATGCAGAGATGTGCCTCGAATCTCATACGAGGTGCAACTTTTGACGTGGCAGGCGGTTTATCTTCCATGGAGTATAAGGAGCTCTCATCTGTCTGTGTAAAACTAGGCAGTGTATTCCTCCGTGTACGTAAAAGCGGTTTACGAAAGGGAAATGGCAGTAAATGACAGCCTGGGTTGCAGTGCCTCGCCATCATTATAGCCGTCGCCTGGGTAGTCGAGCAGTATCCTTTTGTCAGAAGTCTGTTTATGGTATTTAAACGAAAGAACGAAATGTATATAATACGAGGTTTGCACGAAATCCGCCTTCTTTGGTTTACAAACAAACTTGTACAATTTGATCCTATACGAGGATGTGGGAGTATAATTTATTTAATCTGGGTAGATGATTGCTATAGGTGTCTGATCTGCAGTCGATCACTTTAGCCCTTGGACTACACGATGGTGAAGAAGTGCCCTAGAAGACGGAAAGCAGCTTTGTCGGTGGCAGAAGAAGATGGATGTACGATGCCAATGTCGTCGATCGCTACTCTTTGCCTGAGATCTAGATGCTTCTCTCTCTCTCTCTCTCAAAGACGCTTCGATCTCTCCTCAATCTCCAATGTTTTGACCCATGGTTCGATCCTCTTTCAACGTTTCAACCTTGTTCAATTTTTAAAGTCTCGACCTGTTCCTCTGTTGATAGAGGTCTCTATTTATAGAGTTTTGGTGACAGTGACCACTCAATCGGTGTGGAAACCGAGTAGTGGAAAGTACAGCACCCTTTTACACAATGATTAAAATAACCAAAGCCTGCGTATAGATGATCTTTTGAATGAGCATGTGATGCGGGTCCAACTAAGGGACAAAATGTGTATAATCGCTACGAAGATCACGGCGTAGAAGCCACATAGGTAGGTATCCCTCGTGTAGAAGAGGTTGGCATAGAAGCCAATGTCTGTCACCATGGCATAGAAGCCAAGTAGGCATAGAAGCCGAGTAGGCGTAGAGGCCTGATGGCATAGAAGCCGAATAAGCACAGAAGGCCGAATGAGCATAGAAGCCGAACGAGCATAGAAGCTGAATGGGCGTAGAAGCCGAGCGGGCACAGAAGCTGAAATGGGCGTAGAAGCCGCTACGTAACGTGCCAGAGTGGTCATAGAGGCCGAGCAGTCACAAAAGCTGAATGGGCGTAGAAGCCGAGGTGATGTGGACGTCTTTAGTCAAAATTACGGCTCTTGAAGATATAATCAAATCTCTCGCATTAAATGCAGAGATCCGCCATCATCATTAATTACCGAGGCGTGTTCCGAAGGCCTGCCACCATTCTGAGCATTCGGTGCAGAGACGTGCCTCGAGCCCTGTACAAAGAGCAGCTTTTGACGTGGCAGTCTGTTTGTCTTCCGCGGAGCGTAAATAGTTCACGTCTGCCTATGTAAAACAAGGCAGCGTATCCTCTTGTACGTGTAAAAGCAGTCTCCGCTGAGGGAATGTCAGTAAACGACGGTTCGGTGATATTTAATCAAATCCTCTGCATTAAATACAGAGATCCTTCATCATACTGCGGGGCACGTCCCGAGTGGTCTGCCATCTTTCCAGTCGTCGTCTGGGTAGCCGTGCAGCACTTTTTGTCAGGAGTCAGATGTCAGGTTCACTGTGTGACTTGACAGGTTTATTTCGGGGAAGACGAAGCGTTCCTCGTACGCTTTAACGCTGCTTTAAAAGCGAATGAGTTTTACGCCATGGAGGCGATGAAGCACCCCGTCTACGCTGAAGCAGCCTGGACATACTGCATCTTACGCGAATGGTCCCATCATATTTTATGTCGTGCTTAGCAGAAAAGCTCTGTTGCACTCTTGATGGCCTTGAGGTCCCCTGCTTACGCTGCCCTGCATCACCATGTTGCGTAGAGCCATCCAGCGTATTTTTCATGCTTCTACAAGACCCCCTTCAAAGCTTTCAAATTTATTTGGAATTTGGAATGCTTTGAATGAAGCATGAACCGCTCCTCGTAACTCGAAACGTTTCTGAATGGAGCATTGAAACGGTCGATGTTGACTTTATGGCAGATTTATTGGGGACCGGTGTGACCTCTCTCTCGCCTATAAAAGGCTGAGAAGTTTAACCTGTTCTCCCCGCATTCCTTTCTCCACACAAGGATGATCGCCGGAGTCTGTCGGGTCGATCTGAGAAAGAAGAAGACCATGTTCTTCCAGCATGTAAGGAGCCAAAAAAGACAGCGTCTTCGAGCAAGTCTTATCTGCAATGATGGATCATGGAAGGATGTCATAGCCTCCCTTGCTCGGGATAATTAGCAACTTTGTATGGCGGTTCTCCGGGAGAGAGGAAGGGTCGTTTTAGACCATGGCGCTTGCAAGTGGCGCCTTCTCCCATTATCTCCGGTGACGAGAGTCAGACAGACTAGCTCTGTCCCGGCTTGAGCGGCGGTGGTCTGTAGGACAGCAGATTTACCCTGCTTTCCTTCTGTTGGAGGATGGGTCTATGCCCATTTTTGTATCCTTCCGCCACTGATCATCTTCTTGGAAGAAGAGGAAGACCTTCACCAATATGAGAACCTGTCAGAACAGCTTCTCGGTGCGATCTTCGGACGATGATGAGGAAGCCCTTTGTAGATGGGGTTTCCCTCAGATGTAATCATGAAAATGAAGAAAAACCCTTGTAGATTGGATTTCCCTCATATGTAATCATGACTTTAATCTTTAATAAAATCGTCTTGCTTCTTCATATGATCATCTTGCCATACTTTGCTGTGATGTCAGAATATGTGTAGCTTCGACACGTCTGATTCTTTATGACAACTCTGTTTAGAAAGAGTGCTAGGTCCTGTCCTATCTTTTACGCATAACTAAATATGCGTAGAAAGCCGTTGTAGCATTCGAGTGTTCGAACCGTCCTGCTATTTTAGGAGTGAGGAACCGCGTAGAATTCTGAATTGCTGCTTCTGATGAACAGAATTTCTTTGTTCAGACATCATCTTCAAGAGTGATTTCTCAAAAATTTCCTTGGAACAGGGTCAAAAAATGGCTGTCAAACTGAGTTGCCATCTTGATAGATAAAATATTCAGACTGGAGTCTGGATGAACTTTGAATCGACCCATGAAGAAGAGTAGCTTTTCAATGTTGAACTCTGTATGCTTCGGGTACTTGGGATATCTTGAGGTCAAGAACGAGAATCTTCTGCGTGAACTCTTTGCAATTGACCACTATTGAGGACCGTTTAGATGTACGCGTGATCTGGCCAGCGTATCCTTCAGATGTGCGGAAAGTCGTAGAGCGTGAAATTATTAGTCTGCAGCTTCTGAGCATAAACTAAACACCATCGAGCGTGAAATCATAGACTTGTAGTTCTTGAGCGTGAAGTCGTAGGTTTGTAGCCTCTCGAGCATAAAAACTACTGAGCAAAAAGGCATCTGGGCATAAAAACCGACTTGTAGCCGTCGAACGTAAAGCCATAGATTCGTAGCTGTCGAGCGTAGAAAGCTCCTTAGCGTAGAACTGTAGATTTGTAGCTTCTGAAAAGAAAAATTTTCCGAGCGTGATTTCGCGGATCTGTTGCTTCTGAGCATAAACTAAGCGCCACCGAGTGTGAGATCATCGATTTGTTATCTGCTGGCATAAAGTCGTAGGATTGTGGCCTCTCGAGCATAAAAGCTATCGAGCACAAAGGCATCCGGGCGTAAAACCATAGACTTATAGCTTGCGAGCGTGAAACCGTAGATCTGTTGCTGTCGAGCGTAGAAAGCTCCTTAGCGTAAGAACTGCTGACCTGCTTTGTGCGAAAAACTTTTCATCCGTCTTCTGCGAAAGAAAGCCTCCGACTATTCGAGCTCTTCTCCGAGTCTTCTCTGAGTCTTCAAAGTTTTCAGTAATGGCCTCTAAGCAATCCTTCTCCTCTAAGGGAAAGAAGATTGATTCCTCTTCTCGTTCTTCTGTCCAAGCAGGAGTGCCTCCGATTGGACAGGGCGAACCCCATTCTAAGCCGAGCATCCCGCCGACGAACAGTGCACCCGGGCTGATAGGTAGAGCTTTTGGGACGAATGAGAACGACTGAAAAATTCTTCGCACACGTTGAACGTGACCGCGCTAGGTCATCTTCTGTGCTGATAGCCTCTTTGAGGAAGATGATGCACGGAGACATTTTATCTTTTACGCCCACATTCCTAATGTGTCAGCGTAAAAACTCTAGATTTTTGCAGTTGAGCGTAAAAAGCTTTGACTGCCGAAAACTTGGTGTATACCATTAAAATTTGAGTTTTATGCTTGTGGATGGAAATCCTGGCGTAATAACTCAATTTAATCAATCTGGCGTAAAGCACAGACCGTATACTGCCAACCTTGAATTTTACGTTTTTTAAGGAAATGGATTCCAGCGTAAAGGCTCAAGTTAACCTTGAATTTTACGTTTTCTTTTTGCCGATGCTGCAAGTCCCAAAATGTCTAGTTAGGAACTGACGTGTTTCTTCTGTGCTTTTGCAGTTAACTTGCATGAGTCTCCGCTGGCTGAAGTGATGGGCTCTGACGTCGGGATGCTGCACTCCAACTATTTGGAGGATCTGTCACACGTGACATTTCCTATCTTCGGACCCCAATATCCCAAAGGAAGGGAAATCTTGATATCGGCTCAGGGCGAGCGAACGCTGCTGAACATGATTAATGGAGAGCCTTTGACGTATGTAGACGGGGACTAGTATATAAAGTCGGCCTTTCTTTTCGGGGACATGATTGACAAGTAGTCCCAGACGAAGCCAAAGAAAGAACTCTGGGTTTTCCCTGCCGGGAAGTTTGTCTTGAGTCTTCCCAAGATGCCGAGAGATTATCCTATCTCGGCATTCTCCCATGCTACTCATCCCAGGAAGATGTCGTAGACGCTGACTCCCGATCTTCACGGTAGGCCGGGGAAGATCTTCTACCAGAAAGGATCTGGCCTATTTGTCAGCCGCCCTTCCGGTCATGTAACGTTGTTAAGGGGATTGTACCCGGGCAGTGTCTTGAGTGAAGATAGCTTGTTGCTCCAGTCGGTGCAATTGTCGACCTTTTGCAATAATTTCATGGGGCACGGAGGAGTATACCCCAAGGCGAATCCTCGATGCAATGGGTGGATGACCCCAACAAATCTTCGATGGGCTCGCTTAGTTGATTGGACCCTGGAGCATTTTCGGATCGAGTTGGAGAACATCGGTCTGTTGGCAGCTGTGAGTGCCACCAGTGTTGGGTTACCTCCTAACCCTAACCTTTTTTTGGCACTGATGGAGCGATACATTCCGTTCACCGGGACTTTCGCCACTCCGCTGGGGGAGTTGGGATTGGCCCTTCATGAGATGGCAGAGATCTCGAGACTGTCGATGGGGGATACTCCGTACGAAGAGTATGTTCCCATGAACCGGGAGTTGGGGGATTCAGACCCTCGGGTAGTGGAAGTGTACCAGGAGATGATGTGCCACTACCTTGCTTGCATCGCCTTCTATGCTGAGCCTTCAGATTTGGCTCACACCAGTAAATGGACGTCCTACCTTTTTTTTCACCGGGCTAGGGCTGCTCAGCCGGAGAAAGTCTTGGAAGTCAATGATGAGCCTGTGAATCCTCTGAGCGTGCTGACTGCTCAGGAAGTCGACGATCTCCTGGAAGAAGCTAGGGCTCCGGATCAGATCCTCGTCGAAGGGATAGGAAAATATCCTGCAGGTACTAAAGCCTACAGCTCTCTGAGGCATTGCCACAGGGCTCTATCCAAGGAAGCTCAACTCGCTGGCTTCCTTTCTATATGGCTGCGCCGACTGGTGGTACCCGGCATCGCATCTGCGGATCGTATTTACCGTAATATCTTGTGGCCTGCAGTGCGTCTGGTATTTGGGGCGAGACTGGGCTTGCTTCCTGCTATGGTGTGCCGCATACAAGCTGGCTTGAGGGCGATGACTGAGGCGCTGCTCGCTGATGAAGCTTGGCGTGAAAGCTTTCCCTGGGTGGAATTACCATACCTGTATTTGATGGGATGGTTAATTTTCCATAACCTCCGGGTGATGTCTCCCGGTTCCGGCAGTAGCTTGGGGTAGAGTTTCTTGCTGAATTATAAGAAATCCTCTTAGAATGTGCTCACAGTTTTAGACTGTCGGCGGGTGCTGCATTGCGGTCATAGCTGGAAGCTCCTTTGCAGTGTCCCCTCTGTTCATCGCAACCAATTGGGGATTAGGCTTGAGGACTCAGGTAGAGATAGGACTACTCTTTCTCCTGAAGCCTTCAATTGGTTGGTCTGTATTAGACCTTCCCACCTGTTGTACAGAAGTGAAGATTACTGCTTCTTCGAACCCTACCTGCCTAGTCGGTTTGCTAGGCAGTTTGGGTATGATCAGTTGCATGTGGGCAACGCTATCACCAGCTTCAGGTCCAGAGTTAGACTCATCGATGGAGCGAGGGGATGGCAATATTTTATCATGGGCTACATCGGGGCAATTTTTATTGTGCCCTTCGTCACACTCTCCACGGAGCTGCGCATCCTGCATTCGTATGCCCAGTTCTATGTGGCAACGAACACCTCCCATCACGATTTTGATATGGGTGGAAGTTTTAGGGTGCCCTCTTCCAAGCCTGGGGGAAGGGTTGAAGTCCCCTCGATTTCTTCTGACGAGGGTGACGAGTCCGCTACTCCGGATGAGTCTCTCATATCGGTACCGAGGGGTGAAATACCTCCGCCTGCAGGGGCGTTGGTAGTGTCTGGGAAATGAAGGGCTTCCGCTCTGAAGGAGGCTTCCCCTCGTAAGAGGACGAAAAGGATGGTTACTCGTCCTCTCCAGATTCCTGGCATTGAGGCTCCTGGAAGTGAGCCTGCTTCTCCCTATGTCGGGGATGATTCTTTGATTGGGGGTTCCTCGCCTTTTAGATAGGAACCTTCTACAGCTTCGGCCGGTGGTGCCGGAGAATCTCAGCTGGAGGCTGCTACCGCTGCTACTGCTTTAGGTAGTGGAACGAAGTCGCCTTCGGGGCTGGTTATAAGACTCTATATACCTTTGTCCGGATCAGCATTGGGAGAGGCCCCTGCCGTGCCCGTCAGCTCTTCTAACGAGATTCTAGTTGACGAGCCTCAAGTGGATCTTGGCGAAGACCTGGAAGAGTATTTGCCAGTGTCAGTTAGCAGGCCCTTGTCTCCAGGTATGACAGCTTCCCTAGCGTCACTGTTGTCTTTTCGTGCCTCTTCTTTTAGGAAAATTAACATTATATTTGACATTAACTTCCTCTTGTCTTCTTCTCAGGGGACGACCTCTTCGGGGAGGGCAATGCATATGCGTCCTTCGGCTCCGTGTCAGGTCTTGGCGTTGATACGGAGGCACCTGGTTTTGAAGGGGAAGCATCTTCGGGTGCCGGCTCGCCTGCCGACGAGGCTTCGATACCTCAAGAGGATGACCCTGTCGTTGCGACAACGCCTCCTTCGAGTATGCGAGTTGGCGCTTCCTCTTTTGTCGCACCCCCTGTTGAGACGAGGACTCTGGCCACATCGATTATGGTTGCCTCTAGAGAGAGGTTCGACAACATTATAGCCACTCCCAGCGTGCATTCCAGCCTAGCTGCGCTGACCGAGCAGTATACCAGTATATTCTACAACACTTTGAAAATGCTGATATCAATGGTGTTAGACAAGAATCTGAACTTTGAGCGCCTGAAGAGGTCCTCTCAATTTTTGATAGAGGCGATCAGGGACCTTGGTGATACTGGTTTAGCTGACACCCTGGCGGAGGTAGTTAATGGTTTGGAGCAACCCATTAACGAATACTCACAGTTATCCCAAGGTAGTATTGACAATTTGGTCTAGGATGAATACGACTCGCTGACTGCAAGGCTGGGAGAGTTGGAAGCTCTGAGCAGGTCCCTCGAGATGCGGCAGCAGGAGATGAGCGACGAGCACACCCTCTTAGAGTGTGTTGCTCCCCAGTTGGCCAAGAGTAAAGCTGAACATGAGAAAAATGAAGCGAGGGTCCGTAAGTTGGAGGCTGAGCTCGCTTTAGCGAAGGAGTGGTCTCGTGCTTCAGCCGCCGGTGTGCATGTGTTACAGAGCCAGATGGAAGAAGCTCAACAGAACTTGGCACATGCGAGTGCCATGCACGCCGCTCTAACACATTCTCTGTATGATTTATCCGGCTTGAATGATGAGGAGACGAGATGGGAGCGAGCTTGAGCTACCGTTTTGGACTCCAGGAATGCGAAGATGGCCAGACTGACGCAGCAGATTCACGATTTGATCGCTCCTCCTTCATGATGTACTTTTGCATTTTTTGCTCTTCAATGTACTTCCGCTCTTTTTTTTTAGGGAATAATAAAGAGGCTTTTCATCTGACTTTGTGGACCCGTCATTTCGGAATGTAAATGACGGGTTTGGGTGAGAGTACTATCAGAGGTAGTATGGACGTGATAGTCTCTCGGTAAACTTTAGCAGGGCGCATCTATTCAGGGGTCATATAGACATGATAGAGTACGACCTAACTAGTTTTGTTTTGGAAGTAGTTTTGTCAGAATGAGATTTTTGCCTTTATTCCACTTGAGCAGAGGAGGTTAAGCATAGTACCTTTTCAGGAATTTGCCATTGATAGGAGCCATTAGTAGGTCTCCATTAGGCTGGGCTAACCTGTAACCGCCGTTTGAGAACGTTATCTCGATTACGTAGGGGCCTTCCCATTTGGGCTAAAATTTGCCCTTGCTCCTGTGAGTGAGAATCATTGGCCTTCTCACAGCTAAGACTAGCCCGCCAACTTTGAACACTCTTTTCTTTACTTTTTGATTAAAAGCTCTGGAAATGCGCGCTTGGTAGAACGCGATGCTCTGTTGAGCTTGAAGGCATTTCTCGTCTAATCCTTCTAGCTCTTGAGCCTTAAAAGGTTATTTCTTTCCCGAGTTAACTCATTGGCGACTGTTATCCTGAGTGACGGGATTTGGATTTCGATGGAAAGAACTGCTTTGCTCCCGTAGACCAGTGAGAACGGGGTACAACCAGTCGGCGCTCGGACCGTTGTGCGGTATGCCCAGAGACATTCTCCCAGCTTCTCGTTCCAATCTTTTTTGTTCGAAGAGACAAACTTCTTCAAGAGTTTGATAATAGTTTTGTTGAAGGCTTCCGCCAAACCATTAGCAGCTGGATAATACGCCGTAGAGGCGACATTTTGTATCCAATTTTTATCGCAAAATCGATAAAACGCTTGGCTGATGAACTGAGGCCCATTGTCATGGATTATCCTTCGGGGAATCCCAAAACGATAAATGACATGATGCTTGATGAAGCTGATCACATTGGATGTTTTTACCTCAGCGAGAGGGATCGCCTCTGCCTATTTGGAGAAGTAATCCGTGATGGCCAGTATGAACTGGTGACCTCTGGAAGAAGACGGGTGAATAGGACCAATGATGTCCATACCCCATGCTTCGAAAGGCCAGGATGCAACCGTAGGATATAGATGTTCAGACGGCTGGTGTATGAAGTCTGCATGGACCTGACAGGCCTTGCATCGTTTGGCATACTTGATTGCGTCTGTGATCATAGTGGACCAGTAATAGCCCATTCTGCTGATACGATCCTGTAGCTTAGGACCAGGTTGATGCACCCCGTATACACCGTCGTGAGCTTCGCGGATAATCTGCTGTACTTTGTTATTAGAAAGACATCTCAATAGCAGTCCGTCGTAGGTCCGGCGATATAGGCATTGTGAAGATGCATCGAAGTAGAAGCGTAATGATCATCTTTTGACGGATGCTGCTTCTTTAGGGTCCTCCGGCAAGATTTCGTATGCCACAAAATCTGTAAAGGGACTTCTCCAATCTCTCGTAGGGGGATCGGTGTTCACAGCGTAACTGCGTTCGATGTGAGCATTGTTCTTCACACAAAATAGATCTCTGTTAAGAAGGATTACCGAATTCTGCCTTCTTATAGGAGTAGCTAAATCTACAGCTAGACTGGCTAGGGCATCAGCTTCCAGATTCTGAGATCGAGGTACAAGCTCTAGGAAGAACCTCTTGAATGTCACGGCTATCTCGACCGTTATTTGGTGATAGGGGATGAGGTCTGGATTCCGGACTTCATATATTCCCCTGACTTGATTGACGATAAGCAGAGAATCACCAAAAGCTTCCAGAGATTCGACCCCCAGCTCTTTAGCGACTTGGAGCCCGATTAGTAGAGCGTTGTACTCTGCCACATTATTGGAACAGGGCTCGTTAAGAGAGTATGCTTGATAGATGACGAGTTTATCGGGAGTAACCAGGACAATTTTTACCCCTGAAACCACGTTTCCTTTGGGACCAGTCATGGAGGCGCCGTCGAAGAACAGCTGCCATGTGTCACTTTCCATTGCGGAACTACATTCTGCAACTTTGTCGGGAATATCCTCGTATAATTTGGAGGCCTCCGGGATCGGATGAGCAGCTAGGAAGTCAGCCAATGCTTGGCCTTTGATGGACTTCTAAGGGACGTATACCATGTCATATGGTGTTAATAACATTGCCCAAGTCGCGAGTCGGGAGTTAAGAACACTTGGCTTGCTCATCAGTACCCGAAGAGGATTGATCTTGGAGATGATGTGAATAGTCTGGCCGGTGACATAGTGCCGCATCTTTTGGATAGCGAACATCAGAGCCAAACATTCTTTTTCCACCAGATTGTACCGGTTCTCAGCTCCGATCATCATTCTACTTAGATAGTATATAGCCTGTTCATGTCCCGCATCATTCTTTTGCGCGAGAAGAGCTCCCAGAGAATGGTCCATCGCTCGAATGTACATGAAGAATGGTCTTCCTACGACGGGAGGCACCAGTACTAGCGGACTAGTGAGGTAGCACTTGATATCCCCGAACGCTTGCTGACAGGCTTCATCCCATATGAATGATACACCTTTCTTCATGAGGCAAGAAAAAGGCTGGCATCTTCCAGAGAGGTTGGATATGAATCTCCGGATATAGGCCAGACGACCTTGAAACCCCCTGAGTTCCCTCAGATTATGGGGTGGTCGCATTTCCAAGATGGCCTTGACTTTATCAGGGTCCACTTGAATGCCTTTGGCGGTAATGACAAATCCCAAAAATTTGCCACTAGATACACCCAGAAAGGACTTTGTAGGATTCATTTTAAGTTGATATTGGCGCATCAGCTCAAATACCGTCTTTAAGTCTTGGATGTGATTGACCTTGAGGCGGCTTTTGACAGCTATATCGTCTACGTAACATTCCACTATCTTACATAAATGCTTGTGGAATATGTTACTCATAGCCCGTTGGTAAGTAGCTCCGGCGTTCTTCAACCCGAAGGGCATGACCGTATAGCAATATACCCCCAGTAGTGTCTGAAAGGCAGTATGCTTCTCGTCTTCAGGATGCATCTTGATTTGATTGTTTCATGAGAATCCGTCCATGAAAGACATACGTTCGAAACTGCAGGTATTGTCGATCATGACGTCTGTGATGGAAAGAGGAAACTCGTCCTTGGGGCAGGCTGCATTCAGATCTCGGTAATCGATGCAGACTCGCACTTTCCCATTCTTCTTCATGACCGGGACAACATTGGCGACCCAGTCGGGATATTGTTCCTCCCGGATGAAATCGCAGGCTATCAACTTCTTGACTTCAGCTTCAATGGCGTCCATCATATCCGGGCGGAACCAGCGTTGGTGCTGCTTCACAGGCTTTGAATCGGGCAATATGTTGAGTTTATGAGTAGCCACCTTTGGATCAAGTCCTGGCATATCCTCATAATTCTATGCAAAGACGTCGATGTATTCTCTTATCAGTTGAATGACTTCTTCCCTTTCAGCTGGGGAAAGATTATTACTGATAAATATCGGCTTTGGTGAAAGTTCATCCCCAACATCAATCTGGATAACTTTATCTTTGGTGGGAGTTCTCTCTGCTCGAAGCGGAATTCCCACTGAGTATCTATTTGCTGAGCCCAAGCATCATTCTCAAATAGTTCAGATTCTTGTTCGTCTGATTCGAAGGGATCCGTCACTACCATATTTACTGGTAATGTTTGTTCGAGAGCACGAGATGAGTTGGAGGGCGATGAGCCGTTTTGAAAAGGGTAAAAGGTGTCCTCATCTGACTTGGAAGTTGTAAGGAAGGTGGCATACCCTAACCCAAAACGAGTTTGTTGATAGTGGGGATTGCCGCACGGCGGTATTCGTCTGCCTTTCCCATAGTTAAGACCTGGCTTCAGTTTCAAGTCATAACCTATATTTTGTATGATCTTTAAGGCTTGCGGGCTGTACCTATGAACTTGTACTTCACCAGCATCGTCATTGAAGGAATCTTCTCGTATAGTCGATTCGTTGCGCGTTCGGCCGAAGACTATTGAATGCTGACAGCTGCGGGCAGGCAAAACAATGAAGATAGAGTCCTCATGTGGTCCATATGTCGTGACGACATTGGATGATGATGCTACTTCCCATATGTATGGATGATAGGAATCTATAGCTTCCAAGAATTTTTGCGCTATAGGTTCTATATCGTCATGGGGAGATGATTCCTGATTTGGAATTCGAGCGTCGATATACTAGAAAAGAGGATGTTATTATTATTTGGAACTACGTTCCTGGTTGCATTTACATCAGTCGGCTGCTTGTTGCGCCGAAGGTTGACGACCAAGGGTGGAGGCTTAAGTCTGCTCAGAGGTAATATGGACATGGCAATTTTTTGTGGACTTAACACTGCTGACGTACTTATAACTAGGTACGGATGTTAAGTGTAGATGGCAACCTACATCAGAAGATAGTGGATTGTCAAAAGTTTATTCAGAGGTAATATGAACATGACAAACTTTTGATCGTGACTCCTTTGGAGATGGAGGTACACGTCTGCTCAGAGGTGATATGGACATGGCAGTTTTTTTTTTGTGGACTTAACACTGCTGGCGTATTTATGACTAAGTACGGGTGTTAAGTGTAGATGGCAACCGTCTGGTATTTTTCTGTAGTGATCGTTTCCTTGTTTATAAGTGCAAAGTGATGACCTTGGCGTCGATCAATTCCTGAATTCTCCCTTTTAGTACATAGCAGGCCCTTGTAGGGTGATGGGTGTACCGATGGAAGAGGCAATAATCATGGTTATCGACTCCGCCGACCCTCTCAGGATATTTGATGTCGGGTAGCTAAAGCTTGCGTTCCTCCCTCAATATATTAAAGATTTCAATTATGTCATCTTCTTTGAAGGAGAAAGTCCCTTTTGGTCGTAGGGCTCCTGATGCCCTAGTTTCACGGTCTTCCGGGAAGATTACCGTTGTTGCATCATCTTCGAATCTTGAGGACATTCTGCCCCTAGCCTTGGATGCTGCCTTGCTTTGTCGAGGTGAGTTACCCCCAGACATGCCGCGGCCTCCTGCCATAGAAACTGATTCGGCAGGAGCCGCCTCTGGTTGTACATGATTAGATTTTGGAGGTTTGGGTTTTGTAAGAGATGCAGAATATCCCAACCCAAAACGAGCTTGTTGATGGTGAGAATTACCCCACAACGGCGTTCGTCTATCTTTTCTATTATTGAGGCCTTATTTCAGCTTCAAATCATAACCCATGCTTCATATAATATTTAATGCTTGCGGGCTATATCGGTGGGTTTGTATCCTGCCAGTTTCAGACTCGCGAGATTCTTCCTGTATGATCGAGGTATCCCGTTTGTGACCAAAGATTATTGGATACTGATCGTCGCGAGTTGGTGGAATAATAAAGATAGAATCTTTATGTGGTCCACCTGTTATGACGATATTAGCCGTTGACGTATCTTCCCATAAGATCTCCCCGCATTTGACTGTTAGGGGAACTGAAGTCCGTTTATGACTCTTGTTTTTGCGTTTCTGGATTAGATAATCCCGTAGGTTAGGAGAATTTGAAGAAGACTGCTCGTTCTTTCGGTTCGCCGTGGTAGGTATACGGACGATGGGGACCATAGTCTTCCTCGTGCCACCTGTATACAAAAGATTGGCCATATGGGTAGCGGATAATCTCCGAGGAGCGTGTCTTTCTGCCAATCGAGCCTTCTGTAGGCTTAGGGACTTCGCCTGGCATAATTTTGAACTTCGCTCTGGTTGGCGTAAGGCTGAGGATGTCCTCAGGCGGCCATCAGCTTCTCGCATAATTTGGAGGGTGGGTAGATTGTTCCCTTGCTTTCCCTTGCAGAGATCACGGGTGTCATCTGGTTCCCCGTAGAGGTCTGACGTTGTCTTTCGCGCGGAGCATGCTTTGTACTTCCGATTTGGCATTGAGGCATCATCAGAAGTTTTGTCTATTCTGCCACGGACGAGAGACTGGTTTCTACGCGTAGAGCACAGTGGATACCTCTGGGTTAGCACTGAGGCTTTGCCCAAAGTTTTGTCTGTACCGCGTGTAGCGGGAGACTAGTTTCTACGAGTAGAGTGCAGTGGATACCTCTGAGATAGCGCTGAGGCTTTGCCCGATGTTTTGTCTGTACCGCGCATAGCGGAAGACTGGTTTCTACGCGTAGAGCACAGTGGATACTTCTGGGTTACGCTGAGGCTTTGCCCGAAGTTTCGTCTGTACCGCGCGTAGTGGGAGACTAAATTTTATGTGCAGGGCACGGAGGGAGCAATGCTACAACCTCATTGGTTGGAGTGATCGGAGAGATCGGAGAGTCCACAGGAATGGTAGAGGATGTCTTGGGCATGCAGACCTTGTGCAGCTTCCTGTTATTTTGTACAGAGAGAGAGTGAGAGCTACCCCCCGTCCGAAACATGTCTTCGTAGGCAGACTGGTCGAACTGGACGACCAGTATCTTCTTCACGGATCCCACGGATACCGCATCATGTTGAGCAATCGCTTCCTCATCAGAAGAGAAAGATGTCCCCAGCAAAGTCGTCTTGGAGGAGACTCTCGCCCTTCAAACGAAGTGCCAGACCGAGCATGACGGCAATGTAGCGAGGGTCCGCAAACTGGAGATGAAGCTTGCCCTGGCTAAGGAGTGGGCTTCTCAGTCGTCGGAAGGTCTAGATGTGGTGAATGGCCGACTGGCCGCAGCACAACAGAACTTGGCGAGTGCAGGAGTCGCCCGTGCCGGTCTCCTTCGGGCTAGAGCCGAGTTGTCCCTCCTGATAGATGATAAGGCACGGTTAGAGCGGGTCCGCGCTGATGTTTTGGATTCCGGGGCTGAGAGGATAGCCGTACTGGCGCAGCAGCTTCGTGACCTGACCGCTCCCCCTTCATGATGTACTTTTGATTTTGCTTTTCAATGTACTTTTGCTCTTTTCTGGGAATAATAAAGAGGCTTTTTATCTGACTTTGTGGACCCATCATTTCGAAACATAAATGACAGGTTTAGGTAAAAGTGATATCAGAGGTAGTATGGACGTGATATACTTTCGGTAAGCTTTAGCAGAGCATATCTATCCAGAGGTCATATGGACATGATAGAATATGATCCAACTAGTTTCGGTTTGGAAGTAGTTTTGTCAGAATGAGATCACCTTATTCCACTTGAGCAGAGGAGGTTTAAGCCTAGTACCTTTTCAGGAATTTGCCATTGATAGGAGCCATTAGCAGGTCTCCATTAGGCTGGGCTAACCTGTAAGCGCCGTTTGAGAACGTTGTCTCGATCACGTAAGGGCCTTCCTACTAGGACTGGAATTTGCCTTTACTTTTGTGAGTAAGAATTATCGGCCTTCTTACAGCCAAGACCCGCTCGCCGGCTTTGAATACTCTCTCCTTTACCTTTTGATTAAAAGTTCTGGAAATGTGTGCTTGGTAGAGCGCGATGCGCTGCTGAGCTTGGAGGCATTTCTCGTCTAATCCTTCTAGCTCTTGAAGCCTTAACAGGTCATTCTTTTCTTGAGTTAACTCGTTGGCCACGGCTATCCTGAGTGACGGAATTTGAATCTCGATGGGGAGAACTGCTTTACTCCAGTAGACCAATAAGAATGGCGTGCAACCTGTCGGTGCTCGTACCGTTGTGCGGTATACCCAGAGACATTCTCCCAGCTTCTCATCCCAATCTCTTTTGTTCGAAGAGACGAACTTCTTCAAGAGTTTGATAATGGTTTTGTTGAAGGCTTCCGCCAACCCATTAGCAGCTGGATAATATGCCGTGGAGGCCACATTTTGTATCTGATTTTTATCGCTGAATCGGTGAAATGCATGGCTGATGAACTGAGGCCCATTGTCATGGATTATTCTTCGGGGAACCCCGAAGCCGTAAATGACGTAATGCTTGACGAAGCTGGTCACGTTAGATGTCTTTACCTCAGCAAGGGGGATCGTCTCTGCCCATTTAGAGAAGTAATCCGTGATGGTCAGTATGAACCGGTGACCTCTGGAAGAAGACGGGTGAATAGGGCCAAAGATATCCATACCCCATGCTTCGAAAGGCCAGGATGCAATCATAGGATGTAGATGTTCGGACGGTTGATGTATGAAGTCTGTATGGACCTGACAGGCCCTGCATCGTCTGGCATACTGGATTGCGTCTGCGATCATAGTGGGCCAGTAATAGCCCATTCTTCTGATACGATCCTGTAGCTTAGGACCGGGTTGATGCGCCCCGCACAAGCCGTCGTGAGCTTCACAGATAATCCGTTGTGCTTCATCACCAGAGAGATATCGTAATAATAGCCCATCATAAGACCGGCGATATAGGCATTGTGACGATGCGTCAAAATAGAAGCGTAATGATCGTCTTTTGACAGATATTGCCTCTTTAGGATCTTTCGGCAAGATTCTGTATGCTACAAAATCTATAAAGGGACTTTTTCAGTCTCTCCTGGGCGGATCTGCGTTCACCGTGTAGCTATATTCTATGTGAAAGTTGTTTTTCACACAGAATAAGTCTCTGTTAAGAAGGATTACCGAATTCTGCCTTCTTACAAGGGTGGCTAAATCTGCAGCTAGACTGGCTAGGGCATCAGCTTCCAGATTCTGAGATCGAGGTACATGCTCAAGGAAGAAACCTTTGAACGTCATGGCTATCTCGACCGTTGCTCGGTGATAGGGGATGAGGTCGGGATTTTGGACTTTATATATTCCTCTGACTTGGTTGACGATCAGCAGAGAATCACCGAATGCTTCCAGAGATTCGACCCCCAGCTCTTTAGTGACTTGGAGCCCGATTAGTAGAGCGTTGTATTCCGCCACATTGTTAGAACAGGGCTCGCTAAGAGAATATGCTCGGTAGATAACGAGTTTATCAGGAGTGACTAGGACGATCCCTACTCTTGACACCACGTTTCCCCTAGGACCGGTCCTGGAGGCACCATCGAAGAATAGTTGCCATGCCTCGCCTTCCGTTGCAGAATTATACTCCGTAACTTCGTCGGAAATGTCCTCGTATAGTTTGGAGGCCTCCGGGATAGGATAAGCAGCTAGAAAGTCGGCCAATGCTTGGCCTTTGATGGACTTTTGAGGGACGTACACCATGTCATATGGCGTTAATAACATCGCCCAAGTCGCGAGTCGGGAATTAAGGATACTTGGATTGCTCATCAGTACCCGAAGATGATTGATCCTGGAGATGATATGAATGGTTTGGCCCATGACATAGTGTCACATTTTCTGAATAGTGAACATCAGAGCCAGGCATTCTTTCTCCACAGGGTTGTACCGGTGTTCGGCTCCGACCATCATCCTGCTGAGGTAGTAGATAGCCTGCTCGTGGCCCATATCGTTCTTTTGTGTGAGAAGAGCTCCGAGAGAATGATCCATTGCTCGAACGTATAGCACGAATGGTTTTCCTATGACGGGAGGTACCAGAACTGGCGGACTAGTGAGGTAGCGTTTGATATCCCCGAACGCTTGCTGACAGGCTTCGTCCCATACGAAGTATACACCTTTCTTCATGAGGCGCAAAAAGGGCTGGCATCTCCCGGAGAGGTTGGATATGGATCTTCGGATATAAGCCAGACAACCTTGAAATTCCTTGAGTTCCCTCAGATTGCGGGGCAGCCGCATTTCTAGAATGGCCTTGACTTTATCAGGGTCCACTTGAATGCCTTTGGAGGTGATGACAAATCCCAGAAATATGTCGCTAGATACCCCAAGAAAGGACTTGGTAGGGTTCATTTTGAGTTGATATTGGCGCATCAATTCAAATACTGTCTTCAAGTTTTGGATGTGATTATCCCTGAGACGGCTTTTGACAGCTACATCGTCCACGTAACACTCCACTGTCTTGCGTAAATGCTTATGGAATATGTCACTTATAACTCGTTGGTACGTAGCCCCAGCGTTCTTTAATTCGAAGGGCATGACCGTATAGCAGTATACCCCCAGTGGTGTCCGGAAGGCGGTATGCTTCTCGTCTTTAGGATGCATCTTGATCTGATTGTATCCCGAGAATCCATCCATGAAAGACATGCGTTCAAAACCGCATGTATTGTCAATCATGACGTCTGTGATGGGAAGAGGGAACTCATCCTTGAGGCAGGCTGCGTTCAGATCTCGGTAATCGATGCAGATCAGTAATTTCCTATTCTTCTTCATGATCGGGACAATATTGGAGACCCAGTCGGGATATTGTTCTTCACGGATGAAGCCGCAGGCTATCAACTTCTTGACTTCAGCTTCAATGGCGTCCATCGTGTCCGGGCGGAACCGGCGTTAGTGCTGCTTCATAGGCTTTGAATCGGGCAGTATGTTGAGTTTATGAGTAGCCACCTTTGGATCAAGACATGGCATCCTCATAATTCCATACAAAGACGTCGATATATTCTTTTATCAGCTGGGTAATTTCTTCCCTTTCTTCTTCGGAAAGGTCGTTACAGATAAATATCGGCTTTGGTGAGAGTTCATCCTCTACGTCAATCTGGATAACTTCATCTTTAGTGGGAGGTTCTCTCTGCTCGAAGCGGAACTCCCATTGTGTATCTACCATATTTATTGATAATGTTTGCTCGAGGGCATGAGATGAGCCATCTTGAAAAGAGGAAAAGATATCCTCGTTCGACTTGGAAGTCGTAAGGGAGGTGGCGTACCCTAACCCGTAACGGGTTTATTGATAGTGGGGATTGCCGAGCAGCGGTGTTCGTCTGCCTTTCCCGTAGTTGAGACCTGGTTCCATCCTTAAGTTGTAACCCATATTTTGTATGATCTTCAAGGCTTACGGGCTGTACCTGTGAACTTGTATTTCACCAGAGTCGTCATCAAAGGAATCCTCTTGTATAGTTTGTTCGTTGCACATGCGGCCGAAGACTATTGAACGCTGACCACTACGGGCAGGTGGAACAATGAAGATAGAATCCTCATGTGGTCCATACGTCGTGGTGATATTGGATGATGACGCCACTTCCCTTATGTACGGATGATAGGAATCTATAGCTGCCAAGAATTTTCGTGCTATAGGCTCTATATCGTCATGGGGGGTGGATTCCTGGTTTGGAATCTGAGCGTCGATATACTGGTAAAGAGATCCTTTATTATTATCAGAAACTGCACTTCTGGTTGCATTTACATTACTCGGCTGCTTGTTGCGCCGAAGGTTGATGATTAAGGGCGGAGGCTTCTGGTTTAGAGTGACCACTAGAGGATTACCCCCTTTTCCTGACCTGATCTTGTTCAGGTGGATAGCCATAGGCTCTGTGGCTTTTGGACGGGTAGTCCGTCCTTTCACCTTGATTGACAGAGGTTGCTTGGCAGAAGGTTCTTCAGGCTCCCGGTGGGATTCCTTCTCTGCTTGGGCTGACACCTCTTTCGTGTAGTCTTGAGAGTATAACACGGCGTTGGAGTAGTAGGATTCTACTCCTTTAAACGGGTTTAGGTCGGCAACCTCCGTTTGTACTGTCCCTTGGGCGTCTACATATTTGAAGCATTGATGTAGAGTCGAAGGAACGATGTTGTGGTCGTGGATCCACGATCTTCCTAGCAGGATGTTGTAGGATACCTCTGAATCGATGACGTAGCATGTAGCCATCGATCTGATGTTGCCAATCTGGATCCTCGGGAGAATTTTTCCCAACGGCTTACTTCTTCCGGCGTTGAAACCCACGATAGTAGTGGTGGTGTAAGCCAGTTCGCTGGTAGGAATCCTCAGCGGTCTAAGCAGACTATGAGGAATGATGCTGATTGAGGATCCCGGATCTATGTGAATCTGGTCGACCTCCATGGAACCGACGTACCCGGTGTGGTAGAGAGCTCTGTCATGCCTGTTATGTTTTAACAGCATGTCGTCTTGAGTGAAAGTGATGTTTGGGACCACCTCCATCACACTGTGGCATCGGGGACATGCTGCAGGTTCTTCGTCGGGGGACTTGAGTTGGGTCAAGTATGTATCCGTCTGCATCAATGCCTCACTCAGGGCTAGATGAGTGTCTTGGGAGAGCCTGCGTAGCTCGAAGATGGACAATATGGCCGATGTATTAGCCAGTTGGGCCAAGATGTCAAAGTTGTACGACTTCTCTAAACCTTTTGTTTTGAATGTTCTTCACAGGTTTATCGAAGCGCACTTCTTTTTGCTTCCCCTTGTCCGCCGAAGTTGGTCTCGAAGGACCGGCCTCTGGCATGGCGGGCTCTGGTTCCGAAGGCTTGGCAGCTGAAGCATCTGCAGGTGCATCTTCCTGACTTGCTCCGTAGTCCTTGAGGTAAGCCTTCCCTGAATGGGTTGCTGTGGCCAAAATCTCGTCTTCGTCTGATGTCAAAGAAGTTGTAACCATATGGCATGGCTTGCATTTGGAGTTCTTCCTGGACTTAGCTTTAGTAGCATTAGTCTCTTCTTCGAGTTCCGACACCAAGTCTGGGTGCACCCACATAATCTCACCTTTCCGGGTAGTTAGGGGTAACAGGTCATGATTTTGACCCCTAGCCGGAGGGAGATTAATGATGTTCATCGTTGTCCGGAAAATAGGTGTAACACAGTCCGGTACTTCTTGGGGAGGCAGATTGCCAAATTACAGAGAGATCATGTTGGCCGTGACCGTCTTCTTGCTATTGCGCAGAGTGATAGCTTTAGCATCGATGAGCTCTTGGATCTCCCTTTTCAGTATGTAACACGCCTTTGTTGGGTGGTGCACGTATCTATGAAAGATGCAGTACTTGGGGTTGTTGGTGCGGCCGGCCTCACTAGGCTGCCTCTCCTCCGGAAGGGTGATTTTGCCGCTTTTGATGAGACACTCGAATATACTCGGAATATCGTCGTCTTCGAAAGAGTATACCTCTACGGGCCTGGAAGTCCCCGGTTTTGTCTGCGTGGTTGCCGCAGTCTTCTGTCTGGACGTATTGATCGCTAGAGCTTCTTTCCCTTTGGAACTGCGAGGATGGTCGCCATTGGGGGATGACCTCTTGCGTAGAGATCATGATGCCATTGTCACGCGCCTTATGACTGTTGTCCTCGGCGGCTACCGCTGAGATGATGAACGAGGGCCAATCATGGAACTGATATGGTCCTGTGAACACCGAGATCACGGGAAGAAGGTTCTTCCTGCAAATATCCACCAACGCTGAGTCTGGAACTCCTGGAGGCATCTGTAAGGTGGCCTGACGAAAACGTTCGACGAAGGTGCGAACGTGATCCTTCTCCCTCTGCTTGACTTCGATGAAAGAGGACATAGACATGTCCATTCCTCCCTCGTAGAATCGTGTGAAGAATAAAGCCTTGAAGTCTTCAAAGGAAGTAATGCAGTTGTCTGCCAGGCTGCGGTACCACTGGTAAGCTACTCCTGAGAGACAGCCCTTGAACACCCGAGTGAGGAGGGCGTTATTCCCTTGTAGCAACACCGTCATCATACTGAAATAGTTCATGTACTGACTTGGTGATATTTTTCCCTCGAACAGGGCCATAGTCTGAGGTTTGTACGTCGGAGGAAAAGGGACCTCTTCCTAAATAGCTGGGTATGGCTGGTTGATTCCCAATTTCTTGAGATGATCTTTGTGCTTCAAGGCATCGAATTGGTCTTTTAACTCCCGTACTGCTTGCATCGAATTTTCAGCAGGTAGCGAGACCACGGAATGGTGCGGAGTTGGTTGTATCGTGACTCCCGCAGGAGGTAGTATATTCTCCAGGTGAGAAAGTGAAGGACCAGCTGACTCTTGATCTAGAGCAGGCTCTTGAATCGTGTTGGATGGTGGCAGGTCCACCCCTACACGTATCTGAGTAGGCGGGACCGACGTTTGAGCCATAGCAGCCGCCTGTTGAGTTAGCATCATTTGGTGCATATTCTCCATCATGGATTGTATTTGCTTCAGAGATGTCTCTAGTGTAGTAATACGTTGCTCAGTGTTCCCTGATGGCAAGGCTTCCTCGTGTTCATCTCCAATGGCATAAACTCCCATCTTCCTGGGCGTCATTGAAGGATGAGTATAGGTCGCTGCAAAAGTTGACTCTATACTCTCAGTATCTGATTCGGGAGACTGGCGACCCCCAGCATCAGAATCAGAAGAGCACGAAGTCAGTTATCGTAACCTTGAACGAGTGTTCTGGAATACCCCAGCTTCGGTGTCCCTAAGGAGCATGTTGAATCTTCTTCGGTTCGGAGTTCTAGAGGATGGACGTCTTGAGTCTGAGCTTCCTCCAGGTATATGTGAAGCCATGTTCACAGATGCATGCACGGGCTCTTCTTCTAGAAAAGATGGAGAGTAGCTCAGTCGGTCGAAAACCGGCCGTTTTGCTTTAGAATAGCAACAATTAATTACAATCCTGTGACTATTACAGCAGTGCTCGCTAGGAGGCGTGATAGCCATACTGGAAGATCCCCTCTCCTTGCGTTTCCGGATTAGATATTTATGCAGGTCGGGGGGAGTTGCAGAAGAAGGAGATGATGTCTTGTTCCTTCTATTCCCATTGGTGGGCATGCGGATGACTGGAACCATAGTCTTCACTGTGCCATCCATATACAACAGGTTGGCCATCTGGGTAGCGGATAATCCCCGAGGAGGGTGTCTTTCCGCAACTGGAGCCTTCTTTACGCCTAGGGACTTCGCCTGGCATAATTTAGAGCTTCGCTTTGGTTGGCGTAAAGCTGAGGATGTCCTCAGTCGGCCATCAGCGTCTCGCATAATTCAGAGGGCATGTAGATTGTTAACTTGCTGGCGTAAAGGCTGAGAAGTTGAGTAGTCCGTCGCTCGCTTTCCCTTGTGGAGATCACAGGGATCATCTGGTTCCCCGTAGAGGTTAGATATTGTTTTACGAGTGGAGCGTGCCTTGTACTTCTGATTTGGCGCTGAGACTCTACCAGAAGTTTTGTCTATTCCGCCCGGGACGGGAGACTGAATTTTACGCGCAGAGCGCGGAGTATACTTCTGGGTTAGCGCTGAGGTATTGCAGAAGTTTTGTTTATTCTGCCAGGGACGGGAGACTGAATTTCACGCTCAGAGCACGGAGTATACTTCTGGGATAGCGCTGAGGCATTGCCAGAAGTTTTGCCGGTTTTGTCAGAGATAGGCGACTGAATTTTACGCGCAGGGCGCGGAGGGAGCAGTGCTACAACCTCATTGGTCGAAGAGATCAGAGAGATCGGAGAGTCCACAGGAATGGCAGAGGATGTCTTGGTCATCTAGGCCTTTCGCAGCTTCCTGTTGTTTTGGACAGAGAGAGAGTGAGAGCTGCCCTTTGTTCGGAGCATATCTTCGTAGGCAGACTGGTCAAACTGGACGACCAGTATCTTCTTCACGGATCCCATGGATACCGTATCGTGTTGAGCAATAGCTTCCTCATCAGAAGAGAAAGATGTCCCCAGCAGAGTCGCCATCTTATTTTAGGGATATAATATAAACGAGAAAAGATTTGATGAATGCGGAAAATGAGGTCTTGTACGAAGACCCGCCCTTATTTTATGGTTACAAACAAGATTGTACAAATTGGATCCTACACGAGGATGTCTAAGTACAATCTATTTAATCTGGGTGAATATTGCTATAGGTGTCTGATATGCAGTCGATCACTTTAGCCCTTGGACCACACGATGTTGAAGAAGTACCGTGGAAGATAGGTAGCAGCTTCGAGGGTTGCTAAAGAGGGTGGATGCCCGATGCCAAAGTCGTCGATCCCTTATCTTTGCCTGAGCTCTGGATGCTTCTCTCTCTCTCTCTCTCTCTCTCTCTCTCTCCTCTACTTCTCCTTTCAGTTTGTCGGCCTACTTCTGATTGTTCGACCAATTCTTCGACCTTGAATTCTTCGACTGAATTCTTTGACCGAATTCTCTCCCTGAATTCTCTTCCTGTCCTTTGTTGATAGAGGTCTCTATTATAGAGTTTTGGTGGCAGTGACCACTCAATCGGTGTAAAAATCGAGTAGTGGAAAAGTACAGCACCCTTTTACACAATGGTTAAAATAACCAATGCTTGCGTATAGATGATCCTTTGAATGAGCGTGTGACGCGGGTCCAACTAAGGGACAAAATGCGTATAATCGCTACGAAGATCACGGTATAAAAGCTATGTAGGTAGTATCCCTTGTGTAGAAGAGGTTGGCATAGAAGCCAATGTCTGTCACCATGGCATAGAAGCCAAATAGTTATCAAACCGAATAGGCGTAGAAGCCGAGTGGTCATAGAGGTCGAGTAGGCGTATAAGCCGAGTATGCACCGAAGCTGAATGGGCATAGAAGCCGAGCAGGCACCAAAGCTGAATAGGCGTAGAAGCCGCTGCATAACGTGCCAGAGTGACGATGTGGACATTTTAGCCGAAATTACGGCTCTTGGAGATAATCAGATCTCTTGCATTAAATACAGAGATCTGCCCCTATCCCGTGCATTAAATGCAGATGCTTGTCTTCAAGATTTGCCATCATTCCGTGCATTAAATGCCAATACACACCTTCAACCCTGTGTAAAAAGTAACCGCCGTCGTGGCAGTCTGTTCGTCTTCTGCGGAGCGTAAAGAGCTCATGTTTGCCTGTGTAAAACTAGGCAGCGTATTCCCTTGTATGCGTAGGAGTAGCTCTCGCAAAGGGGATGTCACTAAACGACAGTTCGGTGACATTTAATCAAATCTCCTGCATTAAATGTGGAGATCCGCCATCATCCTGCGCATTAAATACAGAGGCGTATTTTGAAGGTCTACCACCCTTCTGTGCATCAAACGTAGAGACGTGCCTCAGGCATCTGTCAGTATTCGGCGCATTAATTGCAGAGACGTGCCTTGAGAACCTGTCACTGCTCTGTGTATAAAAATGCAGAGATGTACCTCGAATCTCGTACGAGGTATAACTTTTGATGTGGCAGGCGGTTTGTCTTTCGTGGAGCGTAAGGAGCTCTCATCTGCCTGTGTAAAACTAGGCAGTGTATTCCTCCGTGTACATAAAAGTGGTTTACGCAAGGGAAATGACAGTAAATGACAGCCTGGGTTGCAGTGCCTCGCCATCATTATAGCCGTCGCCTGGGTAGTCGAGCAGTATCCTTTTGTCAGAAGTCGAGACGTCAGGTTTATTGCAGGCTCTGACAGGTTCACTTCGGAGAATACGAAGCGTCCCTCGTACACTTCAATGCTGCATAAAAAAGGGGATGAGTTTTACGCCATAAAGGCGATGAAGCACCCTGTTTACGCTGAAGCAGCCTGGACATACTGCCCTACGCGGATGGTCTTTGAGCCTGTATTTCTCACTGTGTTTTGGCGGAGAAGCTCTGCTTGCACGTTTGAAGGCTCTGAAGTCCTCTGTTTACGCTGCTTTGCATCAATATGCTGCGTAGAGCTTCCAGCGTATTTTTTATGCTTCTACATCAGGCAGGATGGAGAAGGAATCCCACCGGGAGCCCGGAGAACCATCTGCTGAGCAACCTTTGTCAATTCGGGTGAAAGGATGAACTACCCGTCCGAAAGTCATGGAACCCGTGGCTATCCACTCGGGAAAAACTAAATCAGGAGGAGGAAGTGATCCCCTAGTATTCACTCTGAACCTGAAGCCTCCACCTTTGGTCATCAACCATAGGTGCAACAAGTAGCCGACTGATGTAAATACAATCGGGAACGTGGTTTCTGACGATAATAAAGATTCTCTTGCCCAGTATACTAACGCTCAATTTCCTAATCAGGAATCCTCCTCCCATAACGATATAGAGCCTATAGCACAAAGATTCTTGGAAGCTATAGACTTCTATCAGCCATATGTGTGGGAAGTAGCGTCAACATCTAACGTCATCACGACATATGGGCCGCATGAAGATTCTGTCTTTATTGTTCCGCCTACTCGCAACGATCAACATCCAATAGTCTTTGGTCAAATGCGGAATAGACCGATTGTACAAAAAGATTCTCACGAGTCTGATGTTGGGAAAATACAAGTCCACAGATATAGCCCACAGGCTTTGAAGATTATGCAAAGCATGGTTTATGATTTAAAGTTGGAGCCAGGCCTCAACTATTAAAAAGGCAGACGAATGCCATTACATGGTAATCCCTACTGTCAACGAACTCATTTTGGGTTAGGGTATACCACGTCTCTTGTAACTTCGGACAAGTTTAAACCAAGTAATGGGACCATTTCCTCTCCTCTAGACGATTTATCACCCTCTGATTCAGACGATGAATTTGAACTAGCACTATCAGTAAATATGGTGTTGACAGATTTCTTTGAAGCAGGGGAACAAGAATCTGAACCATTTGAAGGTGAATCCTGGGCACAGCAAATGAACACACAATGGGAACTCCCGTTCGAACAAAAAGAACCACCCACTGAAGATAAGGTTGTCCAAGTCAATGTTGGGGATAAAATTTTGCCAAAGCCGATATTTATCAGCAGCAATCTTTCTGAAGAAGAAAGAGAAGAAATGATCCAGCTGATAAAAGAATATATTGATGTCTTTGCTTAGAACTATGAGGATATGCCAGGTCTAGACCCAAAAGTGGCTACCTATAAACTCAACATACTGCCCAATTCGAAGCCTGTAAAACAACATCAACGCCGGTTCTGCCCGGACATGATGGAGGCCATTGAAGCTGAAATTAGGAAACTAATAGCCTGTGGGTTCATCCGGGAAGAACAACATCCTGATTAGGTCGCTAATGTTGTCCCGGTCATGAAGAAAAGCAGGAAAGTTTATATTTGCATCGACTTCCGAGATCTAAATGCGGCCTGCCCTAAGGATGAGTTCCCTCTTGCCATCACAAACGTCATGATCGATAATACGTGCGATTTTGAGCGTATGCCTTTTATGGACAAATTTTTAGGATATAATCAAATTAAGATGAATCCTGAAGATGAGAAGCATACTGCCTTCCATACACCACTGGGGGTATATTGCTATACAGTCATGCCTTTTGGATTGAAAAATGCTGGGGCTACATATCAACGAGCTATGAGTAACATATTCCATGAGCATCTACGCAAAACGGTGGAATGTTACGTAGACAATATTGCTGTCAAAAGCCGCCTCAAGGATAATCACATCCAAGACTTGAAGACAGTATTCGAGTTGATGCACCAACATTAACTCAAAGTGAACCCTATAAAGTCCTTTCTTAGTGTATCCAGTGGCAAATTTCTGGGATTTGTCATTACCTCTAAAGGCATTCAAGTTGACCCTGATAAAGTAAAAGCTATCCTAGAAATGCGACCGCCCCATAATCTAAGAGAACTCAGGGGATTTCAAGGTCGTCTAGCTTATATCAGGAGATTCATATCCAACCTCTCTGGGAGATGTCAACCTTTTTCTCGCCTAATGAAGAAAGATATGTCATTCGTATGGGACAAAGCTTGTCAGCAAGCATTTGACTATATCAAATGCTATCTTACTATTCCTCCAGTTCTGGTGCCTCCCGTTATAGGAAGACCATTTTTGCTGTATGTTCGAACAATGGATCATTCTTTAGGGGCTCTTCTCTCATAAAAGAACGATGCGGGTCATGAACAGGCTATTTACTATCTAAGCAGGATGATGGTCGGAGCTGAACACAGGTATAGTCCAGTGGAAGAAGAATGCTTAGCCTTAATGTTCGCCATTCAGAAGACGTGATATTACGTGATGGGCCAAACTATTCATATCATCTCCAGAATTAATCCTCTTCGGGTATTGATGAATAAGCCGAGTGTTCTTAATTCCCGACTCGCGACTTGGGCGATGTTATTAACACCATATGACATGGTGTACGTCCCTCAGAAGTCCATGAAAGGTCAAGCCTTGGCTGATTTCTTAGCCACCCATCCAATTCCGAAAACCTCCAAATTATATGAGGATATTTCCAACGAAGTTGCAAAATATAATTCGGCAATGAAAGGTGATACATGTCAGCTATTCTTTGATGGTGCCTCCAGGACTAGTCCCAAGGGAAACGTGGTTTCAGGAGTAGGAATTGTTCTGGTGACTCCTGATAAACTCGTCATCTATCGAGCATATTCTCTTAGCGAACCCTGCTCTAATAATGTGGCAGAGTATAATGCCCTATTGATCGGGCTTCAAGTCGCTAATGTCATGCCCTAGTCCCGAAATACGTAGGACCAGGAATACGTGACACGCCAGCTATGTATTCGACCAGACTTTGGTCTGACTCGAATACGTATAAGCTATAAAATATAAAAGGCACTAACTAGATATCCCATAAATGTCTCTATGTCTCAATCCATAATATACAGCAGTATACAAAAAAGAGCTATATGTGCTAGAGTCGGCCGCCCAATAACACACAAACTCGAATAGACTTGAGAAGAGATGAGTCTACAAAACTAGGCTACAACAGCAGATGAATAATCAATATAAAATGCCGATAGAAATGATGTGAGTACCTGGTATAATGCCCGCCAGGCATGCAACTCCATTAGCAACTCCTAATGCTCTGTAATCATCTATGCTGCAAAACTGGCAGGGAACCAGGTCCTCAGAGGGACGTAACAAGGTACAAAAATATAGTAATACCAAGTAAACAAAAAGTATAAGTGCAACGATATGGTACTCTATCATAACCAAACAAGTGTAACACAGTTTGAAGATAATGTTCGACGCGTGGGCTATCTAAAATAAAACTGTAGCTCCAAAAACAGAGACACACGGGGCATACCATAGCTCCGAGCATAGAGTCATACGGGTGATACAACTACGCTAGATACAGGATCACTACAGAATCAGTACATGTACATATATAAGCGCATGCAGAGGAGCCCAAACGTCTAGTAACTGTCTTCCCCATCCCAAGCGGTCAACGATGGTGCGCTGAACCTGAACCTCTATCTAACAGTCTCGACACACAGAAATAACTCAGCAGACGCCACCCTAAGGTCGTCCCAGTCTCTGGTCATGATGTCAGTATCAGGATACAGGAATCTGGCACGATCACAGTGTATGAGTGTGTCCTGGGGTGTCGATGTACTTAGGTAAGTGCATCGAGGTACTATGAAGCATCTAACAAATATTCTAAGACGACGAACGTCTGCACCCGGTTGTGATCCAGACGCGAAGTATCGAACGTCAACATAAATACGCGCACAACCTACATAAAGAACAACAAATATCTAAAATCTGAAATACAGGGTGGCAAGGTACACTTGCCTGCGCGAGGCTGCTGATGACGGGGTCCCGGTACCGCATCTAAGCCCTCAGGTCCCTCAGTACCTAGAGATAAAATACAAACCAATAATCAATAATCTATTCCATAATAGACAGGGATGCGACACACATCTACACCTAAACTCAGTCTCAAACTCAAATAGTTGGCTACTAATTTTACAGTCCTCAATCTCTGATCCTTGATCCGAATAATACCTATCTCAAAAATAATCACCTATATAATATCATCAGACCTAATCCTTAATTCCCAATATTCATCATGATGCTTTTCAGTAGTTCAAGTCATGATTATCCTCAGATTTTACCCTGGTTTTCACCAACATTAATATGCACGTATAAATATATCAACCTTGAATACGATAAATATTAATCAATTAAACCCTCGATTACACAAACTATTAATCAATATTTGAATGCCGCTTTCCAATAACCTAGCTATTACTCAATTAAATTTATCATCAAATATTAGCTCTCCAAATAACCAATGTTTTGTTATCTCCGTATCATTCCACTACCATTTAACCTGCTCCTCAATTAACCATTAATTGCGTGGAACAATCATATCAAACCCTAATACTCAATACAGTCATAAGCCCTAAAATTTCCATGCATATCTTTTAATTCTATTTTAATTACTTATGTAAGTAAAACCTAATCTCAACATTAAACCCTATTCTCATATCTATTTTCATATTGGATCCTCATTACACTAACATTACACAACCAAGTTATACAACATAGCCCTAACTAATACACAAAATAATACATAAATGTATAGAGAGGGGGAGAAGTATACCTAGGCGGCCGGAGAGAGGTGGTGCTGGCCGAACTGGATGGGTGTCAATGGTGGTGGTAGTGATCTTGCGGTGGTGGTAGTGATCTTGCGGTGGTGGTGGTGGTGATGATAGGAGCTTGTGGTGGTGGTAGTGGTGATGATGAGATCTAATGGTGGTGGTGGTGATGGTGGTAAGATCTAATGGTGGTGGTGGTGGTGGTAAGATCTAATGGTGGTGGTGGTGGTGGTAAGATCTAATGGTGGTGGTGGTGGTAAGATCTAATGGTGGTGGTGGTGGTAACAGGGAGGTGGTCGGACGGGGAGACTGCACAACGGGATCGGGGGTGCTGCACAACGTTGCCGGAGCTGCGCGGGGGTGCTGCAGACCGGAGCTGCGCGGGTGCGGGGTGCACAGCCGTAGTCGGGGGGAACAACGCTATGGAGTTGAGGGCGGTCAGTCGGCAGTAGGCGGGTTAGGGGGTGCTGCAGACCGAAGTCGGTTCAGTCGGCCGGCCGGAGGCACTGTGCATAGGTCGGATGATAGTTTCTCCCCCGGAACAAGAAAGGAAGAAGAAGAATTTATATGGAGAATAATATGGAGGAGGGAGGAAAGAGAGAGAGAGGGAGTGTGTTTCTCAATGTCTAGGGATTAGGGCCGTCTTGGGAGTTGTGAGGGTGATGGTGATATTTTATTGGGAGGTGTGTGAGTGATGTGTGGTGGGGATGCTCTCATTTAAATTGGAGGGCTAGGATTTCACATGGAGGAAAATAGAGTTTGGTGATTTGCATGGTGAGGGGGTGTTGGGTGTTTGGCATGGGTTTAATTAAATGGGCATTGGGATTAATTTGGGAATTAAAATAGGATTAGACAAAATTGGTATCCCTAATTTAAATAGAATTAAAGTGTCCCGCACTTTTAAATTAAATGGGGGCACTTGGAGTCAAAATTTAGAAATGACACAAAGGTCAAAAATGGTGGGGCTTGGAGTCAGTCTTGGACCCTTTAGTTGGCCCGGCTCAACGGGTAAAGTTGGTATCTCAAAATTGAGGGTAACGACACAGGTGTCCGATACGGAATTAAATATGGGATTTAGGATACGGAAAATTGTGCGATTAATTTAAGGCACAACGAATTTAATTTTTGTATGACGGAAAAGTCAAGTGCCTTATTGGCGAGTCAAGTCATAAGTACAATAGTCCGATGGAATTTATGAGATGATATTGGGCTCTGAATAATTTAGCAATGGTAGGGCGCACCAAGGGTTTAATTAAATAAAATAACAGACAAAAGCAACTCTACTCTAAACCTCAACATCTGTTGCTAATCCAAAATTTTCCCAATCCATACCTGATTGTCTATAGAAATAATCGAGGGGGTTTACATTCTTCCAACTTTGAAAAATTTCGTCCACGAAATTAAAAGTAAAGCACGATAATAGCTAAGAGAATTTAAAAACAACTAGTAATCAAGTGTCGTACGTAAATTCGTACCTTGCTCCTCAAATAAATATGATAACCGCTATCGAATAGAATTCCTCGCGCTCCCAAGTAGACTCGCCTGGCGAATGGTGCTTCCATGCAACTTTGACCAGTCGAATAGTTTGCCCTCTCAAGGTCTTCTCGCTGTGATCGAGGATCTCAATTGGCTGCTCTACGTAAGATAGATTAGGCCCGACTATAATCTCCGAATGATCAAGCACGTAGCTAGGGTCTGCGATATATCTTTTCAGCTGCGATACGTAAAATACGTCATGCACTCCCTCTAATGATGGAGGCAATGCAAGACGGTAAGCCACTTCACCAACTCGTTCCAAGATGTTAAAAGGCCCGATGTACCTCGGACTCAACTTGCCTCTGCCTCCGAATCTGATGGTACCCCGAGTAGGCGATATCCTCAAAAATATATGGTCACCCTCCTTGAACTCCAATGGTTTGCGGTGCGCATCTGCCCAATGTTTCTGTCTGTCCTGTGCTGCACGCAGGTGGCTCTGGATCTGCTTGACCTTCTCCACTGTCTGTGTCACCAACTCTGGACCATGTATCTGACTCTCTCCCACGTCACTCCAGCAAACTGGCGACCTGTATTTCCTACCGTACAATACCTCATAAGGTACCATCTGTATGCTAGCCTGATAACTGTTATTGTAGGAGAATTCCACCAAGTGTAGGTGGTCCTCCCAAGATCCTCCAAAATCAATTATGCACGCTCTTAACATATCCTCTAATATCTGTATTGTGCACTCTGACTGACCATCAGTCTGTTGATGATATGCAGTGCTGAACTTGAGACGAGTTCCTAGGCTCTCCTGCATACTCCACCAAAAATGTGACATAAATCTGGAATCACGATCCGATACGATACTGACAGGCACTCCATGTAGTCCTACTATCTGTCTCATATACATATCAGCTAATATCTCTGTGGACTGCCCAACTCTGAAGGGCAAGAAATGTGCAGACTTGGTGAATCTGTCTATGACAACCCAACTGCATCCTTTCCGCTAGGGCTTCGCGGGAATCCTTTGACGAAGTCCATGGTAATGTGTTCCCACTTCCACTCGGGAATGGGAAGCGACTGCAATAATCCTGCAGTCCTCTGATGTTCAGCCTTGACTTGTTGACCAACTACATATTTTGCCACGAATCTTGCAATTTTTCTCTTCATCCCATGCCACCAGAAATGTTGCCTTAAATCTTGGTACATCTTCGTACCCCCGGGATGAATAGAATAAATCGAGCTATGAGCCTCGGTCATCAACTCTTGGCGTAGCTCGCCACTCAGAACGTATAGGCGATCTTCATACCTCAACGTTCCGTCTTCATGAATCATGAGTCCCGTATGCATGCCGGCCTCCGTCCTCTCTCGTAGACGTCAAAATCTCGCATCTGTAGGCAGGGCTGCCCTGATCCTATCAATCAGTGTAGACTGAACCTCGAGACTGGCCATCTGTCCATCCAAGCCTGGCAATACGATCTCTATCCCAAGCTCCTGGAGATCCTCCAGCAATTTCTGCTGAGTCGTCAAAAAGTATGCCATGGGCTTCCTGCTTAAGGCATCTGCTACGACATTCGCCTTGCCAGGGTGGTACTGCAACTCAATGTCATAATCTGTCATCAACTCTAGCCAGTGCCTCTGCCTCATGTTGAGATCCTTCTACATGTAGACGTACTTCAAGATTTTATGATCTGTGTAAATCTCAACACGTTCACCATAAAGGTAATATCTCCATAGCTTTAGTGCAAATATCACTGCAGCTAGCTCCAAGTCGTGCGTCGGATAGTACTTCTCATGAACTCTCAGTTGTCTAGATACGTAGGCTATCACATTACTGTGTTGCATCAGTACACATCCTAATCCGCTCCTAGACGCATCACTATACACTATAAATTCTCCTGATCTTGAAGGTAGTGTCAAAATCGGTGCTGATATCAGATGCTTCTTTAGCTCATCGAAAGCCGTCTGACACTTGTCGGTCCAGATAAACTCCTCACCTTTACGCGTCAGTCGCGTCATAGGTGCAGCTTTCCTCGAGAAGTTTTCCATGAACCTCCGATAATATCCGGCAAGTCCGAGGAAACTCCTAACCTCTGTAACTGACGTAGGGGTAGGCCATGTCTCAACTGCAGCTATCTTCTCCGGGTCAACTGATAGTCCATTTTCGGTGATTATGTGCCCCAGAAATGGTACTATATTTAGGCAGAACTCACATTTGCTGAGCCTGGCGTACAGCCTCTCATGCCTCAGCGTCTTCAACACGATCCTGAGATGCCTCTCATGCTCCTCCTGGCTTTTGGAATATACCAAGATGTCATCTATAAATACCACCACGAACTTATCTAAGTAATGGTGGAAGACATTGTTCATCAAACACATAAATATTGCTGGCACGTTGGTTAATCCAAACGGCATAACTAAAAACTCATAGTGGCCATACTTCGTCCGAAAGGCCGTCTTCTGGATATCCTCTCTCCGCACCTTGATCTGATGATAACCGGATCTGAGATCGATCTTCGAGAATACACTTAGCTGATCCAAATAAATCATCAATGTGCGGCAATGGGTATTTGTTCTTTATCGTTACTGCATTAAACCCTGTAATTGATACACAAATATACCGTCCCTGAAATCAATACGCAAACGTACCGTCTTATCCTTCTTCGGCACCATACGATGGGTACTCCCCATGGAGAAACACTAGCCTGACTGAAACCCTTGTCTAAGAGATCCTCTACTATGGACCTTCAACTCAGCCAACTCAATCGTTGCTAGTCTGAAGACGAGAAAATAACTGGCTCGGCTCTTGGAGTCAACTCTGTAACAAACTCTTTCTATCAGGTGGCAGGCCTAAAAGATTCTCTAGAAACACATCCTCAAACCCTGATATAATATGGTGGTACACTGGTTCACCTCCTACATTGTATACCCCTAAGGTAGATGGGTACCATGCTCCCAAGCTCTCTGAAGAAACTCAAACTCAGGGTAATATGGTGGTCTAAGGATGACACAACCATGATGGCAATCAAGCATTGCATGGTATTGGCTTAACCAATCCACGTCTAGGATAATGTCATAGTCTAGACTTTAACCTCAAGATAAATTTTCCTGTTCTATTTTCAATATCAATCCCCAAAAGAAAATATTTCCTTGCCTAATGTATAATTTCTCTTCTTCTCAAGGTTTTTTCTAAAATTTTATTCCTCGAATTTCTTCTTTTCGTTATTCATCTCTCCAAGTCACAAGTACAATAATGGTATCACTCAAGCACATACTAGAATTCCTGGAATTCGATCATTATCTTCCAAGTGAGATCCTAAAATTTTATCTCCTCTAGCTCATAATCATCATTCCTAGCATTGCTATCATATACAACTACTAGCTTCCATCATCAGGCTATGTATTTCCATAAATTATTCTAGGTCATGATCAACAATCCTTCCAGCTCTCAGTACTTCCAAGATCACTGCTACCTCAAGCACGGGTAGGGTACTACTAGGTCCAACTCTCTTGTCAACCTTCCACACTAGTTCTAGAATCCAAAGAACCCATCAATCTATACTGATAAGGTAACAATCTTCTCAGAGAAAGGCATACGAATTCTGTCTTCTGTCGTCTGGTCTTCGATCTTCTTCTGGAGGGAAATCATCAGTCACAAGCATTCATCTTCCCGAATAATAGGGGACGAGAAACAAGGATAGCGATATTGACGAAGATTGAACGAATGCAAATTGGAAGTCCAAGGGCGATAATCACATACAAAGAGTTTTTAAAATCGATTATGGATTCAGATCCTATTCAACAATCATAATATCTATTCCTAATTTGCAAGCTCGCTTGGCATAGTTAGGTGACCAAGACGATTTAAATCAGACCTGCATGGGCCACCACAAAAATATGTCACGCCCCAGTCCCGAAATACGTAGGACCAGGAATACATGATACGCCAGCTACGCATTGGACCAGACTCTGGTCTGACTCGAATACGTATAAGCTGTAAAATATAAAGGGCACTAACTAGATATCCCATAAATGTAAACCTCTATGTCTCAATACACAATATACAACAATATACAAGAAAGAGCTATATGAGCTAGAGTCGGCCGCCCAATAACACACAAACTCGAATAGACTCGAGAAGAGATGAGTCTAGAAAACTAGGCTACAACAGCAGATGAATAATCAATATAAATAACCATAATGCCGGTAGAAATGATATGAGTACCTGGTACAATGCCCGCCAGGCATGCAACTCCATCAGCAACTCCAAATGCTCCGTAATCATCTATGTTACAAAACTGGCAGGGAACCAGGTCCTTAGAGGGACATAACAAGGTACAAAAATACAGCAATGCCAAGTAAACAGAAAGTACAAGTGCAACGACAGGGTACTCTATCATAACCAAACAAGGGTGACTCAGTTTGAAGACAATGTTCGATGCGTGGGCTATCTAAAATAAAACCCTAGCTCCGAACACAGAGACACGTGGGGCATACCGTAGCTCCGTGCACAGAGTCACACGGGTGATACAACTACACTAGATACAGGATCACTACAGAATCAGTACATGTACATATATAAGCGCATGCAGAGGAGCCCAAACGTCTAGTAACTGTCTTCCCCATCCCAAGCGGTCAACGATGGTGCGCTGAACCTGAACCTCTATCTAACAGTCTCGACACACAAAAATAACTCAACAGACGCGACCCTAAGGTCGTCCCAGTCACTGGTCATGATGTCAGTATCATGATACAGGAATCTGGCATGATCACAGTGTATGAGTGTGTCCTGGGATATCGATGTACTCAGGTATATGCATCGAGGTACTATGAAGCATCTAACAAATATTCTAAGATGTTACGACGAACGTCTACACCCGGTTGTGATCCGGACGCAAAGTATCGAACGTCAACATAAATACGCGCACAATCTACATAAAGAACAACAAATATCTAAAATCTGAAATACAGGGTGGCAAGGTACACTTGCCTGCACGAGGCTGCTGATGACGGGGTCCCGGTACCGCGTCTAAGCCCTCAGGTCCCTCAGTACCTATAGATGAGATACAAACCAATAATCAATAATCTATTCCACAATAGACAGGGATGCGACACACATCTACACCAAAACTTAGTCTCAAACTCAAATAGTTAACTACTAATTTTACAGTCCTCAATATCTGATCCTTGATCCAAATAATACCTATCTCAAAATCAATCACTTGTATAATATCATCAGACCTAATCCTCAATTCCTAATATTCATCATGATGCTTTTCAGTAGTTCAAGTCATGATCATCCTCAGATTTTACCCTGGTTTTCACCGACATTAATATACATGTATAAATATATCAACCTTGAATAAGATAAATATTAATCAATTAAACCCTCGATTACACAAACCATTAATCAATATTTGAATGCCGCTTTCCAATAACCTAGCTATTATTCAATTAAATTCATTATCAAATATTAGCTCTCCAAATAACCAATATTTTGTTATCACCGTAATATTCCACTACCATTTAACCTGCTCCTCAATTAACTATTAATTGTGTGGAACAATCATATCAAACCCTAATACTCAATGTAGTCATAAACCCTAAAATTTCCATGCATATCTTTTAATTCCATTTTAATTACTTATGTAAGTAAAACCTAATCTCAACATTAAACCCTAATCTTATATCTTTTTTCATATTGGATCCTCATTACACTAACATTACACAACCAAGTTATACAACATAACCCTAACTAATACACAAAACAATACATAAATGTATAGAGAGGGGGAGAAGTATACCTAGGCGGCCGGGGCGAGGTAGTGTTGGCCGGACTGGATGGGTGTCAATGGTGGTGGCAGTGATCTCGCAGTGGTGGTGGTGGTGATGATGGGAGCTTGTGGTGGTGGTGGTGGTGATGATGAGATCTAATGGTGGTGGTGGTGATGGTGGTAAGATCTAATAGTGGTGGTGGTGGTGGTGGTGGTGGTAAGATCTAATGGTGGTAGTGGTGGTGGTGGTAAGATCTAATGGTGGTGGTGGTGGTAAAATCTAATGGTGGTGGTGGTGGTGGTAAGATCTAATGGTGGTGGTGGTGGTAACAAGGAGGTGGTCGGATGGGGAGACTACACAGCGGGATCCGGGGTGCTACACAGCGTCGTCGGAGCTGCGTGGGGGTGCTGCAGACCGGAGCTGCACGGGTGCGGGGTGCACCGCCGGAGTCGGGGGGAACAACGCCGTGGAGTCGAGGGCGGTCAATCGGCAGTAGGCGGGTCAGGGGGGTCTGCAGACCGAAGTCGGTTCAGTCAGCCGGCCGGAGGCACTGTGCATAGGTCGGATGATAGTTTCTCTCCCGGAACAAGAAAGGAAAAAGAAGAATTTGTATGGAGAATAATATGGAGGAGGGAGGAGAGAGAGAGAGGGAGTGTGGTTCTCAATGTCTAGGGATTAGGGCCGCTTGGGAGTTGTGAGGGTGATGGTGATGTTTTATAGGGAGGTGTGTGAGTGATGTGTGGTGGGGATGCTCTCATTTAAATTGGAGGGATAGGATTTCACATGGAGGAGTGGGTTTCTCCATGCAAAGGAAGGGAGGAAAAATGTTGACTAGGTCAAAGAATGGTAAGCTCTCCATTTGGTCATGGCCAATAGGGTGAGGACACCTAAATTAATAAATTACAACTAATCCCCTTAAATTCAGAAAATTGTACAAATACATGAAATAATGCAAAAATTGAGGGGAAAATAGAGTTTGGTGATTTGCATGGTGAGGGGGTATTAGGTGTTTGGCATGGGTTTAATTAAATGAGTATTGGGATTAATTTGGGGATTAAAATAGGATTAGACAAAATTGGTATCCCCTGATTTAAATAGAATTAAAGTGTCCCACGCTTTTAAATTAAATGGGGGCACTTGGGGTCAAAATTTGGAAATGACACAAAGGTCAAAAATGGTGGGGGCTTGGAGTCAGTCTTAGACCCTTTAGTTGGTCCGGCTCAACGGGTTAAGTTGGTATCTCAAAATTGAGGGTAACGACACAGGTGTCCGACACAGAATTAAATATGGGATTTAGGATACGGGAAATCGTGCGATTAATTTAAGGCACAACGGATTTGATTTTTGTGTGACGGAAAAGTCCAGTGCCTTAATTGGTGAGTCAAGTCAGAAATACAATAGTCCGATGGAATTTATGGGCTGATATTGGGCTCTGAATAATTTAGCAACGGTAGGGCGCGCCAATGGTTTAATTAAATAAAATAACAGACAAAAGGAACTCTACTCTAAACCTCAACATCTGCTGCTAATCCAAAATTTTCCCAATCCATACCTGACTATCTATAGAATTAATCGAGGGGGTTTACAGCTAAAGAATTGGATGTTGAATACCTGGAAGCTTTTGGTGATTCTCAGCTGATCGTCAACCAGGTCTGAGGAATATATGAAGTCCGTAATCTAGACCTCATTCCTTATCACCAAACAACGATCGAGATAGCCATGTCTTTTAAAGGATTCTTTTTAGAGAACATGCCTTGATCTCAAAATTTTGAAGCTGATGCTCTGGACAGTCTAGCTGCAGATCTAGCTATTCCTATAAGAAGGCATAATTCGGTGATGCTTTTTAACAGAGACTTGTTTTGTGTGAAAAATAATTTTCACATAGATCGCAGCTATGCTATAAACACGCTTCCTCCTAAAAGAGATTGGAGAACTCCCTTTATAGACTTCATGTCATACGGAATCTTACCAGAGGATTCTAAAGAAGCAGTATCTATCAAAAGACAATTATTACGTTTCTATTTTAATGCTTCTTCACAAAGTCTATATCGCCGAACATATGATGGACTATTGCTGTGATGTCTCTCTGATGATGATGCAAAGCGGGTTATCAAAGAAGCTCATGACGGAGTATGTGGAGCACATCAACCCGATCCTAAGTTACAGGATCGTATCAGGAGGATGGGCTACTACTGGCCTACTATGATTACAGATGTCGTAAAATATGCAAGGCAATACAAAGCTTGTCAGGTTCATGCGGATTTTATAAATCAGCCTTCTGAGTATTTATATCCTACTATTGCATCATGGCCCTTTGAAGCATGGGGTATGGATATTATTGGTCCTATCCACCCTTCGTCTTCTAGAGGACATCGGTTCATATTGGCTATCACCGATTATTTCTCCAAATGGACGAAGGCGATCCCTCTTGTTGAGGTAAAGATATCCAACGTGATCAGCTTTATCAAGCATCATGTAATTTATCGCTTTGGGATACCACGAAGGATAATTCATGACAATGGGCCTCAATTCATCAGCCATGCATTTTACCGATTTTGCGATAAGAATCAGATACAAAATATGGCCTCAACGGCATATAATCCTGCTACCAATGGTTTGGCGGAAGCCTTTAACAAAACCATCATCAAACTCTTGAAGATGTTCATCTCTTCGAACAAAAGAGATTAGAACGAGAGACTGGGGGAATGTCTCTGGGCATACCGCACAACGGTTTGAACACCAACGGGTTGTACCCTATTTTTATTAGTTTATCGGTGTGAAGCAGTTCTCCCCATTGAAGTCCAAATTCCATCACTCAGAATAGCAGTGGCTAATGAGTTGACTCAGGAAAATAATGATCACTTAAGGCTTCAAGAGCTAGAAGGATTAGACGAGAAACACCTTCAAGCTCAACAGCGCATTGAGTTCTACCAGGCACGTATCTCCAGAGCTTTTAATCAGAAAGTAAAGGAAAGAGTGTTCAAAGTTGGTGAGCTAGTTTTAGCTGTGAAGAGGCCAATGATCATTACGCACAAAAGTAAGTACAAATTTTAGCCCAAATGGGAGGGCCCTTATGTAATTGAAATGATATTTTCAAATAGTGCTTACAGATTAGCCAAGCCTAATGGAGATTTGATAATGGCTCCTATCAACGGCAAATTCCTGAAGAGATACTATGCTTGATCTCCCTTGCTTAAACGGAGTATGATAAAGATCTCATTATGGCGATACTACGTACAAAATTTAGTTGGATCATATTCTATCATGTTCTTATGACCTATGAATATATATGTTTAACTAATTTGGAACTACCAAAACCTATCACGTCCATATTACCTCTGATAGTGTTTTGTACACTAATTTAGTTGGATCATATTCTATCATGTCCATATAACCTTTGAAAAGATATATCCAGCTGAAACTTACTGAAAGTATATCATGTCCATATTACCTCTGATATCACTTTCATCATATCCTATCATTTGTACTCTAAAGTGACGGGACCACGTCAGCCTATCATTTGAAAAGGAAGGAGGACAGTCATACTACGTAATAGATCCATGGTTTTTATACTCAAAAGCTACAGATCTACAATCCTACGCCCAGAATCTTTTACGCTCAGAAGCTACAGATCTACGATCCTACGCCTAGAAGCTTTTACGCTCAGAAGCTATAGATCTACGATCCTACGCCAAGAAGCATTTACGCTCAGAAGCTTTTACGCTCAGAAGCTACAGATCTATGATCTTTACGCTCAGAATCTTTTACGCTCAGAAGCTACAGATGCTACGGATCTATGACTTTTCGCATATCTTAAAATAACATAGGACAGGATACGCGTATATCTTGACAATTTGGGCCTTATACTCAAGAAAGCCAATTACAAGGGTTACGTAGAAAATACCCCTTTTTGGTTACAAAATATTGCAAGTGCCTGAAACACACAGATGTCAGCATGGAAGATGACTCTTCTTCTTGGGCCATTGGAAGTTTATTCAAAGTCTAGCCAGAATCCTTCACATCTAGGTTCAAGTATGGCCTGTTCGGCGGACATTTCTTGCCCTGTTTCGGGAAACTCTCGGGATGCCATTCTTGAAGATGGTGTTCTGAACAGAAACTCTTCGTATTAGACAGTTCAGAATTCTATATGACTCCTCGTCCAAAGACGGCATAACAATTGGATTTGTAAGATAATTTAATCCTGAAGAGCTTTTTACGCGTATTCCTCTAGGTGTAAAAGTCGGAACGTGACTAGGAAGCATATTTATCAGAATCAACGTAAAGATTACTCAAGCATGCTGAAGTTGTGTATCATCAAACTTCCTCACAGCAAATATGGCAAATCAATGATGCGTAAAAGAAGACAAGTTTATTAATCATGATTACATATGATGGAAATCCATTTTTACAAAGGATCTTTCATTAATATTCAAGATCATGATTACATATGATAGAAATCCTTTTACAAAGGATTTTTCATTAATATTCAAGATCTCGATGTGAATCTATTGCCCCAGATTCTTATTTGATAGAGATATTTTTCTTCTTCTACGACACTTCTTCGACTTCTTCGGCCGATGAACAAGAAAATGGTCAATGGCGGAAGGATACAAAACTGGGCTTGTTTGAATTATTCAAGCCCCCCTCCATACGCCATCGACGGCCATGCCCAGATTTGTGACCCAGCACAATACTGGAAGACATGGCCAAGCTGCCCACCAGGGTCCAGCTTCATGATAGGGGAAAATACAGCTAGCAAGCTGTGTGGTCCAATGAGACCCTTCCTCTCTCCTTGACGAATTGCCATATGAAATTGTTGATTATCTCGAGCAAGGGAAGCTACGAATCGCCATATGAAATTGCTCCTTACATGCTGGAAGAACATAATCTGCTTTTTTCTCAGATCAGCCCAATGAATCTCAGCGGCCATCTGTGTGGTGAAAGGATTATGGAAAAATAGGTTCATTCGCTTGCCTTTATATAGGCAGAAGAGAACATACCAAATCCTAACAACTTTTCAAATATTGTCGAAAAATCAGCCTCAAAGAACGAGTCAAATTTGACCATTTCATGCTTCATTCAAAGTATTTCAAATTACGAAGAATTTGAAAACATTGAAGGGGGTCTTGTAGAAGCATAAAATACGCTGGAGAATTGTACGCGTATTATACAGTCAAAACCCCCAACAAGCATGAAGTTCGCATAAAGCAGCACTTCAGAATTGCTCGCATAAAACAGAGCTTCAGAGCTGTTTGGCGTAAAGAAGAGCTTCATAGCTGCCCGCGTAAAGCAGCGCTTTCAAGGTCGTTTTTGGCGTAAAAGGTGGCTACACCTCCCTACAGCTTAAAATATGTTTGTTTTTAATGCAACGTAAAGTCATACGAGGAACTCTTTGTATTCCTCGAATGAACCTGTCAGACAGAACAGTGAACCTGACTCCTGACAAAAGTACTGCACGACGATCGAGAGGACGGCTGTGATAAAGATTTTGTACAGAGACCCACACTGTCGTTTAGTGACATATCCTTGATACAAGTCATTTTTACGCATTCAAGGAATACACTGCCTATTCTACACAGGCAGAGATAACCTTTACGCACAAGATGAGACAAAATTAGACGCCACGTCAAAAGCTGTTTCTCGTACAGAGCTTGAGGCATATCTCGACATTTAATGCACGAGATTGAGGCATATCTTTGCATTAAATGCACGAGATTTGGTTCTATCCTTTATAATTTTGTCATGACTGGGAAAGCTAAAACTAGGGCTAATACGCTTATATCAACATCCTGGCATTTTACGTCAACCAGGCTATTTTCAACTATAGGAGCACGCCGTATGCTATCTCCTCGAAATACGCCAACTCCGGCTATATTTGCAAAGGTACGTGATAAGGCTATTTGGCCCTGAATACGCTCAAGACCTCAGTCAGGAAGGATAATTGGCTATCTTTACGCTGGTTACCTAGCTATTCAATAAGACAGCTATTTGGCTTTTACGCCAACAAGACAGCTATTTGGATTTTACACCAAGAAGACAGCTATTTGGCTTTTACGCCAACAAGACAGCTATTTGGCTTTTACGCCAACGAGACAGCTATTTGGCTTTTATGCCAACCATCTCTAGGCGAGGGGCTGTTACCTACGTGGATTGTATGCCGTGATCTTCGAGAGGCAGTTATATGCGTTACCTCATAATGGGATAAGTGTCATACGCATATTCAGAGGATCATTCGAACGTGGGTAGCAGTTATTATAACCACCGCATAAAAGGTGCAACTCTTTCCACAGTTTGGCTTCTACGCCGACTGAACAATTACTGTGACTGATCTTTATAAATAGAGACCCCTGATCACAGAGAGGGGAGAGAGGAGAAAGGGGTCAAAAGAGAGATAAAAAAGATCGAGAAGAGAACCAAGATCAGAGATTAAGAGATTATAGAGAGAGAGCACAGACAGAGAGCGTTGATTGACGACTTTGGGAACGAGAATCCAATCCCTCCTGCAATCTATGAATCTTCTTCTTCTTCTACAGCACTTCCTCTGGTCCAATGGACAAAGTGATCAACCGCAGATCAGACTCCTATAGCAATTTTTCCCCAGAATTATTTTTATTGTACTTAACATCCTCGTATAGGATTAATTGTACTCTTTTTTTTCTTATTTGTAACAAAGAAAGGGTTTCGTATAAACCCAGTTCCATTTTTTTGTTTATCATCAAACAATATCAAGATTGTCTTAGAGCTTCATGATCTCCTTAGTTAAGTGCCCTTGCCTGGCAAGGCAATCCTCCCTAAGATTGCCCAGTCGATCACGCTCTTGTCGCAGCCATTGGAGGTCAATTAGTAAGCCTTCCCTAGACGAAGCTATGAGGTCCTTCTCTACACCCAGCCCAGTCGAGAATTCCATATATTCACTGGCTATCAGTACCCCCTATGTGAGCTTGCTGATGATGCCGTAACTTTAATAGGCATTACTCCACTTCCACAAGGTTTAGGTCCAGAAGGGCCACCACCTCTTCTAAACCGATAATACCCCTTAAAGAGTTAGCCTGGCCTTCGGCAAAGTGTCTCTCCTAGTCAAAGGACCTATTTTGATCCAATACACACTAGATACCTTACTTCAAAAATATATAGAAACTCCGAATGGAGATATGGGCATGTTCATTTATCTCCTCCGACATTGCCGAAGTTCAAGGTAGCTGGCAGGAGGAAGAAGCCAAGGGCGCAGCAGGCCATGCAGCTATAGCACCCAACGACTTTAAAGGTGAAGCGGTGGCAGAGGAGCGACCAGTTGTACGACTCATATTCCAGTCTTTCATAGCCTTCTCAAATGCCCGAACACCTGGCAGCTGACTGAGAAATTGATAGTGGACTGAAGGGGCGACCGACGACGGGAATACTAGAATACCCTACGGCCGCAATACTTACCTGCACACCATCCCCAGGATTTGGTTCACCAACCCCAGATAACCATCTAGCACCCAGAACATCCGGAGCGGCCCCCCAGAACTATTTGTCAACTCTCTAGCCAGGGAGGCCACGGCTGTAGGAACCCCAACGTCAACAGTTGGGTGAACAGTCGTCGCACTAGAGGAACCCACAAATACCTCAGGAGAAGGGACCATTACCCGAGTGATGTCAACAGCAGGCTCGTTTCCCCCAGATATGCCAGAGAAGAGAATAGCGCCCTCGCGACCAGGCCACCGGCTTCCTCTTCTACGTCCTTCTTAGTCGTCATGTTCACCCTTACCAAGGAAGGAATTGACCCTGAGTTGACCCTGTAAATCCAGAACAACCAGCGATCTGCTTCACCCGTAAAATATAAAGTTAAAGCCAGAACGCCTCTTCACGGATAAATAGACGAGAGAACGTGCCAGAGGAAGGCAGAGGGGGTTGCAGCTCACCCTGGTTATTCACAGCCCTTCCAGCAGCCTCTATATCGTCCACGGAGATATGCCCAGAAGGTTCTAACACACCTCTATTCATCTCCAGGAACCCCAAAGTCTCAGGTGCAGGATCCGAGGCATCCGCATCACACCCTGGGAAAGTCTCCTCCTCGGGATCCTGGTAAGAGACTGACATGACAGTCGCCCATCGCAAACGATCCCTCTCCTACTGAGTCTGCGCATTAGTAAACAAGTCAATAGCGAAATTACTGTATAAGCGAATATGAGGGATTAAACGTAGAGGATCTACAAATACCACAATGACAACCAAAGTGGGGACTTCTTCAGAATCCACCATGGAGGGACTAACCTCGTCTTCTTCTTCCTCTCTTTTTTCTTCTTTCCCGGTCGGCTTTGGGGAATTCCTAGCAAGCTGCTTTCTATATCCCTGGCGTCTCCGCTTGGGTGGAAAGCTCCGTATCGGTGAAGCTCCATGCTTCGTCGAATAGTTCGCGAGAGGGAAATGATGGTCAGAAGCTTCCTCTTTCCCTGTGGAAGAGTCAGAATTGACCGTGACGGCCTTTCCTTTGTCTCTCCCCCGACCTCTTCTTGGTTTTCTTCTCCGGGTACCTAGCTTAGTACCGACAATAAAGTTGGTATCCCAATCAAAGTCAGGGGGAGGTATGTTCACGGTCACATGGAAAATAATTGCTGCATGGCTGATATGACCCAGAATTCTGCTATCCGACAGAGTGAATTGGACCTGGGTGCAAGTCGTGAAGAAATAGTCCCAGGATCGGGCTCCATCGAGAACGCTGCCCTCAAAACTGAGATATGAGCTTGGGTTGCCTAAAAAGAGCTGGTTGTACCCAAACTGCCGGGCAAACCTACTTGGTAGGTAGGGTTCCAGGAAGACGAGGTTCCGATTCTGATACACCAAGTGGGAAGGCATGATAGAGAGTAACCAGTGGAAGAGCTTTAGGGATAAAACCTGCTTATCTGTACCACCATCACAGTAGACCCGGTCCACCTCATCGTCCGTAAACTTTGAGAGTAAAAAGAAGAAAGAATAGTCAGCCACACAAGTGAGCGCATGCCAACAAGCGGGGACCTTAGTATGAACCCAGGGCATTCCTCCATATCGGTAAAGAAATGAGTCAACCTCCGTCGTTAGTCCCCTCGGCACCAGGATGCATCAAAGATGGGTAATGCATCAACAGCTAGCCCATTAGGTAGTGATAAGGAATCTCGACCTGGTTAAAATCCCCTTTGGGGTCACGGGCCATCACCTTGCTTGTGAAAGCACGAAGCCTACGATGGATGCTGTATACCATCGTTGGAAGTATGGCGAGCTTATGTTCGAAGACCAGCTTCACAGCAGGGAGGATGAGGTTGAGGCTGACTATCTCAATCGACCCAGAGCCTCTTGAGACTATACAGGTCCACAACCATATTATCAAAAATCTAGCTAAGATGTCCTTCTCAGATAAGGGTTGGGTATCTTAGTAAAAATAACTGAAGCTATCACCCAGAATACTAAATCCCTCACCAAGGGTAGCAGTCCTCTTGGTGCTGCATACTTGATCATCGATACCTCTCCGAGTGCGAGGGCTTTGGATGGTAACAGGACTCAAAGCATCAACAGAGAGGAGGTAATAGTTCCAAGCTTTAATGTGGGGTAGATTCCCCTCCAAGCTCCTATCCTTCTTCTTCGAAACTTGTTGGCAAGTGCTATGGTGACATAACACCTCTCGGTACACAGCAAGAAACCCTGGATATTGCTGCTCCAACTCCTCAAATTCTTTGTTAGTGGGGGTTTACTCCTTATATGGTTCATCACCCTAGGGAACCATGAGATATTATACATCTTATGGAGAGCGGGCCCCATCTATCCGCCGGGAGCAAAGAAGGTTCTGGTATGGCATTTATATATTTTAGCCAAAGCCACAAACAGCTGCGGGTTCTTGTCCAAACCATAGCAAGAACCTCGTACGACATAGTAGAGGTCGACTGCCTTCAGAGTCTGTACATATCTCTATAACACCCACTTCATCAACCTAACCCAAGAGGGCCAGTGACGTATCCAGTTGAGCAAATAAACTTTGCCCTTGGGATAAGTCTCCTTGGTTACAAGCTGGTTCAAGAAGGCGTCCTCTTCGTAATATCGGATATTCGACCCCATATCTCTAGAGAAAGTGCCAGGTGCTAGCCCACGAACGGAGTAGGAAAATGATTCCTTGCTCGTTGCTTCTCCCTTTAGTTCTGAGATAAAACGGATGCGGTTGACCTGGGTTCCGCTCTGGTCCAGGGTTATGCTACCCGGCATCTTTCTTCGAAGGGGTACCACATTGAAAGCTGATAATGGCCAATGGCGCTCCATCGCAGGAATATGCTCCTGCGTCCCACTAGAGAAGAAATTCTAGGGATCCTTAATTCTTAGTACCTTAGGATCCGAGATGGTGAGGGCATTCCCAAATAGGACGATCGACTTCAGAAGAGAGTCGTTGATCCTCCCAGAGTTCAGTTGGATGAGCAAATAGAACCAAGACTGGCTAGCTATCAACTTCAGTCTCGCCTCAGGCTAATCCTTGTTGATTTGAGCCTAAACATCGGCCACTATATAATCGAGCCTAATTCCCAAGGCATCCTGATCCTGTCCAATCAGTACATCTTTCGACGGAGCCACAAGCAAAATTATGACAAAATAAAAAGTAAGAATTAGAGACATCAAGATGGTATACGGCCGACCCATGAAAGTTGTATACAACTAAGTCATAACAGGACTCCATGCGGCCAAGTCACGAGACGAGACATGCGACTAACTCATGGCAGAACCTCCATGTGGCAATGCCACGATAGAGCATCCATGCGGCCGAGTTAAGATATTCGCACAAAACCAAAGGAAAAACCATGCATAAGGCATCTGATATGGTCATATACGAGCATCTGTATAATGGACTGGGTGTAAAATGCCCGCATATCCAGAGTTCGCTTCCTCCGACCCTTACCGGGGATAGGCGGCTGAACGTCAGGTGGAAGGATGAGGCCTCATCCTCAACCCTAGATGACATGGTAAGACGTTTTTCCTTGATGACATCCTTCTTGGAAGAAGATGAGACCTTTGGGGCCGTAACAGACGCTCTGAGGTAAAGATCGGACGTGGAGAAAGAAAAGAAACAATATGGAAGACAGAACTCAGCAGAAGCAAGAAGTTCTCTCTCTTGTTGGCCCAATATTTATGTTGAGTTTTTGAATATGCCTAATCGATTAAGTTTAGCATTATAGTAATCGATCAATCACTATAGTATCTTCTACTTAAACTCAGCATTTTTCATATATGTAATATTTACTTCTGTATATTTTCTTGTTCGTCTAACATGTACTTGCATAAAGCAATAAGCAAGATCAGCAATGGACATATGATATATGACGATGAGCCAAAGACGACGTTATACCAGAAGATTTTTTCCAACCGCCTACGACTTATCTGGAGCCTCGCACCCGGGAGTACCGCTGCCCTATCTGGGGACAGGGGTAGAGGGAGTAGTGCCCCCTGTAGGGGTTCAAGGATGAAGCCCCTAAAAGGTATTTAAATTCCTAGATCTGGTTATCTTTGGACAATTACCATCAAGGAAAAAAGTATCTTCAAGTCAGCAGATATTTTAGAAGTTTGGCTTCATTAGTGCTCTTAGTTTTTATATGTAATATTATATTTTATTTGAGTCTAGGACTTATGTAAGTCAACTTGTACTGGCAACTAGAACAAAAATTAGTCCACTCAAATAGTTTAAACCCCATCCACCCAAAAATTAGGCCAAAAATATCTTGAACCTATCCACCAAACTAGTCCACATACAAACTTGGATCTACCTAAAATAGGTAAACTAAACTAAAGCAAATTTGCCTCAAATTTGCACCAAACTCGATCACCTATTTAGTATGAAATCATCTAGTTGTTATATCCCTAATTTGGTGGCCTCTAACGTTCAAAAATTAAAATATTCCCTACCGAATTCTAGCCAAACTCGGTTTGGTAATAACCTATAAATAGAGTTAATTTTTTTATATTCCTACTCACTCAACCATTCTCAATATTTTTATCCTAAAGTGAGTAAACCCTCAGAGCCTAAACTTTATTATCTCTAAGATCAACTCTCAGCCTTCTAGTGCCTAGTACGGTCTCGGTCTAGAAGTCTATAGAGTTGTAAAGAGCTTGGTTCATCAAGCCCCTGTTCTGTGTGAGTTGCGAGCCTTCGGTTCAAAACTTGTGGTGTGTGAAGTTACGCGACTTCAGATCAAATCTTATGGTGTAAAGAAGTGGCAAGCCTTCAGATCAAAGCTTGTGATTCACTATTATTGATTATAGTAGATAAAACTCTGAGCTTGAGTTCTCGGGACTAGACTAGTCCTCTCAGAGGGAAACCAGTATACATCACGGTATTTGCATTTTTTCTCTCTTTCTCTTAATTTATTATATTGCATATACACTGCTAGTTATTTACTGCCTTCACTCTGCTTAATTTTTAATTGGATAGATTATTCGGCTATACTCTATTCACCCTCCTCTTGGGTTCGTTTACAGTCCTTCAATTGGTATCAGAACATGTGTTATTTATATATGAACTATTGCTCATACCAATTGTTCCTTCAATTGGTATCAGAACTGGTTCTCTTGATATTGGCTTAACATCGTAAGAGACTTATGGCAACTATTAAATCTATCCACACCAACAATTATGAAGGCCAGTCTATAAATAGGTCACCCCTATTTGATGGTACTAACTACACATACTGGAAGACATGTATGAGTTTCTACTTGAAGTCACTTGATTTTGATCTTTGATCTGTTGTAATAGATAGATACAAAAATCCACCTAGAATAGTTGTAGATGGAAACCTTGTAGAGAAACCCTATGATAATTACACAGACACTAAAAAAATAAGCTAGTCTTGATGCTAAAGCTATTAATGCTCTATTTTATGCTGTAAACATAATTGAATTTAATAGGGTCTCCACTTGCAGTACTACACACGAAGCATCAAAACTTCTTGAGGTCACTCATGAAGGAACCTCCCAAGTGAAGAATCAAAAATAAGTCATCTAACACAAGAGTATGAAGCATTCAAGATGAGAAAATCACTCAAATGTTTACAAGATTCCTCGACATCGTCAACCCTCTATCATCTCTTGGCAAGGTGTACAGTAATCATGAAAAGATTCACAAAGTACTCAGGGGACTCACCAAGAACTGGAATCCCAAGGCCACTGCAATCATAGAAGGAAATATTCTTAGCACGATGAGCCTCGAGACGCTCATGGGTAAGCTAATGACTCACAAGCTGGATCTCAAGGAATTTGAAGAACCCACTCCAAAGAAGAAGATAATTGCTCTCAAGACGCATCACAAGAAGGTCTCAAATTATGTATTCGATGATGAATCTCAAGATAAGAAAGTTTACCTGATCACTCAAAACTTCAGAAAATTCCTAAAGCTTGAGAGATTAAAGAAGAAGGAGCTTAATGACAACAGTGATAAAGAGTCCATATGCTACAACTGCAAAAGGCCAGGCTACATGATAAAAGATTGCTCCAAAGAAAAAAGAGACAATTGATATGAACGATCAAACAAAGGAGAATATTTGCCACACAAATATGCAAATACAAGTATCTAGTATGAAGTGAAGCTAGTAATTCGGAAGAAGAAAGCCTTCGACATGCTGCAAAAGTATGCTTAACGGCATTAACTAACAAGGTAAAAGATAATCCTTTATTTGAAGAGGTTTCTTATAATGAATTATCTTATGCTTTCAAAGATTTATTTTAAGATCACAAGAAGCTTATGAATAAGTATAATCAAGCTAGAAACGATATTAAATCTTATCTACTTGAGAATAAAAAGCTTACTTGTTTACTAAATGAAGCTAGAGACCATTTCTCTTCTGATGAATATGATGATATCCCCAAACTTAAGCTTAGCTTACAAGAAGCACTTGACTGCTTTGATGAAAGCAATCAATAAAATGCTAAACTTAAGGAGGATTTGGAATAAGAAAGGAAGAAGTACTATAATGCCTCATTTAGAATTGATGCTCTTACTGCTAAATATAATAATTTATATACCACCACTAAGAAGTTAGAGATTAGATAGGAAAAGCATGTCATGTAACCTACTACTCAGTCTAACAAGAGACACGTGTATAAACAAAAGAGCACTCACAATAAGACACCAGTAAGCAAACCAAATGCTCCACACTATCATGCATGTATAACACAATATACTTCACATAATAATGTATTTTATTACAAATATCCATGCAAGACACGTCATACCACTTCACATACTCATCCTTCTATACCCAACATAAATGCCTATGCTACATGTCATTATTGTGGTTTAAAAGGACACAGTTCACATCAATGCAAGGCTAGAAAATTAGTTGATATGAATATGTATAAGTGGGTTCCCAAAGCTAACAAATATGGATCCAAATCTTGGATACCAACATCTCTGCCTAATGATGTAGGTAGAATACTTTGTGTCAGGATTTAGCACCGAGGAGAATATTGGTAATTGCAAAGCTACAAAGGTCATCTACCAAGCAATTGAACCAATATAAGTATGGTCATTTGAGAAACTTTGTTAACGTGCTAATTAATTTTTCTTAAATGACTAAATTATATAATCTAGTATATTTTTAATCAATATTTTACTACTATCTCTTATTGATATCCTTTAGTTATTATTAATTTTAATCAATATGAGATATATGAAACTAGCATGATTAGTTTAATTCTCTTTTGATTCATGGCTAGTTATTGATTAGTTCACATTATAGAGTTATTTACTTTCTATTAGTATGACACAATTGTCTATGCATGCTTTATATCTTTTAGTAAAATTTATTCGTCAAGAATTAGGATTCTAGATTTTAATATTGTACGATATTATAATTAGCATATATACATATTAAATCTAAGTTCTTTAAAGTTAAGATTACTTTAAATAGCCGTAGTGACACGGTACTTAAGTGTCTTTAGACCACCACTAGCTGGGATCCAGCCCCTACAGCTAAACCAAGATGATCAACACTTTGTTGAATAATGATTTGTTAAGGTCTATTTATAATTGTTTTCATAATACAACAGTGAATCTAAGTCCTACTTTTGACTTAAAGTTGACAACTTTTAGCATACTATAACACTATGACTTTTAGTAAACACTACTTAATTTTTCTAGCTGTTTCTGTACTATGTCACTTAGTTTAAAATTTAGACTTCTTACTAGTTGCAATGATATGCATATTTTATTTTCTACTAGATGATTGGATGCTAGACTATGATTGAGATATCTGAGAGAAGTTGTTTTATTCTCTTGTATATGACTAATATTCATTTATGCCTCTCTTGTATCATTGCTACCAAACATTTTATAGTATTGAATTAAATAAGTCTATGTCTAAATACCTTCATGATATACCAGGTAACTATTTAAGACATTATTATGGTATACATATCATTATTCTATATGATTTCTTATGTTGATAGTCTAGATACTTACTCTTTACCACATGATCATATTATTTGCTTTATACTACTCACCATGTCTTCATGATATACACTTCATTTACGGGGGAGCCATAAATAATATTTTGACAAGGAGGAGAAATATGTCAAATATGTGCATATTCGCCAATGTCGTACTACGGGGAAGCTTATGCACATGTAGAAGCTTCGGTAAATATTTGTATCAATATCTCCTATTACAGGGAGCTTCTTTTTGATCATGTCAATGGGGGAGAAGTAAGTTTAAGTATATAAGTATATATTTAAGTTGTAAACGTATAGTGATTTGTGCTAATTAATTTTGATATATGAATCGATTATATATGTCTTAAACATAACTGATTTACCATAATCAAAAAGGGGAAGATTGTTGGCCCAATGTTTATGTTGAGTTTTTGAATATAGCTAATCGATTAAGTTTAGCATTATGGTAATCGATCAATCACTATAGTATCTTCTACTTAAACTCAGCATTGTCCAGATACATAAAATTTGCTTCTTTATATTTCCTTGTTCGTCTAATATGTACTTATAGAAATCAGTAAGCAAGATCAGCAATTGACATATTTTATATGATGATGAGCCAAAGATGGGGTTATACCAGAAGATTTTGTCCAATCGCTTATGATTTATCTGAAGCCTCGCACCCGAGAGTTTTTCTGCCCGGTCAGCGGACAGGGGTCGAGGGGGAAGTACCCTCATGGGGGTTCAATGGTGAAGCCACTGAAAGGTATTCAGATTCCCAGATCTGGTATCTTTGGATAATTTTCGTCAAGAAAAAAGCATCTTTCAAGTCAGCAGATGTTTCAGAAGTTTGGTGTCATCAGTGCTCTTGGTTTTTATATGTAATCTTATATTTTATTTGAATTTAGGACTTATATAAGTCGAGTCACACTAACAACTAGAAAGCAACTCATTCTACTCAAATAGTCTAAAACCCATCCACCCAGAAATTAGGCCAAAAATATCTTGAACTTATACACCAAACTAGTTCACAAACAAACTTGGATCTACCTAAAATAGGTAAACTGAACTCCGGCCAATTCACTCCAAATTTGTACCGAACTCGGTCACCTATTTAGTAAGAAATCATCCAGTTGTTATATCCCTGATTTTGTGGCCTCTAACGTTCAAACATTCAAATATTTCCTACCGAATTCTGGCCGAACTCGGTTTGGTATTAACCTATAAATAGAGTTGGATTTCCACATTCTTACTCACTAAATAATTCTCAATATTTCTATCCTATAGTGACTAAACCCTCATAGCCTAAACTTTATTATCTCCAAGATTAACTCCCAGCCTTCTAGTGCCAAGTGTGGTCTCGGTCTAGAAGTCTACAGAGTTATGAAGAGCTTTGTTCATCAAGCCATTGTTTTGTCTGAAGTTGTGAGCCTTCGGATCAAAACTCGTGGTGTATGACTTTGTGAGACTTTGGATCAAATCTCGTGGTATAAAGAATTGGCAAGCCTTCGGATCAAAGCTTGTAATTCATATTGGTGATTATAGTTGATAAAACTCTGAGCTTGAGTTCTCGGAACTAGACTAGTTCTCTCAGAGGAAAATCAGTATACATCGCGGTGTTTGCGTTTGCTCTCTCTTTCTCTTAGTTTATTATATTTCATATACACTACTAGTTATTTACTGCCTTCACTCTGCTTAATTTTTAATTGGGTAGATTATTTTACTGCACTCTATTCACCCCCCTCTAGAGTTTCTTTACGGTCCTTCATCTCTTCCCCTCAAACCCTTATTTATAGGCCACTAAAAGACGAAAATAGATCCTTTGAATTCTACCCTCATCCACTGACAGCCACGGTCGGTTGGGCTCCCTCCTACAGCCGTCATTATTGGGATCCATATGAAAGGGTGGCTCAAAATCCGAATTAAACCTACTCAAGGATCAAGCCAAATATGGAAGTTAAATGCATAGCTGACAGCCTGGCAACGTTCGTCCATGCGGGTTAATGTCCATGCGGCCCGGACGTACCCCATCCATGCTTCTTATTCAAAGTATTTCAAACTTAGTTTGAAAACTTTAAAGGAGGCCTTGTAGAAGCATAGAAAAGATGCAGCCATGCGACCGACGTCCATGCGTCCCCACTTAAAAATTCAACAGATGGATCGTATATATGCCATACGGCCGAGAAAAAGAACGCACATGCGGTACAAACAAGCGTCCTGACAACTGGCCGCAGGTCAACCTGACAAGATGTCCTGATAACAAAGATGGTGCTTGACACAGAATTCTGACAAAAAGAAATTTTTTTGATTGCCTCGAAGGATGAGAACACGCTAAAAGGTAGAAGTCCCAAAGAAGGTGCAGAGCCACGTGGACAACAGGACAAAAAGAACCCATGCGCCTTTGGCACATGCGTTCCAAACTCTATGCAGTCCATGCGTCTCTGACCCACGCATCCAGAATCCATGTGTCCCATGCGACTCTGGCCTATGCATTCCAGACTCCTTACGGTCCATGCATCTCTGGCCCTGTTCATTCCAGACTTCGTGCATCCCATGCGTCTTTGGCCATATGTGTCCCAGATTACACGACGACCAAATCTTGTTATTACAACTGAGTGGTCCTCTCCAACCAAATAGCGTCCACGTGTCCATTTAACCAAGTCGCGCCTACACAGTTGAGAACTGCCGAGATACTCAGCAAACAAGAAAATCCCAACAAATATTCACGTGGCAGCGAAGCCCAGATTCTCGCGCATAGCGGTAGTACCCTTCTGTTGAGAGGGGACACGTGACAAACCTAACCATCCATGCGGCCCAAAATCTATGCGGCCACAAATATGACTATAAATAGTTGGGTACCAGACCCATGCAAGAGGCTGGCTATCAAGGAATCTACACTAAAGGGAGAGAGAAAAGCTTCCGCACCGGATCGTCCATAGAGTAAAGAGAGTTGCTACACTCCTAACCCTCCATCGTCACCCCCCAAAAAATAAATTTGTACTTAGATTATCCCCTAGGACTCTTTTTTGTACTTTCGCCGTTTGTTAAATCAAATCCAGTTCTCTCAGTTCTCATTTTGATATAAAATGGTAAACAACACCTTTCGATACATCACCTATTACCAAGTCCTCTAGATGATCTGTAAAGAATCTCAATCTCTTGGGCAGACTTTCCAAATAACTTGTACCGATTGTATATTTAGGAGTCTTGTTGGTTGCAGATTGAATATCTTTATCGTCTCTTTCGTTTGGTACTTAAGTGTTGAGTTCATCGAATGTAACATTGATTGATTCTTCAACAGTTATTGATTTCTTGTTGAATACTTTGAATCCTTGGCTTTTGGCAGCGTAACCTAAAAAAATACTTTCATCGACCTTAGAGTCAAACTTTCCTAGGTTAAGCAGTGGTCAGCCTGCTAGCGCTTATAGTCATCTTTCGTATTGAGAATAAAGCATTTGTATCCAAAAACTTTAAATTAACTAATAGTGGGGATTCTACTAAACCAAGTTTCATAGGGAGTTTTCTTCGAGATAGGTCGAATAAGCACCATATTCAAAATATGGCATATTGTACTTATAACTTCGGCCCAAAAATATTTTGGAAGGTTATACTGATTTAACATGACTCTAGCCATATCGCCAAGAGTTCTATTCTTCCGCTCCACAACATCATTTTGTTGAGGAGTTCTAGGACAAGAAAATTTATAAGAAAAACTATTTTTATTGTAAAATCTTTTGAAATCACTATTTTTGAATTTTTCTCCATGATTACTTCGGATACAAGCTATCATAAAACCTTTTTCGTTTTGAACATTTTTGCAAAAAATAACAAATTCAGAAAATGCTTCACTTTTTCATATCTACAATTTGGTTCTTACAGAGATGAACCCAACCCAGAATATGAACCGTAAAAGAAAATACCTACTAAACCAATCACAGGAATACCAGCTACAGTACATCTCCTTTTCCCCAAGTGCCAAGAACTTTTTGTTTGCAAGAAAATAAACACATATGAATTTAGAAAAATCATCAACAATTACATAAGCATAGCGCTTACCGCGTTGATTGACTTAAATATGTAAGATTTGAAGTGGTCTAGAGGTACTTACAGCGTTGATTGACATAAATAAAGATTTAGTAGCTTTATTCTTTTCACAATCAGCACATACCATATCTTTCTTGAAAGTAATCTCTGGTAAGCCTCTTACCAACTTCTTTGAGGACAGTCTTACAATAGTATTCATGTTTCTGTATCCTAGATGCATGTGCCATAGCCAACTATCATCTTTGTTGACGTATAGACATTTACCTATATTGTTAGTGTCTATTACAAGATAGAAAATATATATATTATCTTCCCTAATCCCTTCAAAGATAATATTACCTGTGGATCTTTCATATATAGAATATTTGTGTTTTACGAAGTTAATGTCATAACCATGGTCACCTAGATGACTAATGCTGAGTATGTTATATTTTAATTCAGTTATTAGACAAACATCTTTTATGACAGGATAGGGAGGGATACAAATGTTACCATTACTAATAATATATCTACTGAGGTTATTACCGAAGGAGGCGTATCCTTCTTTCTTAATCGATATCATTACAAATAGGTTGGCATCACCAATCATATGTTGTGAAAAACTATTATTGAAAATCTACTTGCTTCTAGCATGAGAGGGTTGGTCCACCTAGAAAATGAGTTATAGATGTAACCCTTGGTGCACATTTTTTTTGAGGGTCCAGCTATGTTAGTTTTTGCTACCCATGCATAAACAATTATATCTACTAGCTTTCTAGTTCTACATAATCTAAAAATCTATATCATTTTTACCACAGTAGTGACAAATAGATGTGTTATTAGTACTTGGTGTATCATGATAGATATGAGTATGTGAAGCAGCTCTTTATGGTTTACGTAGATATCTAATAGTAAAATGCATGATTATGTGATGCATATTGAGTTCTATGTGCATGATAGCATATAGTGTTATGATGTGTTCTACATGTATGATTACATGTAGCGTTATGCTTGTAGGTAGGAACATAGTTGTGAGTGCTCATATGTTTTCCTACGTGTCTCGTATTAGGTTGGATTGGAAATTGTTTAACCTGCTTAACCAATATAATCTCTAATCTTTTAGAGGTAGCATATAATTTATCATACTTAGCAGTAAGAGCATCTATTCTACGAGCAGTAATGGAATACTTCTTCTTTTTAGATTCGATTTCTTCCTTAAGTTTAGTATTCTAATGAGAGCTCTTGTCAACGCTAAAAAGTGCCTCATGGAGATTAAGCTTAAGTTTAGAATTCTCTTCTGAATCGATAGAAGTATCATTTACTTTACTTAGTAAAGATGTAAGTCTCTCTATCTCAATTCAATAATCTTAAATATCTTTTCTAGCATGCTTGTATTTATTCCTAAGTTTTCTAAAACCATCAAGTAAATCAGTAAAGGTATTACCTAACTCATCAAATGTAAAATCATCAAATAAATCTTTGTCAGTTACTTGATCAGTTAGTGCCATGAAGCATAGGTTTGCCGCTTCTCGAGGATTCTTATCTTCAGATTTACTAGCTTCACTTTCATGCTAGAAGCCAGTATTTGCATACTTTCTTGATGTTCTTATAGATGAGCGATCATGGCAATTTACTTTCCTTAAGTTTGGACATCCTTTCTTTATATGCCCTATCTTCTTGCAGTTGTAACATATAGGCTATTTATTACTATTGTCATTAAACTCCTTCTTTGATCTCTCAAGATTTAGAAATTTTTTGAAGTTCCTGGTGATTAAGGCAACTTCTTCATCTTGAGATTCATCGTCACGCGAGTCGTAGTTGGTGACCTTCTTATGATGATCCTTGAAAGCAGTCATCTTTTTCTTTAGAGTAGGATCTTCGAATTTCTTGAGATCCAGCTCGTGAGTCATCAGCTTTCCTATAAGTGTCTTGATGGTCATCGTGGTAAGATCATTCCCTTCTATGATTGCAGTGGCATTGGGATTCTAGTTCTTGGTAAGTCCTCTGAGTACTTTGTGAATCTTCTCATGATTGTTGTACTCCTTGCCAAGAGAGTATTGAGAGTTGACGATGTCGAGGAATCTTGTGAACATTGGAGTAATTATCTTATTTTGCTTTATCTTGAATGTTTCATATTCCTGTGTAAGTCGACTTATTTTTTATTCCTTTACTTCTGAGGTTCCTTTATGAGTGACCTCAAGAAATTTCTAAACTTCATACGAAGTGCTACTATCACGACCTGCACTCAAAATAAGAGCACGAGTAGTGATCCATGCCCATCCTACGCTGCAGCATCGGTTGTAGAACGCTGTCTAGGTCAACCATACTATCTAAACATCTTATACAATATATATATATAATACCTACCAATGTTATCTCAGCTCCCAACAGAGGAACAATATGGTATATGATAATGGTAAATAATACTCAATCATAAAATAAAACTAAAGGAAGATGGAAGCATGATATAGAATAAAAGAGAGAAAAAAAGATTCACAATACATCCACGTCCGAAATAAAATATACATGCCATAAGTCTAGAATAAGACTAATATAATGTAAAATATTTATATATATATATATATATAATCCTTCTGAGATACTGGTACTAAGTCCTTCAGCTCTAGGAGAAAATCCTCAAATGGCTCGTCGTCCTGCTGTTTGTAATACGTGGGACACTGATCCACAAGCCAATCATCTGAAAAAAATATCCAGTCAGGATTGGAGTGAAGTACATACCTCTGAAAGCAGTTCCAAATACATAATAGAGCATATATAACATATAATAGAAAAGAGTACAAGATAACTAGCCATAAGAAATAAAATGAACTTGAGTGAATAGGTAATGTACTGGAATGAAGAACAGGCAATATGAATAACTATAATTTAAATGGAAATAGATAAAACTAGCTAATGTGCCATAGAGTATAAGTTCATTATGTGATCGATTTGGGTTGAACACGAATACAATATGGTAACTCGACTACACGTGTAAAATATAATCGACATGTACACGAATACACTTGGGCTTGATCACATAACCAACTACTACTCCCCCATCCTAAACCAATACTAATGGATCCAATCATGATACGTTACGAACACGAATATGGGCACACTGAACACGAGCAGTGTGTGAACACGAAGTACACGATAATTAATACTCGATACACACGATGAAATATATGTGAAGGAATACCTGCTGAACACGGTAGGGGATAACATCCCATGACAGGATCCATATAGTACTAGTCTATGTAACCACTGTGTCAGAATTAAGTATAGAGTTCTAGAACATACGATATATACACCCTCATGCAATAAAAATAACTAGAGAGATGTACTCGCCTCTGTCCTGAGCAAGGTGTGTCTCTCGATGCCCAAACTGGTGTCACACTCCTATTTAGGAAACATGTAAACCCCTTCGACCAGTAATTAGGGTTAATTAATTTAATTAGCATAATTAGGGTTAATTAGAATTGTTTATGATTTAATATATATAGTATTATAATACTTGTGAAATGATTGAATGTTTTAGGATACTACCTTAGCTGTTGCCCTAAAACAAATTCCACATATTTGACCTAGACCTGTAAACCTATCGTATTGAACCTAGAACAAACCCCGGATACCGATTTTTGTGCCTGATTTTAGACGCACAAAAGTCGTTACAAACGTCCGTGCGCAAATTAATTAAATTGCGTAATTACGTTCGTTGTCCATTTTAATTGAAATTAAGACCCAACCTCAACCAGTTTTGACCAACCCAGATCACGATATTATTGTACACTGAGCCAGCTACACCAACGACCCTTGTCCAGCCAAATTTAGACTCCCGGTTTTTAATTAAATTAAAGTAGAAACATCGTTACATTAATTACGAATTAATTTATGTGGCTACCCATCCTCAATTAAATTGGACCCAACTCCAACCCAAACCCACATCCACATCCACAAGCCTCCTACAAAACACAAAACACCATCATAGACTAATGAGGAACACCAAACATGGTGTTTGGTCATATTAAATCCCTTATGCAAATTGATTGTGCAAATACCAAATTGTCAGGGGCCTAATTGCAAAATTGCAATAAGGTGCCCCCCTCTCATTGGCCCAAACCATCATGGAGAAATTAATGCTCATAACCAACCGTAGGCATTTGGTTTCCCCCCATTTTTCATGTCCTTACACCACCTTTTTGGGAACCCATCTTGACCCTACAATTTGAATGGCCTATTCCTAGCTCTCCACTCATCTTGATGGACAACCCCACTCCGCAAAAATGTTTGTCCAGCGGCCCTAACCCCTAGGCAGCCCCCCCTCACTCTCTCTCCTATTTATACACTAATTTACACTACATAGAGGCACACAAACCTAGGTAATTAACCTAAAACCCTATTTCCTAAAGAAACACCAAACCGAGCTCTACCCTAACCCCTCACACCCGACCACCCCCGCCGGCGACGACCGACCAACTCGACCCCCCTCGACTCGAGCTTCGCTGAGGTACATCATTTTATGTGTAAATACGGGTATTTGGATGCGTATTTAGGACTGCAAATATAAACGTATAGATGTGTGTATTAGATAGGTATTTAAATACGTATTCAATACTAATTTATGTATTTTAGTATTTATCAGTATTTTTACTTAAAACATTCTTGTATAAATTCTGTAATATTTATATATATAATTATTGTAATTAGTATCATATATAATAGAATAAAATTGTGTATTTTGTGTACGTATACAAACACCTCTTCGTATAAATGTATATGTTTATATATGTAGGTATATATAAATATATGTATGAATGTATAATGTAATAAGTTTTTTTATTATTATTATTATAAATTAAAATCAAGGAAATTTCTGTGATTAAATTTTTTTTATATAATATAATGCTATTTTCTAAGTATATTTACGTACTTATACTTATACATATGTAGCATGTATATGTATGTATGTATGTATGTATGTATGCATGTATGAATGTATGTAAGTATTTTAAAAATATAAGAAAAATATTAAGTATATAATATTTAGTGTGTTAAATATATTTTCTGGAAATTAAGTATATTATATGTATTATTATTATATATATTAAATGCTTATACGTATTAACCCTCTAGTATGTATATGTATATATATGTATATATATATAGGTACCTACTAGTATGTGTAGATATTTTTATAAACCATTCATTATGTTGTATATATTAAATTATGTACAAAATTGTTATCTAAATATATATATGCATATATATATGATTTTGTGATATTACCAATTAGGTATACATATTTAATATGTGTATTATTTAGTATATACTAATTAATACATAAGTACTATTTTTGTACTATTAAACATATATATTATTCTAATATAATTAAATATGATATAGTGTATATATAAATGATAGTGTTAGCTATATATACTTACAGCCCCGACCCTGTGTCAGTTGTAGATACGGACAGTGTGTCTAAGTCGTGCTATTGTAGAGACTAATTTGGTCATTACTACATCCTATATAGGATTGCTGGACACTACTGCCGAGGCATCAGGAACAGGGCTTTGGATTTCGCAGCTACCCGGGACAGGCAAGTATACCTTGCTGATTTACTGCTTTAAATTTAAATGTTGAATATTTCAAATATACATGAACTGTGCGCATCCGAGATTGACTCGGGTGTAGTCGATATTGCGTCGATGAGTAGTGTACTTGACCTAGTTGCTAGTTGACTCAACCACTGCTGCGAGAATATTCTGATATCCTCTTAGACCATGGCACTATACACGTACCACGATGGTACATTCATATTGGGATGTGGGTCTGCGTACCCGATTCACTATCGGTACGTACGACATGCATCACGGACTAGCATGTATTCTAGAGTAACATAGTTAGTTGAGACTTGGCATCTAGATACGGTACACTCAAGTCGTATATTCGACTTGCGTATCTACATTGGGCGGGAAGGACAACTGACAGACGTATGGGATACCCCCATCGGACTCCGTGGTATCCAGAGGAACCACAGGCCCGGTGACTCCCTATATTTCAGACACCGCGCTCTTCGGAGTATTACGGACGTATATACATTGCAGATACCACGTCCCTTAGGGTGTGGACGTTATATATATACAGATACCTCATTCTTCGGAATGATGGACGTTACAAATACCACACTCTAGAGGATGTTGGACGTTATGCCTACACCTACTTATACGTTCCTAGGTTGTCCTTATATTGCATTCACTTAGATGGTTAGCACACCCCCTCTTTACTTTTATTTCAGTACTATCCAGCATGCATATTGTATCTTGTTACGTCCCTCTGAGGACCTGGTTATCTTTCAGATCTGGACGAGGCCTTTTATCCCGCAGTTTACGGACCAGGCATAGAGACGAGGTTTGCTCTGGACGAGGAGCTAGAGGTCCTTCCATCAGAGTACCCCTGATCAGATTGGTAGGGCTTCCGCCTGCACCTGGAGCCCTTACCTAGTTAGATGTTGTTCCAGTCTCTCCTTATCAGTACTTTTATTTCAGATATTCAGTACTTTATTTTAGACTATCAGTACATTTGTAGTGGGTTTGTTCCCACCAGACTTATTTCAGTTGTACTATGTCAGTCGACTATGTTTCTTATATTCCAGTCTTTCATTTCAGTATTTACTTGTTATCTGTGGATGAGATTAGATATTGCCTGTTGTTGTTATTAGACTTGTTAGATTTAGGACAGCGTAGCACACTTCATCAGGATCTATTAAATTGGGATATCCTCGGAGTCGTGTCAGCTGGCCAATGCCACGTGGCCTGGTTCCATAATATTTTGGGACTGGGGCGTGACATGGTTTTAGTGGTGGCCCATGCAGGTCTGAAATACCAAACATCTATCGCTTGTGGTATGAAAATGTGCCCAGCGAGCCTGCAATAGGATAGAAATTACTAGGTCTCATCCACTTGATTACGCCTTTGAACCTCTTCCGAACTGTAATATATTTGTATCCTGTTTGATTTATTCTGTACTCTCTCTAATGATGTTCTATCTCTTACAGCGAGATGAACCTTCGGAGCCGACGTGAGATACTTGGTGCCGTAGTGCCACCTACATCATCGAGAGAGGATGCGACTCGGGGACCACCCAGAGAGCAGCCTCAGCCAGAGGCAGAGGTGATCCCACAGGCCCCGATGATGCACTGGCATCAGATCTCTCCCGACGAGGAGACGCAGCAGCCAGAGGGCCAGGCATCACAGACGATTCCGAGGCAGTACTTCGAGAGGCAGACCTCGAGGGCGACACCGATGCCGCAGTACGAGAGGCCAGCACCCGAGGAGACACCGAGGAGACAGCAGGAGGTACCGCTTCCACCACCTCTACCGTTTCCACCTCAGATGCCACCAGCGGAGGGACAGACACAGATGATGCAGTTCTTCCAAATGATGATGCAGGCCCAGATGCAGCAGACGGAGACTCTGAGACAGGGTCTGATGGCCGTACTAGAGAGGGCACCTGCCCAAGCACCAGCACCAGCATCGACACATGCACCTGACCGGCTAGCGGGCACTATAAAAGGCTTCAGAACGATGGGCCCGGGAACCTTCTCGGGTAAGGAGACGGCTGAGGAGATCTCAGACTGGGTCTCCAACACTGAGATGCTGCTAGAGGGTTCGCAGCTACACCCCGATCTCTGGATGACCGCGGTGAGGGCCCAACTCACAGGCAATGCCCATCACTGGTGGGACTCTATGGAGCGCAGCATTGGCCGACAGCAGACTTGGAAGGAATTTCTAGAGCACTTCAACAAGAAGTATTTCCCAGCTACGGTGAGGAACGCCCTGTACTCTCAGTTCCTGCACCTGGAGCAAGGGAACCTGACTGTGGACGCCTAAGACGGAGAGTTCAACAGACTCAGCCGATTCGGAGCAGCCCTGATCCCCAATGACCGGGAGAAATCCAGGAGATTGCACCAAGGCCTCACTCAAGAGCTGCAGAGGTACACTACTACCCAGGCCAGGATCTCTTATGAAGAGGTCCTATCAGAGGCAAGGATCCAAGAGGCTATAGGAGGAGGAGGAGCGAGACGTTCCAGCGCGAACGTTCCAGCCAGGACCCAGCAAGGAGCCGGAGGACCGATCCGCCGTCCAGGAGCGCAGGCGCAGCAGAGGACAGCGCCGTACCAGCAGAAGGAGCTTCCGACCTGTCACTTCTGTGGCAAGAGGGGACACGTCATCCGAGACTGCAGAAAGAAGCTCGGGCTCTGCATGGTCTGTGGAGCCAGCCAGCACCTTGCTAGAGACTGCCCCCAGCGCAGAGATGCAGCATCCCAGACTGGACAGAGGCCAGCAGCACCACCTTTGAGGATCCAACCCCCAGCAGGAGGCCAGCGTCCCCCAGCTACCGGAGGACAGCAGAGAGGACCACCCTTGGTCACACAGGAGGCACACTTCAACCAGGCCCGACAGCAGGCAGGAGGGCAGAGGCGCGGACAAGCCTTCACTTTAGCATCTATTGAAGAGGAACCAGAGGGAGAGGCTATAGCAGGTACAATTCTAGTTGCATCATTACCTGCGACTGCACTGTTTGATTCTGGAGCTACATTGTCATTTATATCTAGTAGATTTGTAGCAATGCATAGAGTAGCAACTTCCCCCTTACCTAAGAGTTGGAGAATACTTACCGGAGGAGGCATCGTACCGGTTACCAGCACCATTAGATCGTGCTCGGTAGTAGTTTGTGGTAGGAAGATGAGAGCGCGATTGTTGGTACTCCCAATGCCAGCTTTCGACGTTGTTCTGGGCATGGACTGGTTAAGCCAGTACAATGCCGTGCTAGATTGCCGGAAGGGTAGCGTTACTTTTAGACTGCCAGGACAACCGGAGTTTGAATTTATGCGAGGCACCATCGAGCAAGGAGTAGGACACGCAGTTGGAGCTTACATGGCGATGGAGACGGCACCCCCAGAAATCGTTGCAGAGTTCGAGGATGTTTTTCCAGATGAGTTGCCAGGCCTACCGCCTGATAGAGAGGTAGAGTTCACCATTGAGCTAATACCTGGAGCAGCACCGGTATCATCAAATGTGTACCGGTTGGCGAAGAAGGAGCTTGACGAGCTGAAGCTACAGCTAGAGGAGTTGCAGATCAAAGGATTCGTTCATCCTAGTACATCATCCTGGGGAGCACCAGTGCTGTTTGTACCGAAGAAGGACGGAACATTCCGGATGTGAATTGATTACAGAGCCCTTAATGTTCTGACTATCAAGAACAAGTACCCTCTACCACGAATCAACGATCTGTTCGACCAGCTGACAGGAGCAGTGGTGTTCACGAAGATCGACTTGAGATCGGGCTACCATCAGGTGAAGGTACGAAGGGAAGACATTCCAAAGACGGCATTTAGGACTCGTTATGGTCATTACGAGTTCCTAGTGATGCCTTTCGGATTGACAAATGCGCCTGCTGTGTTTATGAACTTGATGAACCGAGTCTTCCATGAGTATCTGGACCAGTTCGTGGTAGTCTTCATCGACGACATCTTGGTGTATTCGAAGAGCCACGAGGAGCACGGGGAGCATTTGAGGCTAGTGCTAGAGACGCTGAGACGAGAGAGGCTTTATGCCAAGCTGAGCAAGTGCGAGTTTCTCCTAGATCGTGTCACATTTCTTGGACACGTTATCTCGGGAGATGGCATTTCAGTAGATCCCGCGAAGATTTCATCTGTAGAGACGTGGCCGACCCCTACCAACGTCACGGAGGTAAGGAGTTTCCTAGGACTTGCCGGATATTACCGGAGGTTCATAGAGAACTTCGCAAGGATCGCAGAGCCAATGACCCGCTTGACCCGCAAGGATCAGGAGTTCACCTGGACAGAGGAGTGTCAGACGGCGTTCGAGGAGCTGAAGAAGTGTCTGACTACAGCACCCATCTTGACCATACCTTCTGGACCCGGAGGATTCGTGATCTATAGCGATGCGTCCGGGAAAGGATTAGGATGCGTCTTGATGCAGCATGGGAAGGTTGTGGCCTATGCCTCTAGGCAATTGAGGACCCATGAGAAGAATTACCCCACCCACGACTTGGAGCTTGCCGCAGTGATCTTTGCTTTGAAGCTTTGGAGGTACTACCTGTACGGAGAGCGCATGGAGATATTTATCGATCACAAGAGCCTTAAATACGTCTACACACAGAAGGACCTGAACCAGAGACAGAGACGTTGGCTCGAAGTGATGGCGGACTTCGAGATTGAGCTGCAGTACCATCCGGGAAAGGCTAATGTGGTAGCCGATGCTTTAAGCAGGAAGCCCATAGCATTTTTCCTGACTACCCAACAACATCTGTTGAGAGATCTAGAACAGTTGGGTATCGAAGTCGTCATGCCCGGAGTAGACGGCCAGATATCGAGTTTCCAAGTGCAATCGACATTGGTGGAGAGAATCGAGGCTGCTTTGCCGACGGACACCAGATTTCAGAGGCTTCGACAGAGGACAGAGGCTGGAATACAGACGGGACTGCGTATACACGAGAACGGGACCTTGAGATGTGGAGATCGTCTCTATGTTCCGAATGGAGAGCTACGCCAGGAGCTGATGACGGAGGCCCACAGTTCAACCTATTCTATACATCCAGGAGGCACGAAGATGTATCGAGACCTGAGGCAGTACTACTGGTGGCACGGGATGAAGAGAGAGATAGCCTGCTTCGTGGCTAAGTGTCTGGTGTGTCAGCAAGTCAAGGCTGAGCATCAGAGGTCTGCCGGATTACTTCAACCACTCCCGATACCGGAGTGAAAATGGGAGCACATCACCATGGACTTCGTCACGAGTTTCCCGAGGAGTCCTAGTGGTCGCAATGCCGTATGGGTAATCGTAGATAGACTCACCAAGTCTGCCCACTTTTTACCCTTCAGGGTTGGGCAATCTACGAAAGTCTTGGCAGACATGTACATGAGGGAGATTGTACGCTTGTATGGAGTGCCAGTCAGTATCGTGTTTGACCGGGATACGAGGTTTACATCGTACTTTTGGAGGAGTATGCAAGAGAGTCTTGGTACCCGCCTTAAGTTCAGTACTTCGTACCACCCGCAGACAGATGGACAGTCCGAGTGCACCATTCAGACGCTGGAGGATATGTTGAGGGCTTGCATGCTTGACTTCAGCGGTTCATGGGAGGACCACTTGCACTTGGTCGAATTTTCCTACAACAATAGCTATCAGGCGAGCATTCAGATGGCTCCCTATGAGGCATTGTATGGTAGGAAGTGTCGTTCCCCCGTATGTTGGAGCGATGTAGGCGAGAGGCAGATTCTAGGGCCAGAGTTGATCGTCCATACAGTGGAGAAGGTGAAGAAGATCCAGGGGCATCTACGAGCAGCACAGGACAGGCAGAAGCATTGGGCTAATGCGTATCGACGACCCCTAGAGTTCCAGGTAGGAGATCATGTGTTCCTGAAGATTTCACCTACCAGAGGAACCATCAGATTTGGAGGCAGAGGGAAGCTGAGTCCGAGGTTCATCGGACCCTTCGATGTGCTAGAGCGCGTCGGAGAAGTTGCTTACAGATTGGCCTTGCCGCAGACACTGGAAGGAGTTCACGACGTCTTCCATGTATCTCAGCTGAGGAGATACATACCGGATCTGAGTCATGTGCTTGACCACTCGGAGATCACCGTTGGTCCAAGCTTGTCATACCAGGAGGAGCCGGTAGAGATCCTAGACCGAAGCGAGAAGGTACTGCGAGGCCAGACTATCCCTCTAGTTCGTGTCACATGGAGGCATCATGCACCAGGTGAATCAACCTGTGAACGAGAGGACGATATTCGGCAACGTTTTCCCCATCTCTTCGAAGGCCTAGGTATGTCTTAATGTTTAATTTCATTCAACAGTTTTTCTATATGTCTGTTTTAATTTCGAGGACGAAATGCTCTAAGGAAGGTATGTTGTAAACCCCCTCGACCAGTAATTAGGGTTAATTAATTTAATTAGCATAATTAGGGTTAATTAGAATTGTTTATGATTTAATATATATAGCATTATAATACTTGTGAAATGATTGAATGTTTTAGGATACTACCTTAGCTGTTGCCCTAAAACAAATTCCACATATTTGACCTAGACCTGTAAACCCATCGTATTGAACCTAGACCAAACCCCGGATACCGATTTTTGTGCCTGATTTTAGACGCACAAAAGTCGTTACAAACGTCCGTGCGCAAATTAATTAAATTGCGTAATTACGTTCGTTGTCCGTTTTAATTGAAATTAAGACCCAACCTCAACCAGTTTTGACCAACCCAGATCACGATATTATTGTACACTGAGCCAGCTACACCAACGACCCTTGTCCAACCAAATTTAGACTCCCGATTTTTAATTAAATTAAAGTAGAAACATCGTTACATTAATTACGAATTAATTTATGTGGCTACCCAACCTCAATTAAATTGGACCCAACTCCAACCCAAACCCACATCCACACCCACAAGCCTCCTACAAAACACCAAACACCATCATAAACCAATGAGGAACACCAAACATGGTATTTGGTCACATTAAATCCCTTATGCAAATTGATTGTGCAAATACCAAATTGTCAGGGGCCTAATTGCAAAATTGCAATGAGGTGCCCCCCTCTCATTGGCCCAAACCATCATGGAGAAAAGTAATGCTCATAACCAATCGTAGGCATTTGGTTTTCCCCCATTTTTTATGTCCTTACACCACCTTTTTGGGAACCCATCTTGACCCTACAATTTGAATGGCCTATTCCTAGCCCTCCACTCATCTTGATGGACAACCCCACTCCCCAAAAATGTTTGTCCAGCCGGCCCTAACCCCTAGGAAGCCCCCCCTCACTCTCTCTCCTATTTATACACTAATTTACACTACATAGAGGCACACAAACCTAGGTAACTAACCTAAAACTCTATTTCCTAAAGAAACACCAAACCGAGCTCTACCCTAACCCCTCACACCCGACCACCCCCGCCGGCGACGACCGACCAACTCGACCCCCCTCGACCCGAGCTTCGCTGAGGTACATCATTTTATGTGTAAATACGGGTATTTGGATGCGTATTTAGGAATCTAAATATAAACGTATAGATGTGTGTATTAGTTAGGTATTTAAATACGTATTCAATACTAATTTATGTATTTTAGTATTTATCAGTATTTTTACTTAAAACATTCCTGTATAAATTCTGTAATATTTATATATATAATTATTGTAATTAGTATCATATATAATAGAATAAAATTGTGTATTTTGTGTACGTATACAAATACCTCTTCGTATAAATGTATATGTTTATATATGTAGGTATATATAAATATATGTATGAATGTATAATGTAATAAGTTTTTTTATTATTATTATTATAAATTAAAATCAAGGAAATTTCTGTGATTAAATTTTTTTTATATAATATAATGCTATTTTCTAAGTATATTTACGTACTTATACTTATACATATGTAACATGTATATGTATGTATGTATGTATGTATGTATGTATGTATGTATGTATGTATGCATGTATGAATGTATGTAAGTATTTTAAAAATATAAGAAAAATATTAAGTATATAATATTTAGTGTGTTAAATATATTTTCTGGAAATTAAGTATATTATATGTATTATTATTATATATATTAAATGCTTATACGTATTAACCCTCTAGTATGTATATGTATATATATGTATATATATATAGGTACCTACTAGTATGTGTAGATATTTTTATAAACCATTCATTATGTTGTATATATTAAATTATGTACAAAATTGTTATCTAAATATATATATGTATATATATATGATTTTGTGATATTACCAATTAGGTATACATATTTAATATGTGTATTATTTAGTATATACTAATTAATACATAAGTACTATTTTTGTACTATTAAACATATATATTATTCTAATATAATTAAATATGATATAGTGTATATGTAAATGATAGTGTTAGCTATATATACTTACAGCCCCGACCCTGTGTCAGTTGTAGATACGGATAGTGTGTCTAAGTCGTGCTATTGTAGCGACTAATTTGGTCATTACTACATCCTATATAGGATTGCTGGACACTACTGCCGAGGCATCAGGAGCAGGGCTTTGGATTTCACAGCTACCCGGGACAGGCAAGTATACCTTGCTGATTTACTGCTTTAAATTTAAATGTTGAATATTTTAAATATACATGAACTGTGCGCATCCGAGATTGACTCGGGTGTAGTCGACATTGCGTCGATGAGTAGTGTACTTGACCTAGTTGCTAGTGGACTCAACCACTGCTGCGAGAATATTCTGATATCCTCCTAGACCATGGCACTATACACGTACCATGATGGTACATTCATATTGGGATACGGGTTCGCGTACCCGATTCGCTATCGGTACGTACGACATGCATCACGGACTAGCATGTATTCTAGAGTAACATAGTTAGTTGAGACTTGGCATCTAGATACGGTACACTCAAGTCGTATATTTGACTTGCGTATCTACATTGGGCGGGAAGGACAACTGACAGACGTATGGGATACCCCCATCGGATTCCGTGGTATCCAGAGGAACCACAGGCCCGGTGACTCCCTATATTTCAGACACCGCGCTCTTCGGAGTGTTACGGACGTATATACATTGCAGATACCACGTCCCTTAGGGTGTGGACGTTATATATATACAGATACCTCATTCTTCGGAATGATGGACGTTACAGGTACCACACTCTAGAGGATGTTGGACGTTATGCCTACACCTACTTATACGTTCCTAGGTTGTCCTTATATTGCATTCACTTAGATGGTTAGCACACCCCCTCTTTACTTTTATTTTAGTACTATCCGGCATGCATATTTTATCTTGTTACGTCCCTCTGAGGACCTGGTTATCTTCCAGATCTGGACGAGGCCTTTTATCCCACAGTTTACGGGCCAGGCATAGAGACGAGGTTTGCTCTGGACGAGGAGCTAGAGGTCCTTCCATCAGAGTACCCCTGATCAGATTGGTAGGCCTTCCGCCTGCACCTGGAGCCCTTACCTAGTTAGATGTTGTTCCAGTCTCTTCATATCTGTACTTTCATTTCAGATATTCAGTACTTTATTTCAGACTATCAGTACATTTGTAGTGGGTTTGTTCCCACCAGACTTATTTCAGTTGTACTATGTCAGTCGACTATGTTTCTTATATTCCAGTCTTTCATTTCAGTATTTACTTGTTATCTGTGGATGAGATTAGACATTGCCTGTTGTTGTTATTAGACTTGTTAGATTTAGGATAGCGTAGCACACTTCGTCAGGATCCATTAAATTAGGATATCCTCGGAGTCGTGTCAGCTGGCCAATGCCACGTGGCCTGGTTCCATAATATTTTGGGACTGGGGCGTGACAAAACATCAAGTTAATTTGTGTAATACGAGAGAAATGGGTTAAAATGCATGCCTCTTAGTTAATTTCTAAGTCTCGCAAGGTCCACACTAGGGTTAGTTGTCTATAATGACCACTATCTAGCTAAAACTAGCTATACAAAGTATTACCTTAAAGTATTAGCTATAATAGGTGTTAACACTAATACACTAGCTAGTCTACTCACTAACTTATCTAACATACTGATATCAAAATACCAACTTAGCTTATTTACTAACTAAACTTAACTAATACATCTTCCACTTTTAATACCCTTCCCCAAACCCCTACTTAATCTGGTTTGAGCTTCCCATGTTGTACACTATTGTACAAAGCACATCTAAGTCTTTCATCTCACTTAAACATCTGATACCTAGTGATGTGTCCCCCTAATTAACTGTTAACACCTCAAGATCAGTTGTTGTAGGTGCAAGGGGAAACATTCCCAGGTACTTAAGCCCCCAACCTTACTCATGTATTTGTTCCTCATATTATTGCCAATGTCTGTTGCTTGAGTTCACCCTTGTTAAACCCTATCGTGCATCCATCCAGTTGAACCACACCTCTCAATTCTCTACTAAAAATGTTACTCCATGCTGTTGTTACCAATTTACATCAGTGGACTGATACAACATGGTGCAGGGACCTATTATATACCCACTGCTAATTTTCCCCCTCTTCATCACTTGTATCCACTAGCCCAAGCATTCAACTGCTGCTACTGCCACTAGCAAATAACATGACACTTAACTAACATAACTCACTAACTAATATAAACTAATACTTACTGATATATAATACACACTAACGTATCCCTTCTCATAACACTCCTAACGACTCTAACTCCCAGCTTCATATTGCACCAAGTCTGTGCAAGGTTAATATCTACACTAATTTAAGCCATGTTTGCTCACTACTAACCACTACTTCTAACAGCAGTGATTACTTGTAACTGTACAAGTCTCTCCATCATTACCCTGCAGGCCCCTTCAACATACACTGCAGCAAACCAACCTTATTGTTGTTATTTGCTGCAGTTGGTCTACTACTTAAATCCCTTCACTGCCTCATACTCCAACTGCAGTTCCCATGTTCTTTTCTCACTACATAGTGTCTACTGCCAAGTGACCAACAATTGTTTCTATATCAACTTCCTTCAGTTAAACACTTGATCATTCTCCTTCAGTGCCCGAACTCAAGCCTCCAAGACCCCATTGCCTGCTACTGCAGGTCTGACCTGCTGGATACCCCAAACTCCTTCCAATATAATCTACAAGCTAATGTACCCACATTCGAGCTACCCCATAGGAGTGCACCACTGACTACTAACTGTTATATGTGTTTTTGTTGCTCTATCTTGGTCTGAACAAACAAATAGTTGCTTCTCCAACTGACACTCTATAATTTAGTGCACAACCTGAACCTCTCAGTCATACACATAACACAGGTATGAGCGCATAGTCCAACCCCTCACATCAGACACACACCCAATATCTATATATAACATACACAAATATATACTTATATATAATTAATAATAGATATGTGTACACATGTACAATATACATATATATAGTAAATATATACACTATGAGCACTTAGACAAACACTTGGCATATTATAGCATAATACTCTAAGATACACACCCAATAAAGATGCCAAAATCTAATTTCTCCATGTAAACCATTTCTATATATCACATATATAATATAATAGCTAATGCAACTTGCTACAATGAGAATTAAGGATTAATTGCACAAAAAACCCAAATTGAGCTCTGTATCACACACTATCGCGAAATATTGTGATACGGCCTACACGCATCCATTTGTGGACACGTACCTAGTATCACAACCCCGATGTAAGTCTAATACGATAAATTGGTGTTATGACATACACTTGGTGTGTCCACCTCATAATTCCCTCAAAATTAATATAAAACCTATGTATAGACCATAATACTCAACCAAAACAACTAGAATTTGTTCATAATGGTAGCCCTTTACTATGTGGTGGTTACTAGAGGTCTCTTGCATGATTTAGAAGCAAGAATAAGAGAAAATTTAGAAATTACCAATTGGAATATGGATTCCCTATAAAACCAAAGTGGACACAATTCGGACACTATCTCTCCGCTACGACTCATCCTCCTCTTTGTGCTCCTTGCTTCTCCAAGCTCCAAGATCCTTGTGGAATGAGAATGAGAGAAAAATGGAGGTAAATTGAGTGAGAACTCAATGAAGGAAATGACAAAAAATTGGGGATCTAATTTCCAGATCTAAAATGAATACAAATGAGAGGAGAGAAAGAGAGGAGAGCCCCCTCTAGTAGTGGCCGCCCCCCTTGCCCCTTTCCCAAGTTACATATAAATGTCCCATGTACCCCTCCTTGATGTATCATGGAGAAATAATTAAGGAGGGATATTTGGGTAGTTTCTAACTAATTATTCTAATTAATTAGTGAGAATGGTCTAATGGGCTTGAGTTCAAGTTAGACTCACTAGTTGTCATGATAAATTCCAATTGAGTTCACATGGGTCAAGTCTAACTATTAGACTAGTCTCCTAACTAAAAATAATAATACAAGTCACAAATAATTTATGGCTCACTAATAATTAAATAATTAATACAATCATCACACTAATATTAATATTTATTTCTAAAATTATTTACTCATACCAAATTACCAAACTACCCCTGGTTGAAAAAGTGAGGGTGACAATCCTACCCTCCTTAGAAAATTTTTGTCCTCGAAATTTAAGAAAGAAACTAACTACCAAAAGCAATCAATATAAGCAAGAAAGAATTATACCTCATGGCTCAAACAGATAAGGATATCACTTGCGCATCTCGGCCTCTCGCTCCCAGGTACTCTCTTCCGGCGAGTGATGCCTCCACGCGACACATATCAAAGGAATCGTCTGGTTCCGTAGTATCTTCTTCCTGTGATCCAGATTCTCCCAAGAGACTCCAAAGTCCAAAATACAAGTATTTACCATATCCTCGAGAGTCTGGATAGTCCTCTCCGACTGCTCGTCTGTCTGGGGTGGTATGCGGTACTAAATTTGAGCTGGGTGCCCAAGCTAGCCTGTAAACTCCTCCAGAAGTGCGATATGAAGCGAATATCCCGATCCGAGACTAGGCTCATAGGAACTCCATGCAATCTGACTATCTGACGCACATACATCTTCGCGAGCTTCTCCGTAGACGTACCCAATTTGATTGGCAAAAAGTGGGCTGATTTGGTTAACTTGTCAATAATGACCCAAATTGCGTCTATACCTCCTGGAGAATACGAAAGTCCTAATACAAAGTCCATCGTCACATGTTTTCACATCCACTCTGGAATGGGAAAGGCTGAAAAAATCCACCTGGCCTCTTCTTTCGGCCTTTATCTGTTAGCATACCAAGCATCTGGATACGAAGCTAGCCACCTCCCGCTTCATACCATACCACCAGATATGCTCTCTCATGTCTTTATACTTCTTGTTGGCACCTGGATGCATAGAATACTAAGATCGATGCGCCTCCTGAAGAACCTTCTCGTGCAACGCTCCACTCGGCACGCATAATTTGGTGCCATGCCACAATAATCCATCCTTTGCAATACTAAAATCCTCTGTCAATCCCATCCGAACTTGCACTCTGATGCTCCTCAGAGACTCATCCTTGAACTGTGAAGCCCTGATCCGGTCCATCAACTCTGATTGTACCGAAAGTCCCCGTATCTGTGCCGAAACTCTAGGAACTAACACCCCAAGATATCAAGATCAGCCAACAAGTGTCTGTCTTTTATCAAGTACATAGCCACTTGATGCCTGCTCAAGACATTTGCGACTACGTTGGCCATCCCTGGATGGTACTGTAAGGAAATATCAAAGTCCTTCATCAACTCCAACCACCGTCTCTGCCTCATGTTGAGCTTCTTCTGTGTAAACACATACTTCCAGATCTTGTGATATGTAAAGATCTTCAACCGCTCTCCGTACAAGTAGTGCTTCTACAGCTTAAGAGCAAAAATAACTGCTGCCAATTCTAGGTCATGGGTAGGGTAATTATTCTCATAAGGGCATAATTTCCTGGAAACATAGGCAATCACCCTCCCATTCTGTTGTAACACACAACCCAAACCTTTATCCGAAGCATTACTATATATAGAAAATACTCTTATCCCTAATGGCAACGTCATTACTAGACCTGTAGTCAACTTCTTCTTCAGCTCCTCAAAAGCAACCTGACACTCCTTAGTCAAGACGAACTCCCTATCCTTCCTGGTTAGCCTAGTCATCGGCTCCGCAATCTTGGAAAAATTCTGAACAAATCTCTGATAATAGTCTGTCATCCAAGAAAACTCCTGATCTCTGCCACTGAACTTGGGATAGACCACGAATCAACTACTAAAATCTTTTTTGGGTCTACTGAGATCCCGTCTCCTGCAATCACATACCCGAAGAATTAAACCTTGTCAAGGAAGAACTCATACTTCGAAAGCTTGACATATAGTTTATCCTTCCTTAGGGTCTCAAGAACTATACTCAGGTGCTTCTCATGCTCCTCCGGGGTCTTCAAAAAAATTAATATATCATCAATGAAGACCACAACAAACTGATGTAGATACTGATAGAATACCTTATTCAGCAGGTTCATGAATACCGCCAGGGCATTGGTCAGCCCAAACGGCATTACCAAGAAGTCAAAATGCCCATACCGAGTCCTGAAAGCTGTCTTCGGAATGTCTTCCTTTTTTTACTTTCACCTGGTGGTACCCTGATCTCAAGTCTATCTTCGAGAATACCTTCACTCCGTTCAACTGATCAAACAAATCGTTAATCCGCAGCAATAGATATTTAATCTTGACATTGAGGTTGTTGAGTGTCCTGTAGTCGATACACATACGTACCGACCCATCCTTTTTCGGTATAAATAATACTGAAGCATCCCATGGTGATGAACTAGAGCGGATGGAGCCCTTTTTTGCAACTCATCTACTTGCTTCTTCAACTCCTCCAGTTCGTTGTTGTTTATCCTATAGACGTGTTGTGATATCGGCTCGGTGTTTGGTACTAATTCTATAGAGAACTCAAAATCTCTGTCTGGTGGCAACCCCGACAACTCCTCTGAAAAGACGTCCATATACTCCGTAATTAATGGATGTGGCATCTCCTTCTCTTCCACTATAGCTCCACATAAGTCTTCTCGCTCTGCTCTATTTTTTCTCTGACAAACTCAAACTCTGGCTCTCCTGGCTGCTAAAACAAAACTATGCCTCTACGATAATCGATACTAGCATGATGTCTACTCAACCAATCCATCCCGAGTACTATGTCATAGCTCTGAAGTGGCATTATGAGTCGATATACGCTCAACTCTCGGCCTTCCAAAGAAACTCTTCGATCCTTGTAAACATAACTGACCAAGATACTGCCACCCCTATTCGTGATCTTGCAAGTCCTCGCCAACAGTTCAATCACAAGATGATGCTTCAAATTAAAAGATATAGATACAAAACTATGTGAACCACCAGAATTAAATAAAGTATGAGCTAGAAAAGAATCAAGATAGACTGAACCTGAAATAACATCTCCAACTGGCACCTTTTTCTCGACGATCAAGGCAAAAGCTTGCCCCTGCTGAGCACCTCTCTACTGTAGCTGGTGCTGTACAAACCTATGATACTGAGTCGGCAATGGAGGTCCTCTCTACTATCCCATTGGTGGTCTCATGGGTGCGCTCTGTGCCAGAGTGTCACGCCCCAGTCCCAAATACATAGGACTAGGAACACGTAAGCATGCCAGTCGCATGGATATGGCAACTCCAATATATGGAAACCATAACCCATACGTACGCTGTAATATGAATATAAACTCACATGTGGTATATATAATGTCACAAGTCACAGATATGCTAATCTCACCCACACAGCAAGTCATAGAAAAGAAATACTAAACTAGAATAAGGAGTCTGAAATATCTAAAATAATAGTCGGGTGGAGACAAATCCACTACCAATGACTATATCCAAAACTAAAATGAGAGAGGAGTATAAAATCTCCAATATAAAATAATATGAAGACAGAAGTGTATCAGCTAAAAGAATCCATCGCCAGATAATCAACGATGCTCAGAAGGTAAGACCTCCTCGACAGAAAATAATGCGTCAGGTCCAGGCCCGTACTCCTACAAATACTCAAGAGCAGATACACCTGGCAGAGGACCAGGTCCTCAGAGGGACGTAACAAGATACAGAAAATATGAGCCAACTTGAATACAGTAAACATGCATATAATTTGAAAATAAATAAGTATGCTGTACAAGACAATCTATATGAATGCAAATGAGGACAACTTTTCGACGTATGGGCAAGGGTAGGCAACTCGATCTAATCCTCACAACCTCACGCTCGTCAGTGGACATCATCAGCCGATATACCGCTGGGGTAGCGACCCTCGGACTCCATCAATCGACATACCGCGGGGGTAGCGACCATCGGACACGACCCACCATAGTGCGTGCTAGTGACTACGGTATTACCAGAGTGGTTAAAAGCCCATACGCCTAATGATTGTCCTCTATGATACTAAGTGTCAAGTGTGTGTCAACATATCTAATATATAGTAATGACTGAAAGGAACTACACATGCAATAAATAAACAGAATGAAATAATTATACAGAAATATACTAAGCATGTAAAATACTGTAACAATTTGGCAGGGTATCTTGCCTGATAAGAAAGCTGCAAGGTGTACTGTCCATAAGTCAAACGCACAGGATCAAAAGCTATTGCCGCAGAACAAATATATCCGGATGTTGAAATAAACATCACCAACGTTCCCAGAATAAGCAAAATAGCTAAAAAGTACTTCCCTTTCGTCCAATTTGGACATAGGAGCAAAACGATAATTTTGGTTAAAAGTGGGGTCCACATGTGGCCCACTTTGTACCGAAAAATGTGCCAAGGATAACAGTCTCTAAATGGGACAAACTATAGGTCAAACAACTATAAATGTTAATACGAACCCAACGGTATGTCCAAATATGGATTCCGATGGGCCGAACAAAATTTTGTCCAAAAAGTCAACTATGGGGCTCGCCAATTAGCGATTTAGTCAACCGTCTCAAAATTGCATGAAAATTGGGTCACAGGACCAGCACGTTATCACGAGTCCAGTGGCGCAAGTTTCGTCATAATCTGACAAGCGTGCACAAAATACGCGCGAGTTCTAAAAAAGTTGCGACACGGTGTGTGTTCGCGGATACGGCCTGATTCCGGCGCGCACACGCATCCGAATCAGTGTCCACAAATTTTTACGTGTCCGATTATGCTGCGTACACCGTTCGGTACACTTGGTATACGGCAGGGCGGTCCCGTTTGGCGGGGCGCGCTCCATTTTCCAACTTTTGGAAATCTGGAAAAAGTGGGTTCGCACAGTTTTGTGACGAATTTAACTATGTCCACAGCAACTAATAATATAGGATTATTTAACAGAAAATAAACTAGGTCAAGTATTCTTCATGTATCAAAAAGAATCACCGAATTTGGATCTCTGTGGAGGGAGATACGAACTCGGCAATATGGGTGGTCATCGCAGTTTTCTACGATCCCAGAATTGGGTCTGCTCGCGCCCACTTTGGACGCTGTTTTTAGCCTAGGGGTACACATTTTCCGAGGTTGGCTATAATACAACTATGGAAGAGGGTTAAGGGGTGAGCATACCGGTGAAGACGGAACGGCGTTTGGTTGAGCGAGTCAACGGAAAACAATTCCGGAGCGAAGGTGCCTCGTGTGAGAATTTGCATTACGCGAGGTCGGAGTCGTCGGGATGGTTTGGATGGCTTGGCGGGGCTTCTCTGGCTGCGGTGACGGCTCTAGATGGGAAGAGGAGGTTTGGAGATTTATGTTAGGGTTTTTGAGATATATATATATATATATATATATATATATATATATATCTACTATATAATGCCAAAACTAGGCTTCACCGTGAAAAATTTTCGTTCCAAAAATACCCTTCAACATATTTAGTAATTAAAAAAAATACCTACAATAAATTTCAATGACAACCATTTAAGAGATGCAATAATGACAACAATTTAAGAGATGCAATAAATTTCACTGACAATCAAAGGGTTCATGCTAAAGTAAACTAACTCATCAACATCATTCACTACAATATACGTGCAAAGCACGTGCATATAAATATATATAATAGGAAGAGAGAGGGTGAGTTGGCTCGGCCGAAGGGGGTGAAGGGGTCGGGTCTGGATCATTGCTGAAGGGGCGGGTCTGTGCTAACGCACAGTTGTTGAAGTATGGGAACAATTAGTTGGCATTTAGTAAGTTTGCTAAAGGCTGAAGGGAATAGCAAATTCGCTGAAGCATGCATTCTTAGCAAATTTGCTAAGGAATGGATTAAGTATGTTATGTTATTATTATTACTTTTATTATTATTATTAGATTCTTATTTAATTATTTCTTTTACTTTCTTTTCTTTTCCTTTCTAAATGTACATATACATATATATATTTGTGTATACATATATATTATATATATACTCATAAGAAAATTCATGGATTAGAATAATGCACACTATTAGGCTAGCAACTGCTCAAGGGGTCTCCTACATGGAATAAATTCCGAAAAATTCCTAATGGTCCCATAAATCCTCTAAGTGCCCGAACACCTAAAATAAAAATTAATAAAAATCTATTTCTCCTATTTAGCACATAGTTACCATAATTAAATTATTAATTAATAAAAATAATAAATACAATTTTAAAAAAAATAGGGGTTTTACATTCTACCCAACTTACAAAATTTTGTCCTCGAAATTGACACTAACCCATATTCATAATGATAACTATAACTATTACACTATATTGGTATCTAGTAGGACTCCTAAAACTTATGGTCTGTCATTCTAACACTTTCTCATTTATTGTCCATCCACTAATTTTATCATTCTCTAACTCGTCTACACTACCCAACTTACAAGAATTCTACTAATGGTCACCTTCTTTGAAGCTATTGTCTAGATTGTAAGGCAATTATATTTATTGGGTCGAGAATCTTGGGATACCTGTCTAGAATCTCATAACTATGACTTTTCTCATAACCGTCAAGTATCATAGTCTAATACTGCCACGCCACCTGGCCAGTATAGCTGCAAGTAATTCGACTACTCTACCAAAATTGTCTGGCGGCAACTGTCGCTACCTCGCCGACGATTTGTCATAGTCATCAGTTCGTAACAAGTGCCTTCAACTCTTTCCTAGGATAGTCTAAGTTTTTAGGGAGACACTTAAGGTCTTGACTAACTATTAGGGCTATGATCTAGCTCAAGTGATCTAACAATTTCTACTATGCTACATGGTGCTACTTAAGGGTTAAACTAATAAAGAATACAGATATTGTTATAGTGCATATATATATTAAGAACTCATCCTTAGTTATTAAGCATTACTAACACATTTATGTTTAACTAACAAAATAGGGGTGAGGTTGATATGAATCATACAATTCATAATGGCACGAAAGATAGGACTATGATAGGAAGAGTTACGCATGAGATAAGGAGTGAATATAAAAAAAGAAAATGAGTCACCCAAGAGGGCGAGATAAGGATAGGGGAAGAATACTACTACTGCTACTCCCGTCATCTATTAGCATCGCGTGTATGCCATCTGGATAGAATAGAAATATATCCTCATAACTACTAGACTACCATATATATAATTCTATATCTATTTGTGCATCTAAGATCTTGTGTCACAATGGGGTTATGAGTATGCAAAGACAATTATAACTAAAAGGTCATACCTGTATCTACGGCTTCCTGTGTCTGCTCTCCCATACTTGTCATAATGAGTGCTTGGCCTTGTCCTTGATTGATCAACTGGGGTCTAGTACCCTCCATTTGTGCAGACTGTAGAAGTAGTGGTGGGTCCCTCTGGTCTTCTATACTTGAGGGTGTATGCGGTGTTCCTGATTCTAATGCCATAGGTCTCTGGTTCTGTTTAGGACATTCTCGGGCTTGATGGTGACTTGATCCACATATCATGCACAACCCCAATCGACGATGACAGTCTCTTAGAATATGACCTATCTTACAACAATAGTGACAAGTACGGAGCTCCTTGGTTGGATATGGTGCAGCACTATCTGATTGCTGGCGTGTCAAAGGGTGTCTAATGGGTCCTCCTTGCTGTGTCCTTACTGCTCCCTGATAAATTCTCTGTTGAATTCTGCTGCCTTTGCTGATGGCCTCCTGGATCCTGGCCTCTGTCAATAACTCGGCATAAGAGATCCGGGACTGTGAGCTAGTGTAGTGCTGGAGCTCCCGAGTCAGCCCACGGTGAAACCTCTTAGCCTTCTCTAAGTCATTAGGTATTAGGACTGTGCCATACTTACTGAGACGGCTAAATTCTGCGTCATACTCATCAACCATCTTGTCCCCTTACTCTAGATGGAGGAACTGATCGTACAATGTGTCCCTTACTGTATTCGGGAAGTACTTCCTCTCAAAGCATTCCAAGAATTGTTCCCAAGTCTGAAGCGTACCCAACTGGCGCTCCATTGATTCCCACCAGTGATGTGCGTTGCCTTCTAACTGAGTCCTCACGCCTATCATCCATAGGTCAGAAGGTAATTATGATGCCCCCAACAACTTCTTGGTATTGGCAATCCAGTTCGTGGTCTCCTCTGGGCTCTCATTACCCTTATATGGCTTAGGGCCCATCTGCACAAAGTCCTTGACTGAACCAACCCGAGCTTGTGGTACTGAAGCTAGTGCCTGGGTTGGTACAGGGGCTAGTGCAGCCATTCTCTCAAGTGCTGCCAGAAATTCTAGCCTCTGCTTTGCTGTTTGCTTCCTTTGTTCTTGCATTATCATCTGGAAGAATTGGAACAGCTGCGCTTGGCCATCTTGCGGTGCTAGTGGAGCTGGAAAAGTCCCATTAGGTATCATGGAAGGAGTTGATGGAATTTGATTGTTAGTCAGTCCATCCGGTCCGGGAAGAAGAGGTGTCGTTGAGGTCACTCCTAGTGGTTGGTCGTCGTCCCCTAGAGACGTGTTATCCCCGGTGGCGGCATGCCCGTTATTCAAATTCATCTCTCTGCAAGAGATGGACGAAGGATTAAGAAGAGTACATAAATCAAGCAGGATGCAAGAACTTAAGTAGGACATATTGGAAGGAAGGTAAGTTATAGTCAAGTGTGGATGAGATCAAAAATTCTAATCCTAGGTGCAGGCCCGTTCGGTACAGTTACGTAACCGAAACGGCTAACTTGACCTGCATGGGCCACCACAAAAACATGTCACGCCCCAGTCCCAAATACGTAGGACTAGGAACACGTAAGCATGCTAGCCGCATGGATATGGCAACTCCAATATATGGAAACCGTAACCCATACGTACGCTGTAATATGAATATAAACTCACATGTGGTATATATAATGTCACAAGTCACAGATATGCTAATCTCACCCACACAGCAAGTCATAGAAAAAAAATACTAAACTAAAATAAGGAGTCTAAAATATCTAAAATAATAGTCGGGTGGAGACAATCCACTACCAATGACTATATCCAAAACTAAAATGAGAGAGGAGTATAAAATCTCCAATATAAAATAATATGAAGACAGAAGTGTATCAGCTAAAAGAATCCATCGCCAGATAATCAACGATGCTCAGAAGGTAAGACCTCCTCGACAGAAAATAATGCGTCAGGTCCAGGCTCGTATTCCTACAAATACTCAAGAGCAGATACACCTGGCAGAGGACCAGGTCCTCAGAGGGACGTAACAAGATACAGAAAATACGAGCCAACTTGAATACAGTAAACATGCATATAATTTGAAAATAAATAAGTACGCTGTACAAGACAATCTATATGAATGCAAATGAGGACAACTTTTCGACGTATGGGCAAGGGTAGGCTACTCGATCTAATCCTCACAACCTCACGCTCGTTAGTGGACATCATCAGCCGACATACCGCGGGGGTAGCGACCCTCGGACTCCATCAATCGACATACCGCGGGGGTAGTGACCATCGGACACGACCCACCATAGTGCGTGCTAGTGACTACGGTGTTACCAGAGTGGTTAAAAGCCCATACGCCTAATGATTGTCCTCTATGATACTAAGTGTCAAGTGTGTGTCAACATATCTAATATATAGTAATGACTGAAAGGAACTACACATGCAATAAATAAACAGAATGAAATAATTATACAAAAATATACTAAGTATGTAAAATACTGTAACAATTTGGCAAGGTATCTTGCCTGGTAAGAAAGCTGCAAGGTGTACTGTCCAGAAGTCAAACGCACAGGATCAAAAGCTATGACCGCAGAACAAATGTATCCGGATGCTGAAATAAACATCACCAACGTTACCAGAATAAGCAAAATAACTAAAAAGCACTTTCCTTTCGTCCAATTTGGACACAGGGGCAAAATGGTAATTTTGGTTAAAAGTGGGGTCCATATGTGGCCCACTTTGCACCGAAAAGCGTGCTAATGGTAACAGTCTCTAAATGGGACAAACTATAGGTCAAACAACTATAAATGTCAATACGAACCCAACGGTATGTCCAAATGTGGATTTCGATGGGCCGAACAAAATTTTGTCCAAAACGTCAACTGTGGGGCCCGCCAATTGGCGATTTAGTCAACCGTCTCAGAATTGCATAAAAATTGGGTCACAGGACTAGCACATTACCACGAGTCCAGTGGCATAAGTTTCGTCGCAATCTAACAAGTGTGTACAAAATACGCGTGGGTTCCACAAAAGTTACGATACGGTGTGTGTCCGCGGATACGGCCTGATTCGGACGCGCACACGCGTCCGAATCAGTCCCCACGAATTTTTACGTGTCCGGTTACTCTGCGTGCACTATTTGGTTCACTTGGTACACGGCGGGGCGGTCCCGTTTGGTGGGGCGCGCTCCATTTTTCAACTTTTGAAAATCTAGAAAAAGTGGGTTCGCGCAGTTTTGTGACGAATTTAACTATGTCCACAGCAACTAATAATATAGGGTTATTTAACAGAAAATAAACTAGGTCAAGTGTTCTTTATGTATCAAAAAGAATTACCGAATTCGGATCTCTGTGGAGGGAGATACGAACTCGGTAATATGGGTGGTCACCGTAATTTTCTGCGATCCCAGAATTGGGTCTGCTCGCGCCCACTTTGGACGCTATTTTTCGCCTAGGGGTACACATTTTCCGAGGTTGGCTATAATACAACTATGGAAGAGGGTTAAGGGGTGAGCATACCGGTGAAGACAGAATGGCGTTTGGTTGAGCGAGTCGACGGAAAACAATTCCGGAGCGAAGGTGCCTCGTGTGGGAATTTGTAGTGCGCGAGGTCAGAGTCGTCAGGATGGTTTGGATGGCTTGGCGGGACTTCTCTGGCTGCGGTGATGGCTCTAGATGGGAAGAGGAGGTCTGGAGATTTAGGTTAGGGTTTTTGAGATATATATATATATATATATATATATATATATATATATTTAATAGGAAGAGAGAGGGTGAGTTGGCTCGGCCGAAGGGGGTGAAGGGGTCGGGTCTGGATCATTGCTGAAGGGGCGGGTCTATGCTAACGCACAGTTGTTGAAGTATGGGAACAAGTAGTTGGCATTTAGTAAGTTTGCTAAAGGCTGAAGGGAATAGCAAATTCGCTGAAGCATGCATTCTTAGCAAATTTGGTAAGGAATGGATTAAGTATGTTATGTTATTATTATTACTTTTATTATTATTATTAGATTCTTATTTAATTATTTCTTTTACTTTCTTTTCTTTTCCTTTCTAAATGTACATATACATATATATATTTGTGTATACATATATATTATATATATACTCATAAAAAAATTTATGGATTAGAATAATGCATACTATTAGGCTAGCAACTGCTCAAGGGGTCTCCTACATGGAATAAATTCCGAAAAATTTCTAATGGTCCCATAAATCCTGTAAGTGCCCGAACACCTAAAATAAAAATTAATAAAAATCTATTTCTCCTATTTAGCACATAGTTACCATAATTAAATTCTTAATTAATAAAAATAATAAATATAATTTTAAAAAAAATAGGGGTTTTATACAGAGCTCCGCCCTGAGCAGGACGAGCTAGAGCTCTAGGAAAAGCCCTCAACTGGTGGTCTCCTGATCCGCAGAATAAATACTGGCCCAATCTTATCCTACACGCATCCCATCCATGTCCCTGTTTCTTGCAGAATAGGCAAGGAATAGCTGGCCTGTGGATCTTGTACGCCTGTTACACTAGCGCTCTAGCGAGTACAGGGTACTATTGTCTCGGCTGCTGGAAGCGTCTCTAATGTTGTTGTTGAAAGTGAGGCCGCTTTGTTGGGCCCGTGCTAGTACTGGATCCTCCTATGTCCCTCGGACTCTAGGAACCAAGCTCTAGATCATCTTCTACCCACCGTGTCTGCCTCAGAATCTCCTTAAAAGTAGTGGTGGGATCTCCATTATATGTGATTTGTTCTCCTTATTTAGGCCCTTTCTGAACTTCCTGGCCTTTCCTCTGGGGTTCTGTCCCTCCATAAAGTGGCCTAATCTGTAATACTCTGCCGCATACTAATACACCGTCATACCTTCCTGAACGAGATACTAAAACTGGCTCTCTAGAGATGTCAAAGCCACATATGGAAAGAACTATTCCTTGAAGAGCTCCTTAAAAGCTCCCAAGTAAGTCCTGGTACTGAGATCTTGGGGTACATACTGAACCAAGTCAATTCAATGTCAAACATCATGCTTCCTGCGGCCTCTACCTACAACCTCTCTGGAATCTGCGCCAGTCGCAGGTTCCTCTCAATGTCTTCTATCCAATCATCAGCATAAAGAATTCCCTCGGTGCCTTTAAAATCCTTCGGCCCCATCCTCTTGAACTCTATGATAGTCCTTGGCCTCGGCTGCTGCAGGGTAAACTGAGGTAGTATCGTCTGTAGCTGGACTAAGGAGATCTCGTCGAGCACAATCCAGTGGGCATTCTCAATGTCCTATCTCATAACCTCTGACTGACGCTGTTGTTCCTCCATCATTTACTGAAAGAGAGTAAATATCTACGTCTGATCGACTGCGGGTGGTAGAGGTAGAAGATCCTCTGAGACTGTCGGTGATTTCCTCTATACCGGAGGTGGAATACCCCCGAAAGCTGCTGCAGAAATGCTCACCTGGATCGGTGAAGCGGACCTCTGAACTAAAGCTGCTAGAACAGTGCCTGCTGGTGCTGCCCTCAGAGGCGACGAAGTGACCGACCTAGTTGAAACTGCGCTTGAGCACTGAAAATGCATGTTCGACGGCATCCTGAAGATAGATTGAATAAATGAATCAATATTGAATAAGATACGATATCATCAAATAAGGACAGAATTATTCAAAGTAAAGCAAGCATTCAAATGGATAAGGATAACAAAATAGATATTTAGAAATATTCCCCAATTGTGATTGAGTATGCTATCATCCTATATCCAATATCCTATATCCTATATCCTATATCCTAAAATAGGTCATAGCAGTACTCTAGGTGAGTACTACTACGATATCGCTCTAATTGTGACTCTCGACTTGCATGGGCCACCACTAAAAATATGTCACGACCCGCACCCAGAACAAGGGCATGAGTAGGGATCCATGCCCAGCCTACGTTACAGCATCTTTAGTAGAACGTTGTCGGGATCAACCTTACTATCTAATTATCCCATACAATATATATGATACCTGCCAATGTTATCTCAACTCCCAACTGAGAAACAATATAGTATATGATAATTGTAAACAATAATCAATCACAAAATAAAACTAAAGGAGGATGGAAGCACAATATGGAATAAAAGGGAGAACATAAGAGTAACAATACATCCACAAGTCCGAAATAATATATGCATGCCCATGAGTCTAGAATAAGACTAATATAATATCATATATATATATATATATATATATATATATATATATATATATATAAAATCCTTTAATGACTCGTCATCCTGCGGCCCATAATACATGGGACACTGATCCACAAGCCAATCATCTGAAAAATATATCCAGTCAAGATTAGAGCAAATTACATAGCTCTTAAAGCAGTTCTAAAAACATAATAGAGCATATAACATATAATAGAAAAGAATAAAAGATAACTAGCCATAAGAAATAGAATGAACTAGAGTGAACAGGTAATATACTGGAATGAAGAACATGTAATATGAATAACTATAATTTAAATAAATAAAACTAGCTAATGTGCCATAGAGTACAAGTTTATTATGTGATCTATTTGGATTGAATATGAATACAATATGGTAAATCGATTACACGTGTTATATATAATTGATATGTACATGAATACACTTGGGCTTGATCACATAACCAACTCCTACTCCCCCATCCCTAACCAATACTAATGGATCCAATAATGACACGTTAAGAACACGAATATAGGCACACTGAACACAAGCAGTGTGTGAACATGAAGTACACAGTAATTAGTACTTGATACATATGGTAAAATATATGTGAAGGAGTACCCGCTGAACAAGGTAGGGGATAACATCCCATGACAGGATCCATATAGTACCAGTCCATGTAACCACTGTATCGAAATTAAGTATACAGTTCTAGAATATATGATATATACACCATCATGAAATAAAAACTAACAGAGAGTTGTACTCGCCTTTGGTCCTGAGCAAGGTGTGTCTCTCGATGCCCAAACTGGTGTCACACTCCTATTTAGGAAGCATCAAGTTAATTTGTGTAATATAAAAGAAATGGATTAAAATGCATGCCTTTAGGTCAATTTCTAAGTCTCACTAGGTCCATAATAGGGTTAGTTGTCTATAATGACCACTATCTAGCTAAAACTAGCTATACTAAGTATTACCTTATAGTATTAGCTATAACAGGTATTAACACTAATACACTAGCTAGTCTACTCACTAACTTATCTAACTTACTGATATCAAATTAAAACTTAGCTTATTTACTAACTACACTTAACTGATACATCTTCCCACTTTTAACACCCTTCCCCAAACCCCTACTTGATCTGGTATGAGCTTCCCTTGCTGTGCAATATTGTGCACATCACATCTAAGTCTTCCCCCTCACTTAAACATTTAATACCTAGTGATGTGTCCCCCTACCTAACTGTTAACACCTCGAGTTCAGTTGATATAGGTGCAAGAGGGAATATTCCTAGGTACTCAAGCCCTCAACCTTCCTCATGTATTACTTCCTCACATTATTGCTAATGTCTTCTTCTCGAATTCTTCCTTGCTAAACATTATTGTGCATCCATCCAGTTGAACCACACCTCTCAATACTCTACTAAACCTGATACTCCATGTTGTTGTTACCAATTCACATCAGTTAACTGATATAGCATGGTTCAGGGACCTATTATATACCCACTCCCAATTCTCTCCTCTTCATAACTTATATCCACTAGCCCAAGCATTCAACTGCTCTACTGCTACTAGAAAATAATATGACACTTAACTAACATAAATCACTAACTAATATAAACTAATACTTACTGATATATAATACACACTAACTTATCCCTCCTCATAACACTCCTAAAGACTCTAACTCCCAGCTTCCTATTGCACCAGGTCTGTGCAAGGTTAATGTCTACACTAATTTAAGCCATATTTTCTCACTGCTAACCACTACTTCTAACAGCAGTGATTATATGCAAATGTACAAGTCTCTCCATCAATACCCTACATGCCCCTTCAACATACACTACAGCAGACCAACCTTGTTGTTGCTATTTGCTGCAGTTGGTCTACTACTTGAACCCCTTCACTGCCTCCTACTCCAACTGCAACTCCTATGTTCTTCCCTAACTAAATAGTGTCTACTACCAAGTGACCAACAGTTGTTTCTACATCAACTCCCTTCAGTTCAACACTTGATCATTCTCCTCCAGTGCCTGAACTCAAGCCTCCAAGACCCCATTGCCTGCTACGATCTGACCTGCTGGATACCCCAAACTCCTTCTAATATGATCTGCAAGCCAATGTACCCACATTCGAGTTACCCCATAGTAGTGCACCACTGACTACTAACTATTGTATGTGTTGTTGCTTTATCTTGGTCTGAACCAACAGAAATTAGTTTCCCCAACTGCCACATTGTAATGTAGTGCACAGCCCGAACCTCTCAAGCATACACATAATACAGGTATTAGAGCACAGTCCAACCCCTCACATCTGACACACCCAATATCTATATATAAAACACACACAAATATATACTTATATATAATTAATAATATATATGTATACACATGTATCATATACATATATATAGTAAACATATACACTATGAGCACTTAGACAAATACTTGGCATACTATAGCATGATACTCCATGATACACACCCAATAAAGATGCCAAAATCTAATTTATCCATGATAACTATTTCTACATATCACATATATAATATAATAGCTAATACAACTTGTTACAATGAGAATTGAGGATTAATTGCACAAAATATCTAAATTGAGCTATGTATCACACCGTATCACAAAATACCGTGATACGGCCTACACGTATCCATTTGTGGACAGATACCTAGTCTCGCAATCCCGATCTAACTCTAATACGACTAAATTGGTGTTATGACACACACTTGGTGTGTCCACCTCGTAATTCCCCTAAAATTAATATAAAAACCTATGTAGAGACCACAATACTCAACCAAAACAACTAGAATTTGTTCATATTGGTAGCCCTATGCCATGTGGTTATTCCTAGAGGTCTCATGCATGACTTAGAAGATAGAATAGGAAGGAATTTAGAAATTACCAATTGGGAGATGGATTCCAATGAAAACTAAACTGTAAACGATCCGGACACGATCTCTCCATTACGACTCCTCCTCCTTCTTGTGCTCCTTGATTCTTCAAGCTCCAAGATCCTTGTGGAATGAGAATGAGAGGAAAAATAGAGGTGAATTGAGTGAGAATTTAATGGAGGAAATGGTGAAAAATTGGGTATCTAATTTCTAGATCTAGAATGAATGTAAATGAGAGGAGAGAGAGACGAGATCCCCCTCTAGTAGTGGTCGACCCCTTCCTAAGTCACATATAAATATCCCATGTACCCCTCCATGATGTATTATGGTGAAATAATCAGGGAGGGCTATTTGGGTAGTTTCTAACTAATTATAATTAACTAATTCTCCCTAATTAATTAGTAAGAATGGTCTAATGGGATTGGGTCCAAGTATCACTACCACATTTTTTAGGAAGGGTATTTTGGTTATTTTCTTAATTAAATAATTTATTATGCATGTTAATATTTAATCCTTCTATTATTTATTTATTTTTCTAGGCTACATGATAATTTGGACTTGTGTTAGTGGACATAACTAGTTTAGATTGGACTCATGGACCAATATTTTGGTTATTTTTCTAGGCTACATGATTATTTTATTTCAATTCTAGATCTAGAATTTCTCTCTTCCAAATTCCTTCATCCCTACACCAATCCCTACCCAAATTCTCTTCAAATTCCTTTATCTAATCACCATTGAAGGCAATAGGAACGAGGAGGAGGCAAGGATCTACAAGGAGGAGGAATGAGCACAAGTTGAAGGCTCTTGACACTCATTCGGAGACTTGCATTGGGAATTCATCTCCTAATAGGTATAATTCAGAATGTTCCTTCTAATTAGACTATATTTCTGTAATTAAATTATTAGGAACCCTCTCATGTACTAGGGATATCCATAGGAAGAAAAATTAGGTTCATAGGAGGCCCATGAAGAAAATTATGATATATTTTGTGCCAATTTTGGGGGAATTCTGAAATTGGCACATCATGTATTTATCAATAGGTTAATTAGACCAAATTAACTGGTGTTTGGTTCTGTGAGACTAGTGTCGTGTCCACAAATGGATACGTGTAGGCCGTATCACTATAATTTGGTGATACGGGTTAATTTGGAGGGTTTTCCCTTTGACACGAGTGATACACATGTCATATTTTAACACGGACATGTAGATAAGTAGCTAAATCTTCGTAGTACTTCTAATTATGATTCTAGACTTACTCGTGTTCTTCGAGACACGTTTGGTGGTACGGTTGAGCCATATCGCAAGTGTATCATAGATTGAGTGTGATACGGGTGCATGCAATACACGTGTTTGATAATTGGATATTCTTTTAAGTTATATATATATATATATATATATATATATATATATATATATATATATTGCTTGTTAATTGTGGTGTTAGATAGATGTATTAGTTGTATACGGACTGATTTGGATGTGTGGGTTGATGGTGGGTGTACCAACTATTTTGGAGTTCACTATGGATTATTTTACAATGTGTTGCAGTATGTTTGGGTCACTGTGAGTGATAGGTATGAATGAGGAGGGGACTGTGCACAGAGTGCACAGTCGAGTGATGTAGGTTAGTGATCGGGATGTGCACACAAGTGTGGGCAGCTAGGCAGGAGGAAGTTGCCACTGGTTGGCAGCAGTGTGGAGGGGTAAGGCTGTGCACTCAAGTGCACAGCAGTAGGAGTGAGCAGCAACAGTGCTGCTAGAGGCAGCAGCAACAACAACCATGGTCAGGGGGTCGGGTTTTGTAGGTTGGAGTTTTGTAGTTAGATTTAAGTTAGTTGTTAGTTGGAGATAAATTTATGTGTGTTAGTGATTGGAGTTAGATATTAGTAAAAAGTTAGTATTTGATATATGAATATTTTTATTGTGTAAGTTATATGTTAGATGAGAGTATGTGTTAGTTATTCGTAATATATGTTAAGTGGTATTTTTTATATGAGTTAGTTATAGGTAAGTGTGTGATATATGTATATATATTAGATATTGGTATAGTGTGTGTATAGTACATGTTATGATACTTAGTATTATATATTTAAGCATGTGTAGGTAAGAATTACCTAGTGTTACTAATCTGAAGTAAGGTAAGGTAATGGAGTTGGTATTGGGTCAAGATGGGTTAGATAGTGTGATACTGGGTTGGCTCAAAGCCAAGGTATCCATTAGTACTAATTTAACTAGGAATACTAGTATATTGTATATCTATTCTACTATATAATGCCAAAACTAGGCTTCACCGTAAAATTTTTCATTCCAAAAATACCCTTCGTTACATTTCAATATGTATTAACATTGATAAGGATATCTAAGTAATTAAAAACAGTAATTAAATACGTATTAAATATATGTATGTATGCATGAGGCAACTTCGGGAATGATAGTTAATAAAACAAAGAAATGCATGCATGCAAAGTAGGTAGTTTGGAGAATAAAACAAAATTTAATAAAGCATGCAAGCAAAGTAGGCACATGAGCTCAAGAGATAAGAGAAACCTTTCTTATTCCCGTCATTTAATTTCTTCCAACTTTCATGCTCTTGCCTATTATATTTTTACCTATAATAAAATTAAGAAATTGTCGTTTGCTATTTTAATAAACTATTTTTTTTCCAAGTAATATGAAATACGTGCAACGCACGTGCGTATATACTAGTATGTATAATTTATATAGTATTTATATATATATATTTTACGTATCTTTCGATATGGTATAGTACTAATATCCCAACATAGCTAGTATAGCCTAGATACGTAGAGTATGGACCCAATATTCTAGAGAGGGACTCATACAACCTAAAAATATCTAGTTTGGCCAAGTTTGACAAGTTTATTCTTGTATTTCCTTATTCTTGTATATTTTTGTCATGCTCTATTCATCTTGTATATGCTCCATATTTACTGATACATAGTTTTTATTTTTTATTGGAACTGTTGTTAGAGGTGTACTTTGCTCGAATTCTGACTGGATATATTTTTTCCAGATGACACTGAGGAGTGGTATCCTACTCATTACGGGCCTCAAGACGTAGTTGATTTAGAGCTAGAGACTGTATCTCAGGAGGGACTCTTTCCATTTGAGATACAGGACACCTTATCTATAGCTCAGTAGATAGGTTATTTATTTTTGTACTGGATTTGTCTCCAGCTTTGACTGCTAGCATTATATTTTTGGTAACTCTTGGGTATTATTTCTGTCTTATGAGATGTATCTTGACTCTTCAGTTCCATATATTCTATTCGTACATTGTTACATCTTATAGTTCTATAATTGAGTATTTATATTTCATTGGTGGCACTAGATGTCTTGATGATCATTATTGCTAGATAACATAGTTTACCCAAACAATATTCTATCGTTGATGCTACGGTGTAGGCTGGACATTGTTCACTACTCGTGGGTCCACACCGGGTGTGGGTCATGACACATTTTTAGTGGTGGCCTGTGTAGGTCTTCGAGGTCACAAATAGTGTGATTCGTAGTGGTGCTCTGATTTGAGTACTATTGTGAGCCTATTTCAGGATATAGGATATAGGCTATAGGCTGAGGATACTCAATCACAACAAGGAAAAAAACTCTATTGTTCATTTTCACTCTTTTTCCTTGATAATTGATACTTGATCTTTGACTATCTTTCTTTGAATATATTATATCATGTGCTATATTGATTATTTCCTTTTGCTTTGCCTCCGGATGCCGCCTAAGACTCGATTACGGCAGAGAGGAGTAGTTTCTGAGAGATCTGCGACTTTTCGAGGGCCTGTACCAGTCACTTCTTCAGTGATTGGCGTATCAGCTGTGTTCGGGGATCCAACTCTGGCACAGAGGACTATTTTAACTGTATCTGAGGGACTTCCACCTCCACCTTCCATGTCGACAAATACGACTCAAGTGTTCACATTATTTTGTAAGATGATGGAGGCTCCGAGGGCCCAGTCAGAGACTCACCAGAGGCAGACCAACGTGTTACGGTAGGGTATTGAGAGTGCTCATCAGCTTTCCCTTGCTATAGGACAAAGAGGAGCTATGGTCTAGTAGCAGGTTGCTTAGCAGATTACCCAGCTTCGGTCGGGTAATTTCTAAGATTTTAAGAAGCTGGAACCTCGGGTCTTCAAGGTAATCGAGGGCATCATTTATGCAGCTGATTGGCTCGAGGATATTGAGCATCTCATTAGGGTGTCATGTCTTGCTGAGGATCTAAAGGTTGATGCAATAGGACTTTAGTTGTTCGACAACGCCCGCACTTGGTTCAGGAATGAGCCACTTCTTGCTGATACGGGACAGTCTTGGGAGGTATTCAAGGACCTCTTCAAGAGAAAGCTCTTTGCTTGGGCGAACATATTGGACTTGGGGAGGCAGTTTGAGGAGAGCATGTCAGTGGTGGAGTACGCCGCAGAGTTCGATAGGCTGAGCCAATGTATAGAGTATTTGGTGAGGAGGCCAGAGGTTCGAGCTATCCGCTTTCGTAAGGGTCTGAACTGAAAAGTGAAGATTCTTATTCCGTCTTTCTATTAGATGTATTAGGAGATACTTACAGAGGCACGCAAGGTTGAGCGGGAGTTGACTTAAAGCCCAAGAGAGACCATGATTCTTTTGTGGGAGCTAGTAGTAGTGCAGGGCCTGCTAAACGTCCTTATTTCCAGTCTAGTCCTTTTTAGCAGCCACACCAAACTCCAGCTAGGGCGTCAATTCACCAGGCACTTTAGCAGCAGCAGAAACAGTCAGCTCCCTGCCACTTCTGCAAGAAACCCGGCCAGATATGGGAAGTTTGCAGAAAAAGGTTAGTATTGTCTGTATTGAGGCACAAAGGGGCATCAGATGAGAGATTTTCCTATTTCTTCTCGTCGTGCAGCTCAGGGAGCAGCTGTATCTCAGATAGCACAGGCGAGGCCACCTATAGTATAGCAGAGGGGATCGCCACTTTTGACCCAGCAGCAGCGTTACGCCCAGCACCAACATCAGACAGGTGCACCTCAGGGATGAGTGTTTGCTATGATGTTCTAGGAGGTCGAGCCTACCGGAGATGTTATCGCAGGTTATGTTATCCTCGATTCTATTCTAGCTTTAGCATTGTTTGATAGTGGTGCTTACCATAGTTTTGCATCTATTTCTTTTACTCTGAAGCATCATTTGGTAGCTGAGTATTTGCTTAGGACTTGCAAGATCATGACTGGGGGAGGCATTATCCTGGTTAGGATATTTACGAGGATCGAAGAGTTACTATGGGAGGCCGGGAGCTGAGTGCGTGTCTACTTGTAATGCCACTTTCAAGCTACGATATTATACTCTGAATAGATTGGTTGAGTAGACACCATACTATTATAGATTATATAGGAGGTAGATTTTTGTTTAGCCCACCAAGAGAGCCAAAGTTTGATTGCTAGGGGAGCTTCGGAGCAGGAAAAAGACATTATTTGTGGAGTTATGGTGGAATACAAGGAGTTGCCACATCCTTTGATAGCAGAATTCTTGGATGTGTTTCCGGGGAAATTGCCAGGATTATCGCCAGATCGAGATGTTGAGTTCTCTATAGACTTGGTGTCAGGTGCAGAGCCAAATTTATAGTAGGTCTATAGAGTGAACAACAGCGAGCTGGTTGAGCTAAAGAAGAAAGTGGGTGAACTACAAGATAAGGGGTTTATCATATCCAGTTCTTTAACATGGGGAGCCCTGGTATTATTTGTACCAAAGAAAGATGGATCGGTGCACATGTGAATCGATTACAGGGCATTAAATAATCTCACTATCAAGAGTAAATACCCGTTGCTATGAATTAATGATATGTTCGATCAGTTGAGTGGCACCAAGGTATTTTCCAAGATAGACTTGAGATCAGGCTACCACTAGATGAAAGTGAAGCCAGAGGACATTCCAAAGACTTTTTTTAGGACTCGGTATGGCCAGTATGAGTTCATGGTGATGTTGTTTGGGTTGACTAATGCCCCGATGGTATTTATAAATTTGATGAACAAGGTGTTCCACCAGTACCTTGACAAGTTCATGGTGGTATTACTTGATGATATTCTCATATACTCAAAAATACCAGAGAAGCACGAGGAGCATCTGCGAATTGTGTTGGATGTGCCGAGGAAGGAGAAGTTGTATGGGAAGCTATCCATGTGTGAGTTCTTCCTGGACAAGATAAAGTTCTTAGGACATATTGTGACTGGTGAAAGAATTTTAGTGGATCCAAAGAAGATCGCAGCAGTGGAGTCTTGGAAGACCCCGAGTTCAGTGGTAGAGATCAGAAGTTTCTTGGGTCTGGCAGGCTACTACAAGAAGTTTGGGCAAATTTTTTTAAAGATTGTTGAACCGATGACCAGACTAATTAGGAAGGACGCATAGTTTGTCTGGTCAGAGGAGTGCCAGGTTGATTTTGAGGAATTGAAGATGAGGTTGGCATCTACTCCTATTTTGACGTTGCCATCAGGGTTTGGAGGTTTCACTATCTATAGTGAGGCATCAAAAAAAAGGGCTGGGTTGTGTTCTTCAATAGAATGGGAAAGTTATTGCCTATACATCCAGGCAGTTGTGTTCTCATAAGAAGAACTATCATACCCACGATCTGGAGTTGGCAGCAGTCATCTTTGCCTTAAAATTATGGAAAAACTATCTGTATAGAGAACATGTAGAGATCTTCACAGACCACAAGAGCTTGAAGTACATTTTTATTCAGAAGGAATTAAATATGAGGCAACATCGATAGCTGGAACTAATAAAGAATTTTGACATATCCTTACAGTATCATCCAGGAAAAGCCAATGTATTTGTCGATGCCTTGAGCAGGTATCTGGTAACTTAGGACAGGTATTTGTTGGAGGATCTGGAAAGCTTGGGCATTGAGGTGATAGTCCCTGGTTTTGCCAAGCCGATATGGGAGTTGCAGATACACTCAAAGTTGATGGACAAGATTAAGCCAGCCCAGTATAAGGATGTATCTTTGAGGAGAATCAGAGCTCAGGTGAGAGCGGGATTGGAGGATGATTTCACCATTGCTGAGGATAGTTCTTTCCCACACAGTATAAGATTATGTGTGCCAATTGGGGAGCTACGTTAGAAGGTATTGTAGAAAGAACATCGTTCTCAGTATTCTATGAATCCAGGTGCTAACAAGATGTATCAGGATATACGAGAGAATATGTGGTGGTATGGCATGAAGAGGGAGGTGGCATAGTTTTTATCCAGATGTTTAGTGTGCCAGCAAGTGAAAGCCGAGAAGTAAAGGCCAGGTGGATTACTTCAGCCATTACCCATTCCAGAGTGGAAGTAGGAGCATATTAGTATGGATTTTGTGTCCGGACTTCCACGATCTCCAGGAGGAAAAGATGTAATTTGGGTCATCGTTGACAGGTTCACTAAGTCGGCCCACTTTTTGTCTTTTAAGGTGGGTTTGTCTACGGATAAGCTGGCAGAGATGTATGTGAGGCAGATCGTCAGGATACATGGGGTTCCCGTCAGCATAGTCTCAGATTGAGATAGTCATTTTATTTCTCATTTCTGGAGGAGTTTGCAAGCGAGTTTGGGCACCCAGCTTAAGTTTAGTATTGCATATCACCCTCAGAAGGATGGGCAGTCAAAGAGGACCATTCAGACTCTCGAGGATATGCTATGCCCCTTTATACAGGATTTCGGAGGATCTTGGGAGGATTATCTCTATTTCGTAGAGTTTGTTTATAACAACAGCTACCAGGCCTGTATAGAGATATCCCCATTTGAGGCTTTGTATGGTCGAAGATGTCGTACTCCCTTGCCATTGGATGATATTAGAGAAAGAGCCTTACTAGGACCAGAGATGGTGGTGGATGAAGTAGAGAAGGTTAAGCTGATTAGAGATAGACTTTGGGTGGCGTAGGACAGACAGCGGCATTGAGCCGATAGCCACCGGAGACGTTTGGAGTTTGAGGTATAGTTTAGATATTGTTTATGATTAATATTGGTTGTTTGTTATAGATTAAGTTCTTAAGGTTGTTTTTTGTTCTAGGTTGGAGGTTTGGTATTTCTGAGGATTTCTTCGACACGAGGCACAATTCTCTTTGGTGGAGGTGGAAAGCTTAGTCCGTGATTCATCGGACCCTTCAGTATTCTCGAGAGGGTCGGTGCAGTTGCCTATAGACTGGACTTTCCACCTACATTGGAGGGAGTATACGTCTTTCACGTGTCATAGTTGAGACGGTACGTGGCGGATCCTAGTCACGTATTGGATCACTTGGAGATAGAGATGGGCCCTACTCTTAGCTATCCAGAGCAACCGATTGAGATTTTGGATGGAAGAGAGAAGGTGATGAGAAACCAGACTATTCCTTTGGTATGCGTCGCATGAAGGCATCACTCTCCGGGTGAGTCTACCTAGGAGAGAGAGGATGAAATGTGAGAGCGGTACCCGTATCTATTTTTACCAAGAGATATGTTCTCCCTTGTTCTGTTTTGCTTTCCTATGGATAGTTTCGTCTTTGAATTTCGAGGACAAAATTATTTTAAGGGGGAAGACTTGTCACTACCACATTTTATAGGAAGGGTATTTTGGTCATTTTCTTAATTTAATAATTTATTATACATGTTAATTTTTAATTATTATATTATTTATTTATTTTAGTAGGATACATGATAATTTGTACTTGTGTTAGTGGACCTAACTAGTTTAGATTGGACTCATGTACCAACATTAATCCTAGTTAGATTTGAGCCCAACAAACAAGTACAATTCATTAAGTTAATAATTTAATTAGTTAAACCATTAGGAATAGAAGCTTCCTTCCCTAATCCTTTCCTTCATGACAAGCCCCAAGGGGTAATTTAGACCTTGTACATTTTTTGGTAGAGAGGGGAAGGGGCTTGCCATAGGGGAGAGAAGAGACTCTCCCTCTTCATTCATTTTATTTTAATTCTAGATATAAAATTTCTTTCTTCCAAATTTCTTTATCCCTACCCCAATCCCTACCCAAATTCCCTTCCAATTCCTTCTCTACTCACCATTGGAGGCTACTGAAATGAGAAGGAGGCAAGGATCTACAAGGAGGAGGAAGGAGCACAAGTTGAAGGCTCTTGACACTCATTTGGAGACTTGTATTGGGAATCCATCTTCCAATAGGTATAATTCAGAATTTTTCTTCTAATTAAACTCTATTTCTATAATTAAATCATTAGGAACCCTCTCATGTACTAGGGCTACCTATAGGAAGAAGAATTAGGTTAATAGGAGCCCCATGGAGAAAGTTATGATATATTTTATGCCAATTTTGGGAGAATTCTGAGATTGGCACATTATATTTTTGTTAATAGGTCAATTAGACCAAATTGATATGTGTTTGGTTGTGTGAGACTTGTGTCATATCAAAAAATAGATACGTGTAGGCCGTATCATGATAATTTGGTTATACAGGTTGATTTGGAAGGTTTTTTCTTTGACACGGGTGATACACATGTCATATTTTGACACGGACACGTAGATTAGTAGCTAGATCTTCGTAGTAATTCTAATTGTGATTCTAGACTTGCTCATATTCTTCGAAATACGTTTGGTGGTGTGGTGGAACCGTATCGCAAGCGTATCATAGATTGAGTGTGATACGGGTGCGTGCAATCCACGTGTTTGATACTTTGCTTTCTAATTCTTTGAGACTTGTGTATAGCTAATTGGATATTGATTTGAGTTATATATATATATATATATATATATATATATATATATATATATATATATATATATGATATAGCTTGTTAATTATGGTGTTAGATAGATGTATTAGTTGTATACGGACTGATTTGGATGTGTGGGTTGATGGTGGGTGTACCAACTATTTTGGAGTTCACTGTGGACTATTTTATAATATGTTACAGTGTGTTTGGGTCACTGTAAGTGATTGGTATGATGGCGGAGAGGATTGTGAACAGAGTGCACAGTCGAGTGCTGCAGGTTAGTGATTGGGCTCTGCACGCAGTAGGGAGTTGCCACTGCTTGGCAGCAGTATGGAGGGGGTAAGGTTGTGCACTCAAGTGCACAGCAGTAGGATTGAGCAACAATAGCAGTGCTGCTAGAGGCAGCAGCAGCAAGGCTGCTAGTAGTAGCAACAACCATGGTAAGGGGGTCAGGTTTTGTAGGTTGGAGTTGTGTAGTTAGATTTAAGTTAGTTGTTAGTTGGAGATAAGTTTATGTGTGTTAGTGATTGGATTTAGATATGATTAAGAAGTTAGTATTTGATATATGATTATATGTTGTTGTGTAAGTTATATGTTAGATGAGAGTATGTGTTAGTTATTAGTAATATATATTAAGTGGTATTTTTTATATGAGTTAGTTATAGGTAAGTGTGTGATGTATGTATATGTTAACTCTTAGATGTGAGCTATGATATATTAGATATTGGTGTAGTGTATAGTACATGTTATGATACTTAGTTAGTATTATATATTTGAGCATGTGTAGGTAAGAATTACCTAGTGTTACCAATTTAAAGTAAGGTAAGATAATGGAGTTGACTTAAGGTATTGGGTCAAGATGGGTTAGATAGTATGATACCGGGTTGGCTCAAAGCCAAGGTATCCATTAGTACTAGTTTAACTAGGAATACTAGTATGTAGTATATTTATATAACTTATATAGTATTTATATATATATATTTTATGTATCTTACGATACGGTATAGTACTAGTATCCCAACATAGCTAGTATAGCCTAGATACGTAGCGTATAGATCCAATATTCTAGAGAGGGACTCATACAACCTAAAAATAGCTAGTTTGACTAGTTTAACCTAGTATTGACCTAGTTTGACCATTTTGACCTAGAGTTGACTTTATGACCTAGATTTGAACTAGTTTGACTTATTTTTATTCCAAAATCTTGTATTGATGTAATATTCCATATTTAGGTCTTCGAGGCACTATTTCGGATATCTTCAATACTATTTACTAGATTTTAGGTGAGTACATTCTCTGATAGTTTCTCGTATATGATATCCTCTATGTTTCTTGTATTTAATGTAGATATCCTTGATTTTTTTTATACTTGGTTAAACGGATTGGTATTTTTTGGATCCTGTCATGAGATATTATTATTCATGAGATTCATGTGCATGTCTTGTGATTCCTGTACATGGATGAGACATTCTTCCTGAGAAGGTTGGCCCCCTGCTTTATGATTCATGTGTCATAGCATGTCATGGTTGGATCCACTATACCAGTTAGGACGAAAAGTGTTAGTGTAGATAATGTGATCATACCCTCTTTATGCGTTTCATGTATTTTTTGTGAGTGTTAATCATACACCTCACGTATGATTAACCAGGCCATATTTCTATGCAAGTTCCTAAGCCGATCACATGTTGTCACTGGTACTCACTCACTAAGATACTCATATCTCTTTATTTTATATATGATGTTCATATCTTTTGTATTTATTCCTGTATTTTCTTATTCCTGTATATTTTTTCCATGCTCTATTTATCTTATATATGCTCCCTATTTATTGATACATAGTTATTATCATTTATTGGAACTACTTTAGAGGTATACTTTGCTCAAATCCTGACTAGATATATTTTTCTCAGATGATACTGAGGAGTGGTATCCCACTCATTACGGGACCGAAGAAAGGTCGGGTTCGAGATTGTTGGTCCTTCATGACGTAGTTGGTTTAGAGTTAGAGACTGTAGCTTAGGAGGGACTCCTTCCAGTTGATACAAAGGACACCTTACTTATATCTTAGTAGATAGGTTATTTATTTTTGTAATGAATTTGTCTCCAGCTTTGACTACTAGGATTATATTTTTGGTGACTCTTGGGTATTATTTCTGTCTTATAAGATATATCTTGAATCTTTAGTTCCTTATATCCTATTCATGCGTTGTTCCATCTTATAGCTCTGTGATTGAGTATTTATATTTTATTAGTGGCATTAGATGTCTTGATCATCATTATTGCTAGATAGCATAGTTTACCCAAACAATATTCTACCACCGATGCTACGACGTAGGCTGGACGTTGTTAATTACTCGTGCTCCTATACCGGGTGCAGGTCATGACACCAAGTTAGGCTCACTAGTTATTTAGTTTGGAGGCTAGTTCAATAGTTAGACTTGACCCATGTGAACCCAATTAGAATTTGTCACAAATAATAATATAAGTCACAAATAATTTATAGCTCACTAATAATTAAATAATTAATACAATCATCACACTAATATTAATATTTATTCCTAAAATTATTTACTCATGCCAAATTACAAAACTATCCCTGGTTGAAAAAGTGAGGGTGACAGCCACATGTGGAAACCCTGTTGAATTCAGTTCTATCTATAGCACAGAATAGGGCGTTAATAGCTTTAGCATCAAGATTAGCCTATTTTATTTAGTGTCTGTGTACTTATCATAAGGTTTCTCTACAAGGTTACCATCTATAATTATTCTAGGTGGCTTCTTATATCCTTCTACTACAATAGCATAAAGGTCAAAATTAAGTGACTTTAAGTAAAAGCTCGTACGTGTCTTCTAGTACGTGTAGTTAGTATCGTCAAACAACGGTGGTCTATTTGTGGACTGGCCTTCACCATTGTTGGTGTGGATAGATTTAACGATTGCCATAAGTCTATTAGGATGTTAAGCCAATATCAAGATAACTTGCTCTGATATCAATTGAAGGACCGTAGGACAACACTACAGGAGGTAAATTGAGTGCAGCAGAATAATCTATCCAATTAAAAATTAAGTAGAGTGAAGACAGCTAGCAAATAACAGTATATATGTAAGAAAATAATATAAAGTAGTAATAGTTAGAGAAAGCAAACGTAAACATCGTAATATATACTGGTTTTTTACTAAGGGGACTAGTCCAGTCCCGAGAACTCTTCCTCAAAGTTGTATCGACTATAGTCACCAATAGAGAATCACAAGCTTTGATCCAAAGTTTTGCCACTTTTTTACAACCATGAGATTTGATCCAAAGTCTCACAACTTCACAGCAAGAGAGAGAGAGGAAACTGGTTGAGCCAAGCTCTTTACATCTCTTGTAGACTTCTAGACCAAGACCGCACTTGGCACTTAGAAGGCTAGGGAATTGCTCTTGGAGATGGGAAGGTTGAGGCTCAAATGTTTGCTTACTAAAGGATTGAATATTATAGAATAGAATGAGATATTTAGAGTGTGAAATTCAATCCTATTTATAGGGTATTGGCAAATAGAGTTTGGCCATAGTTCGGGTAGGTTTTAATTCAAATTTTTGAACGTTGGACCTAAAAATCAGCGGTGCAATAACTGGGTTGATTTTATACTATATAGGTGACCGAGTTCGGTCCAAGTTCGGCATGAATTTGGTCCGATTTTGGTTTCCTATTCAAGTAAGATTTGGGTTTAAATATAGGCTAATTTGGTGGCTACGTTCGAGGGTTTGTTTGATTGGCTTTTAGGTCATGCCAATGCAACTCGATATACACAAGTCCTATACTCAAATAAAGTAAACATTATATTTGAATAACGTAGTATAATCAACATGTAGCAACAGCGTTGAGTCTTCAGATTGTGATATATTGATACATGTTTTAGTTAACTATTAAAATCAAGTTGACTGAGACTAGATGAGCCAATATAGGTCTTGGTAATCTATGTAAATTCAGATCCTTCACGTCTTCTTTATAACTGGAATAATGTTAGCCACCCAATCAGGGTGTTGTTCTTCACGAATGAAGTCGCACGCAATCAACGTCTTGAACTCCGCTTCAATGGTATCCATGACATCGGGTCAAAATTGTCGTTGATATTTTTTTTTGGTTTCACATTTGGAAAAATATTGAGGAAGTGTATAGCTATTCGTGGGTCTAAACCAGACATGTCCTCGTAACCCCAGACAAAAATATCGAGGTACTCTCTTATAAGTTGTATAAGAGCTTTCATATCTTTGTTAGAAAGACTTTGGCTAATGCAGATAGATTTTGGGGATTTCTGATCCACTAAATTGACTTGGATGATTTTGTCTTTGGTGGGAGGTTCGCATTGCTCGAATGATAACTCATATTACGATTTCATCCGTTGTACCCATGGATCATCTTCGAGGGGATCCAATAATTGCCTGTCGTCCTCGACTTCGTCGGTTGATACCATATTAATGGACAGTACTTGCTTGAAGATATCACGAATGCTTCCTCTAGGATCACAAAATAAAGAGTCAAAAGAATGAGACGAGGTACTTCCATCAGTTTCTGAGCTTTCAGGAGTTTTGGAGGAGTGACATATCCCAAACCACTACGCGTTTGCTGGTATAGTTCGTTGGTTTACCTTTTACGGCCGAGTGGCATAGCGGAAGTTGTCGACCATTGTCGTAGTTGAGGCCTTTATTGGTCTTCCAGTCATAGCCCAACTTGCAAATGATGTATTTGGCTGTTTGATTATAATGATGGAGTTGTATTGTCCTCGTGTCACTTTCAGAGCCATCAAGATACGAGTCTATTGTTTCGTGAGTCTTGCCGAAGATTATTGGATTATCTCCGATTTTCTTTGTTGGGATTAGGAAGTAGGCCCCTTGGCAGGAATGAAAAGACTCTGATGTCCTGGAGTATGCTGCGACCGGTATAGAAAGTGGTTTATGGGTATCGAGAGCCTCTTAGAACTCTTCAGCAAAGTAACTGACATCGTGATAGTACAAAGGCATGCCTTCTTCATTAATACAGTACAAAATCTCTTCCTCTTCGAGAGAATTGACATTGGTCTTTGCTTTAGTCTTTGCCACGGTAAGGTTTATGACCAGAGGTTTTCTATTAAAGACAAAACGATTCCTACGACGAAGATCGATAACTAGAGGCCCTACCTTCTGAGCAGCTTTGTTGGCCTCTATCGCCTGGGGATTCTTGACTTGCCCTCTGCGAGTTAACTTACGAAGGTCAATTATGAGAGGCTATTGAACGTTGGTGACTCAAAATTTGATACGAATAACAAGCGGTCCCTCAGGGGTTGGGATGCATGCAGACTCCTCGTCAGCTTTGTCGTGCTTTATACCGAGATGTTCTAGTAGTACATTATTGAGTCAGAATAGTAGGCCTCGATGCCTTTGAAGGGATTGAGGTCAGTAACCTCAGTCTTGACTACCCCCTAGCTGTCTACATATTTGAATCATTAATGTAGAGTAGAGGGCACTATCAGGTTTTTGTATATCCATGGTCGTCATAACAAGACGTTGTATGATACTTCAGAGTCGATCACATAACATGTGACTTCTGTTCGAATATTGCCGATCTGACACCAAAGGTGTATCTTACCCAGGGGGAGACTCATTCCGACATTAAATTCGCAGATCGTCGTATTTGTCCCAAATAGACCGTGCATCGAGATTCTCAGGACCTTTAGAAGGCTTTTGGGAATGATACTGAACGATAAACCCGGATTGATATGTATACGATCTACCCTGACTTAACCAACGTAGCTTGTGTAGTATAATGGTTGATCATGGCTATTATATTTCAATAACATATCTTCTTGGGGGAAGGTAATGTCGGGGATCACTTTCATGATATTTTGGCAATGGGGACATTCCGCAGGGTTGTCCTTTAGCTCTTTAATCTGCGTCAGATATGAGTCAGGGTGTAATAATATCTTATTCAAGACATTACGAGTTTCTTTCGAGAGGTGAAGGATTCAAAAATGGAGAGCCGTGCTTGGGTATTGACAAGCTAGGTTAGTATGTCGAAGTTATATGGTTTGTCAAGTCTTGGAGGAGGATCCTTCTTTGAGGGCTTGTCGAACCGAACTTCTTTCCATTTTTCCTTGTCTACCACCGTGGGCTCTGACTACTTCAGGAGGAACTAGTGTAGCGGGCGTGGAAGGCGTTAGAGCAATATCTTCTTGGGCTGGCTCATTGTCTCATAGATAGGTCTTACCAGACCTAGTTTCTCTGGACATGGCTTCGTCTATGTCAGAGGCAAGAACCATATGACACGACCAATTCTTCTTCTTTACCTTCAGAGTTTTGGAAGCAAGAAGAATACCTTCTTGTTCCCAATCTCTCTAAATTTTGAAGTGGACCCACATGATTTCACCTTAAGGGGTGGTGAGAGGGATCAATCCTTCGTTGGAAGCAGGCGACAGGTTGATGATCTCCATCGCTGCCTTGGTATCGAGATAATGCCGCGCTGGACTTCTTAAGCTGGAAAATTGTGAACTATAAAGATACCATATTTGTAGTGATAGTCTTATCGTCGGTGTGGAGCGTAGTGGCTAGTGGTTGTATTCTTCTTTTTAGTAAATAGCAGTCCCTGGTTGGATGATATATGTATTGATAAAATAGAAAATACCTTGGGTCATTGGAGCAACCTATCTTCTTCGACCTCTTAATATCAGGCAATTATAATTTAGTCCCATGCATCAGCATATTTAATATAGTGACCATGTCATCGTCATTGAAGGAATATTCTTCCTTCAATCTCTGATCGTCTAGAGCTTTTTGTCTAGACGGAAAGGCATTCTTGGAAAGGTCTACTGCGAGAGACTCTTTCCCTTTAACATTATGGTTGGGGTTGCTGATACTGCTATTTTGGGGATGCTTGCCCTATCATCAATGCCAAAAAACCTGAGCCCGAGTAGTGGGATGTTGCCCATGTTCTTTTTGGCCATATATGTGTTTAGAATGAAAGTGGATCTCTAATCAAACTATGTTATCCCCATACAAAATTTTAATATGGGTAAACAGTTGTACCTCAATGTGTTTATAAGTACGGACTCTGGGATGCCTGGAGGTAGCTTCAATGCTAGTTGCCTAAAATTTTCAATGAAGTCCCGCACGGGCTCCTTCTTCTTTTTTATGTTTATCGGTAAGAGTTGACATGTTCATATCCATCCCTCCTTCATAGAAACAAGATATGAATATTCCTCGAAGATCATCGAATAACATAATAGAGTTGTCCGAGAAACTATAAAACTATTCATAAGCCATATCAGTTAAGGGTTTGAGGAATAGTTTAGAGTAAGGCATCACCTTGTGGCAGATTTCCTATCATGCATTCGAAGTTATTCATAAACTAACGAGGTAACTTATTCCATTAAAAGGGTCATCGACTGAGGCTTGTACTTGGGTGAAAAGACAACATTATTCCATTCAAGAGGGTAGGGTTGTCTTATCCTGAGTTTACAAAACTTTTCTCGATTGTTCATGGAGTCAAAGAGTGCACCAAGGACATGAATGGCATCAGAATCGGTTGTATGGGCGACTGTTGGTGATAAAAATATTGGTCAAGATAAGGTAGATATCTGGCTACTGTCGGTGCCTTCTTCCATTTTAAATTACCCTCTCTCTCTCTTGGGCAGGACACATCGTTGGTTTTGGTAGGAGCATTATGTCCCATTAGCATCTATTGTACACCCTATAGCATTATGTAGACGTCGTTGATAACAACCTCGAGAGTGGTAAGACTGTAGTTAAATCTGGCGAATCTATGCTCATATGGTTCGTCACCGATATCATATGTACCGACTTCTCGATTGTAAATTGAGGGAGTGGTTGACAAGATTGTGCGGTCAGAATCCATGCCATCAGATTCATGGAGAATGCTATCCCCTGACAAATCCGATCAAATTTCGAGGAGTACCTTGCTGGCATTTCTTTATTTTGAGGTGTGGCCCTGCTTCGAGACCGGGAATTTTGATATACACCTCCGAGGGATCCAACATTGTCATGCCCCAGTCCCAAAAATACGTAGGACTAGGAACACGTAAGCATGCCAGCCGTTTGTATATGGCAACTCCAATATATGGATACTATATTACACACGTACGCTGTAATATGAATATAACTCACCTATGGTATATATATGGTCACAAGTCACAGCTATACTAAATCTCATCCATGCAACAAGTCACAAAAATGAAATAGCTAAACTAGAATAATGAGTCTGAATAATCCAAAACTAATAGTCGGGTGGAGACAAATCCACTACCAATGACTATATCAATACTAAAATGGAGGAGAAGGGTAATTCTCCGATATAAGTAAGGTGATGATATAAAGGTATCAGCGAAGCGATCCGTCGCTGGAGATAATCAAGGATGCTCCGAAGGTAAGACCTCATCGGAAGAGATAAGTGGTAAGTCCTGATCCGTGCTCTTGCGAAAAGTCATGAACATCTATACTTGGAAAGGGACCAGGTCCTCAGAGGGACGTAACAAGATACATCGAAGCAAGCCAATTTGAATACAGTAAACATGCATAATAGGTAGAAAATATGTAAGTACCCTGTACAAGACAATCTATATGAATGCAAATAAGGACAACTTTTTGACGTATGGGCAAGGGTAGACTACTCGATCTAAGCCTCACAACTCACACACACGTCAGTGGACATCATCAGCCGACATACCTCAAGGGTAGCCACCCTCGTGACTCCATCAATCGACATACCTCGGGGGTAGCGACCATCGGACACGACCACCATAGTGCGTGCTAGTTACTACGGTTTACTAGAGTGGTTAAAGCCCATACGACTACTGATTGTCCTCTATGATACTAAGTGTGTGTCAACATATCTAATATATAGTAATAACTGAAAGAAACTACACATGCAATGAATAAACAAAAATGCAATAAATATACAGAAATATACTAAGCATGCAAAATATTGTAAGCAATTTGGCAAGGTATCTTGTCTGGTAAGAAAGTTGCAAGGTGTAATGTCCAGAAGTCAAGCACACAGGATCAGAAGCTACGACCTCAGAATGAACGTATCCGGATGCTAAAATAAATATCACCAACATTCCCAGAATAAGCGAGTTTGCTATAAAACACTATCCTTTCGTCCAATTTGGACACAGGGACAAAACGGTAATTTCGTGTCAAAGCGGGCTCTACATGTGGGCCACTTGCACCGAAAAGCATGCCAAGGGTAATGGTCTCTAAATGGGACAAATTATAGATCAAACAAACTCTAAATGTTAGTACGAACTCAACGGTATGTCCAAATGTGGATTCCGGTGAGCCGAACACAAATTTGCCCAAAAAAAGTCAACTGTAGGGCCCGCCAATTGGCGACTTGGTCAACTGTCTCAGAATTGTGTGAAAATTGGGTCACAGTACCAGCGCGATACCACGAGTCCAGTGGCATAAGTTTCGTCGTAATCTGACAAGTGTGCACAAAATGCGCAGGGCTTTCGCAAAAGTTGTGACACAGGGATTATCCGTGGATACGGGCTGATTTCGATGCGCACACACGTCCGAATCAGTTTTTGCGAAATCTCACGTATCAGGGTACACTGCACGCACCTTTTGGTACACTTGGTACACGACGGGGCGGTCCCGTTTGGCGGGGCGCGCTCCGTTTCACAATTTTTGGAAATCTTGAAAAAGTGTATTTTCGGGATTTTCTAACTAGTTTAATTCTACATATAGCAGTTAATAAATTAATGTAATTAACAGAAATTAAACTAGGTCAAGTGGTCTCCACATACCAAAAAAAACATAGATGGTCACCGCAGTTTTCTGCGATACCCGAAAGTTATCGTTTTTTACCAACTTAGACGTTATTTTTGCCTAGGGTTACGCATTGTTCGGGGTCAACTATCATACAAATAATGAAGGGGGTTAAGTGGTGAACGTACCGGTGAAGACGGGATCGAGTTTGGTTGAGCGAGGTGACGGGAAACAGTACGTGAACATAGGTACTTCGCTGTCCAAAACTGTAGTTGTGGTTTGCACGCATCACGCGATCGCGGTCGTCAGTTTCAGGCGATGTATGGGCGGCTCTGGCGGTGGACGACGGTCAGAGCGAGGCTAGGTCTGGTCGAGAGCGGCGCTCTCTGGTTGAAGGTGGATGGGAAATGAATTAGGGTTAGGGTTTTGATGAGAAAATATTAAATATATAGAGAGAGTAACACGGGGGGGGGGGGGGGCAGCCTTTGCTGCTGATGCTTCATACGTGGGTGGGTTTAGCTGGGCTAAGGGATTTGTTTGTTGCTTTAAGAAGTTTTATGTTTTGTTATGTTTTTTTTTCTTTTCATTTCATTTCTTTCTCTTTCTACTTAATAAATATATATATATATATATATATATATATATATATATATATATATATAGAAAAAATTCTAAAACAATTATATTATTGTATACCAATAAGCTAGCAACTGTCAAAAGGGTCCCATACATGAAATAAATTAGGAAAAATTTATAATGGCTCCATAAATCTTCTAAATTCATAAATACCTCAAATAAAAATAAAATAAAATCTATTTCTCCTAATTAGCTTCTAATTACTATAATTTTAATTAATAATTAATAGAAAAAGTAAATACGGTTTTTAGGATTAGGGGTTTTACATTCTACCCAACTTATAAAAATTTCGTTATCGAAATTGACACTAACCCATATTCATAATTATCACCATAGCTATCACGCTACATAGCTATCTAGCAGTGCTTCGTAAAAGTCATGGTCTGTCATTCTAACACTTCTCATTTATTGTTCATACACTATCCTATTATCCTCTAACTCGTCTACACTACCCAACTTAAAAGAGTTCTACTAGTAGTCACAGTCTCTTGAGGCTATAGTCTAGGTTGTAAGACAAATTTATTTATTGGGTCGAGAATGTTGGGGTACTTGTCTTGAATCTCACAACCATGATTTTTATTTTTAACTGTCAAGTATCGTAGTCTAATACTGCCATGCCACCTGACCAATATGTCTGCAAGTACTTCTACTACTCTACTACCACGGTCTAGCTGCAGCTGTCACTACCTTGCTAGCGATTTGTCATAGTTGTCAGTTCGTAACAAGTGTCTTCAATTCTTTCCTAGACATAGTCTAAGTTTTAGGGAAACACTTAAGGTCTTGACTAAAACTATTAGGAGTATGACCTACTTCAAACAATCTAACAATTTTCTTTTATGCTAAATGATGCTACTTAAGGGTTAAACTAATAAAGAATACAGATATTGCTATAGTGCATGTACATAAGGGTTATTATTAAGAACTCATCCTTAGTTATCAAGCATTACTAACATATTTATGTTTTAACTAACAAAATAAGGGTGAGGTTGCTATAAATCAAATAATTCATAATGGCACAAAAAGATACAACTATGATAGAAAGAGTTAAACCCGAGATAAGGAATGGATATAGGAGAGAAGATGAGCCAACCTAGAGGGCGAGATGGTGATAGGAAGAGAATACTACTACTGCTACGCGTGTCATCAATTAGCTTCGTGGATATGCCATCTAGTTAGGATATCAACATATCCTCATAACTGCTAAACTACCTTATATATAATTCTACGGCTATTATGCACCTAAGATCCCGTGTCATAAAGTGGGTCATGAGTATGAAATGACACATATAACTAAGGTCGTACCTGTATCTATGACTTTCTGTGCCTGTGCTCTCTTGTTTGTCATCATGAGTGCTTGGCCTATAGGGTATATCTAGTACTATCCGTGTATAAAACTTATACTAAGCATGAACGTTCGTCTTTCCGAAATAGGGAAAGACAGAAAACAACAATAAAGAATTCAAGGAGGAGGTGATAGAATACAAGTACAGGATTCAAAGGGATTAGAGGATTCGAAAGGGAGTTGCCAAGGCAGTTGTGGATTGAAATCTTATTTTGGTAAATTCTTATATGCATGCTCATATCAGTACAGTTATGTACCTGACACGATATGCTTTGACCAGTCTAGAGGGCAAGTATATTCGTCTAACAAGTTGAGTCAACTATATCTTAATCCACGTAAAGTAGTGATATGAAGAGCGAACCAAGCGTACTACGGTTGATCAGACCATAATACACCGATTCTGATTTAGACAATGTATTAGTGTAGGCCCCCAATAATATATATGTCATGAACAAGCTCAATAAAAGAATAAGCTTGTAAAACTAGGCTATAATAACAACATAAGTCGAGGTAGTAAAATTATAAGTACGCTTGATTATGATGGAGAAAAGTACAGAACAATCTAAGTTCACCAAGAAGATCGGTGTTGTGCCTCTACAGTTGCCATACTAATTTCTTGTCTAAGTCTAAAGTCAACCAAATGGGTGTATGGGCCTCTAAGATTACAGTCTAGATAAACACTAAAGTTCTATAGTCTAGATAAATACTATCTTCTTATTCAAGCCTACAGTTGGTGTCATTCATTAGCTTCATTAATGGGTAAAAAGATTATGTAATACTAGGTTATGAGACATACTATCAATTTATAAGGATTTAACTAATAGTGTTTATTGAATACTAGAGTGTATATACCTAGTACAAGGCACCTTCCTAACCCCTATCAAGCACGAAGGAAAGATTGACGTTGAGAAGGATTCAAGCAAGATGCAATGCAAGCAATCAAATAAGAATATAAAATAAAATCAAGGACGGTGATTTAAATAAGTGGATAAGATCCTACATTCTAATCCTATGTGCAGGCTTGCTCGATACAGTAACGTAATCGAGACAATATGCTCTCGACCTGCATGGGCCACCACAAAAACATGTCATGCCCAAGTCCCAAAAATACGTAGGACTAGGAATATGTAAGCATGCCAGCCGTATGTATATAGAAACTCCAATATATGGATACCATATTACATACGTACGCTGTAATTTGAATATAACTCACCTGTGGTATATATATGGTCACAAGTTACAGCTATACTAAATCTCATCTACGCAATAAGTCATAAAAATGAAATAGCTAAACTAGAATAATGAGTCTGAATAATCTAAAACTAATAGTCGGGTGGAGACAAATCCACTACCAATGACTATGTCAATACTAAAATGGAGGAGAAGGGTAATTCTCTGATATAAGTAAGGTGATGATATAAAGGTATCAGCGAAGCGATCCGTCGCTAGAGATAATCAAGGATGCTCCGAAGGTAAGACCTCCTCGGAAGAGATAAGTGGTAAGTCCTGATCCGTGCTCTTGCAAAAAGTCATGAACATCTATACCTAGAAAGGGACCAGGTCCTCAGAGGGACATAACAAGATACATCAAAGTAAGCCAATTTGAATACAGTAAACATGCATAATAGGTAGAAAATATGTAAGTATGTTATACAAGATAATCTATATGAATGCAAATAAGGACAACTTTTTGACGTGTGGGCAAGGGTAGACTACACGATCTAAGCCTCATAACTTACACACACGTCAGTGGACATCATCAGCCGACATACCTCGAGGGTAGCGACCCTCGTGACTCTATCAATCGACATACCTCGGGGGTAGCGACCATCGAACACGACCACCATAGTGCGTGCTAGTTACTACGGTTTACCAGAGTGGTTAAAGCCCATACGCCTACTGATTGTCCTCTATGATACTAAGTGTGTGTCAACATATCTAATATATAGTAATGACTGAAAGAAACTACACATGCAATGAATAAACATAAATGCAATAAATATACAAAAAATATACTAAGCATGCAAAATACTGTAAGCAATTTGGCAAGGTATCTTGCCTGGTAAGAAAGTTGCAAGGTGTAATATCCTGAAGTCAAGCACACAGGATCAGAAGTTACGGCCTCAGAATGAACGTCTCCGGATGCTGAAATAAATATCACCAACGTTCCCAGAATAAGCGAGTTAGCTACGGCCTCAGATTGGCTTATTGACTGAGTGTTGGATTTGAGAGACCCTTGGGATAGCCTTCAGTTGAAGATGCAGCCGAAAGATCAGAGCGATGGTAAAAATAGCCTAGTCAACTAATGAGATTCAGAGTCGCAGATTTTTGTAGATGGCATCGCCTCTGACTCATCGTGCCCTGAAAGAGAAAAACATTTATATGAATTGACGACTGTGAAACTAGCTTGTAAAGTTAAAGCAGCGGCTCGTTCAGATCAAATCTTTACGAATATTGGAAGGGACAGACGTGCCTCAGATTTACAAGATACATCGGAACTTAGTCTGGGAAGCGTGCTCATTCAGAAGGCAAAGGTGATATCCTATGCTTCGAGGCAGTGGAAGCAGTGCGAAGAACTATTCCATGCGCAACCTAGAAATTATGGCGAGTGTGTCCATGTTGAAAATATGGTGACACTATCCCTTTGGCATGGCGGTGAGATCTTCGTGGATCACACGAACCTCAATATAGATGTTCACCCAGTGAGGAATTGAGATGGCAGAAAAAGGTGTTGGACTGAGCTGATCTAGCAAAGTTTGATATTTGGGTAAGTCGCCTAGTTAGGGTAGTATCAGTTGAGATGATCGTTCGGTGCATGAGATATATTTGGAGATGTTGTTAGTGCGGATTCAAAAATAGTTTGATGGATTGAGTTGGAACACGGACTGATTGAGTCGGTAGAAAATCATCATATTTGAGAATAGTGCTCAATCGAATATGTTGGAATAGAAATCATGATTTGGTTCAATTGGGAGTAAAGCAAATAGATGCCTCAGACATAAAGATATCCTTGTAACTTGTTCAAATTTTCTATCGCAAAGCTCGGCTGAAATGCATGTATTTTAGGGATGCCTTAAATATGTGTACGATCCAAAACTAAGTGATACGAGGAATTCGTATTGAGCTGCAAGGAGGATGTAGGAATTTGGGAATTTGTACGAGCATTCGGCAGAGCGAGATGCTGAGTCAGAATCGTGAGTATGAGAGTTGCATAGAGCAGAGTTATGTATTGGACAAGCGGCATGTAATAGGAATGAGTACCAGCACATTTCGTGGACGAACCTGATTTCTGAGTGGTATATTATGTAATACCCCGGAATCGCACGGTGCATTACGCTGAGTCGGATTGAATAAAATAATAGCTGGTTACATTTGATTTGTTGGATTTTGGGAAGAAGTATTGATTGAGTTGGTTTCATGTGCACACGGCTAGCGGAGTTCGATGGGAATCAGGTGTTCGTTCGGAACAGTACTGAGATAGCTGGATGGGAGCGATAATGTCGTCTTCCTTAGTTCGATCGGTCTGATAATTTGGAGAGCATGACTTGCTCGCACGGTCATACCAGTTGAGTAAATCGTGCTTTCAATCGGACCACGGGTTCAAGGGATTGGCCGTATCGGCAGGACATGATGCTTAACGGAATCAAACATTATGAGTGGGCTCTTTTTCTTCTCCTCTACTCCTTCATGCCTAATAATATGGAAAACATGTAAAGGCTTGAACACTTGGACTGGAACTTGGAAATCACTACACTGTGGCATGCATAGAGTGTATGTTGTTTGCTTGGATAGGATTGTGGCTTGAATTGATTTGTGCGTATGGATAGTTGGAGCTAGAGTTGGATTATACACTCGAGGCAGTTGGTTGAATGATTAGGATTCTGCTTGGACAGTTGGAATGATACATTGAGGCATTGGGAATATCGGGAATTCGGGCGAGCGAGCGTGCATCCGTGCACGAGTATCACTTAGGCGCTTTGTCAAGCAAAGCATGCAGTTGTGGTTCGAAATCGAATAACTGCATCGACGAGGGCATTGTGCCACTGTTGGGGCATTGTGCCATGGGATTGTTCTGAGCGAGGGGTGTTGCACCATTTGGGAACACTGTATTGAGAAGCGGCATAGTGCCTATGGGGATAACTTAAGATTCGGTGCCTTGGGCTATATGTTGGAAGAATGGTTATAGATTTTTGGTTGGATAATCGGTTGGATATTTGATTGAACAAGTCGAGGATCGCTTGGTGGGGCGAGAATGTTCGATCCTCTCATCATACCTACTTGGTGTCTGTATGTCACGGACAACCTGTGTTGCACAGGATTTTGTTTCCTCGAACGGGATGGACTCCGGGGCACTAGTACCGTTCAGCCATGGAGGAGACAAGGGTAATGCATCTTGGGCGAGGTGTCGGTAGTTCAATATGAACCAGAAGGGAGTAGCTGCCCATTGCTGGTATCGGGTAGGACTACCTATTGATTAGTCCGATCAATATCCTTTATGGCTTGGCCAGTGACTTCATATAAATAAGAGTTGGTTTGCTTTACTTTGGTTGGTTTGTGCTTCGTGTAGGCGCGACCACCTTGTCTCGGCAAGAGTGTGCACTTTGAGATTTGGATTGTAACTTTTGGTTGAGGATGGATATTGAGGCTTGGTTGTTGGTTCGATAACTTATCGTGTTGCTTGGGCTTGAGTAGGACGGGTTGCATGCTAGTTTCCTTCGAGTTGGTTATGTATTGCTTGTCGATTGGCTTGAGTTGAATGCTTGCATGCTTAAACTGCTTTACAGCTTTCCTTAACATGTCATTCCTATGCCATGAAATAAATCTAGAATTCAACTAGAAAGATCACCATATAACTGTTTGCATTCACTATTTACTTAGTGTCGTCTTAGACGAGTGGGTTATCCCGCTCACTAGTACGGCTGTGTACTAACCCATGTTTGTGGGCATTATTTCAGGTACGCAGGTATAGTGGTGCTGCTTGGATATACGAGACATGATGTATGAACTGTAAGTACCTTTGTGGGCTAGAGAAAAGGGCATGAGTATTTCATCGCCTTTGAGGCAATCACCTTTGTGGCATTTCATTTGGACCCTATCGAGAGCTTTCACTGCGTATTACTCTAATGTGTGCTTGGTACACAATACTTGACTTTTGTTGTAACTTGGTTATTTCGATGATAACTTTGGTGTTTGACAATATCTCCTTGTACGAGCGCAACTCCAGGCTCGTACGGTATCACGTCCCGATGAGAATGATTGTCCCGCGGGAGAGCTGCAACATGGTGATTCACGTTCAGCGGGGACTATTGAGCTTGCGGGAGATTAGGGCATGACAATAAATCTCCTAAATTCACAAACACCTAAAATAAAAATAAAATATATTTCTCCTAATTAGATCATAATTACTATAATTTTAATTAATAATTAATAGAAAAAGTAAATACGGTTTTTAGGATTAGGGGTTTTACAAACAGGGTGGTTGGATTCTTGTTGTCTTCATCATCTTGAAGACGCACCTCGTCTTTAACTTGTTTGGCCATAAGGACGCTTATGCGTCATATAGATAGAGGCAATGAGCGAATCTTGATCTTGTCACTTACAACCCTACTTTGATGAAGCAGTGGGCCATAATCGGTCGAACACTAACTGTCTTATGGAAGACTTGACAGAGTTTAAACAACGGCAGTTGATCATAAAATGGTGCCTATTTGGGAATACTATAATTGTAGCAGAGATTTCCTTCCCCTTATGCTTCTGGCTGATTACCTCGCATAGATCTGGGGCGAGAAAAAAATGAGAGAGAGAGAGAGAGAGAGAGTGGAAGGGATTACATCATATACCTTTATTGTATGTGCGTGTTTTTTTAGCAGGATCTTGGGGCATCATTGGTACATGTATAAGTGCATAACGTACCTTCCCTAGTGCGCGTGATCTTCTATTGAGAGTTGTCTCAGGCTAGTTGACTCTGACCCATCCGCTTCACATGTACGAGCAAGGGCATATTTCGTGAGGGAGAGCTGAGTATAGCGGTGACAGATTCTCTTCTCCGCTTCGCATAGGGAGCCCAATCCATACATGGATTGTGGGGGCTACCGTGTACTTGTGTGTTCAAGCCTTGATCGTGTCGAAATTTGCACCGAGCACGGAACGACTTGGCCATCTGGTTGAGGATGACTTCTTTAGCTTCATCTTGTCCTCTTTCCACAAAGAAAAGTTGGTCTAAACCAAGCATGTTGTGGAAAGAGCCTATTAGTAACTTTCCCTTAGCCGGCATAATCGTACGGCTAAGGATTACATATATGATGTAGACAGGAAGTACCAAAGCAGAGTTAACAATTTGTCACTCTTGTCGTTAAAGACATCGAGGTAAGAGATGCGAGGTTTTGGCAACCAAGTTTTGCATATTTTCTTCGATATTTTTCCTTCAGTAGGCGAAGTGGCATGGCTAACGATTGCGTCTACATTGTAGATGGGAAGTGCCGAAGTAGAATCAATATATTGTTTTTTGTTGGAGGAGTTCATCGTATTCTTTCCTTTGTCATTAGAGACGTAGGGGTCAGAGATGTGAGACACGGATCTTCAATCTTTACGGACTTTCCTTGGTAGAACCATCAGTGAAGGATCAGAAAATCTTCGAGAGAGCATCTTTTCATAAGATTGCTGGCCAACTTGATGACCAACATTCTATGTGATGTTCCTATCAATGTGGTTTTGAGTTTAGCCACCACCTTCTCTTAGTAGGAGAAGGACGTCCCCAGCAGAGTCGCCATCTTATTTCGTTCTCGTTTTCACGTGAAGGTAATAAAGGGGTTGATTAAGAAGATAATCATTTTTAACATGTCACGAACGGTCTGTCTCTTTCTTTATCGTTCTTTATTTGGAGAAGAAACATTGTATAGGTACAAAGGAATTAAGCAATTTCTCAGTACACAAATAATTTTTGGGGAGGGAGCTATAGAGGTCTGATATGTGGCCGAACACTTTGCTCCTTGGCCTACCATACATATTTTTTAGAGAGCCTAAAAACTGATCCCTTTATACTAGGGAGATACCATTGTATATACAGCCATTTTTTTGTAGGTTTGTACCTTAAAAACTGATATCCGTAACTATGTTTGTCGCCATGCGTGCACATGCCTAAACGAGGTCGACTTTGGCGATGCTAACAAGACTTTGTCAAAGATGGCCGAGTATTAAATGGGCATGTCATATTGACAAGACTTTGTCCAAGATGGCAAAGCATTAAATAGATGTGCCATGCTGATAAGACTTTAGCCAGGATGACAGAGCATTAAATGAGCGTATGCTACTGACAAAGCTCTCTGGTGCATACAAAAATGGACATCGTATATGTCGTCTTGTGTGTGCATGACTGAGCGAGGCAAACTTCGGCTAAGCTGGTTGGACATTATGGCGTATTTGTGCTTGGACGAGGCAACTTTTGCCATGATGATGAGGATCTGGCCCTGATGGAGGAGCGTTAAATATGCATGCCATACTGACTGGATTGGTCGTCATGATGGCAATGGTCTTTTTATGAAAACTGTATTAAATGCCACGATCCTCCAAGGGATACTTCATTAATTGTGCATGTTTTTTCCTAACTCTCTCAGACGCCTGATGTCAATTTTATAATAGTAAAGGATACGCGTGCACTCCTCTGATGCACACAGAATGGGAGAAACTACCCTTATGTACGAGTGTATCATTGTATGTGGCAGACTTCGTCCATAATGACTAGACTTTCGCCATGATGGCAACCGTCTTTTTGTGATCACCGCATTAATTGACACAATTCTCCAAGAGAAACGACATTAATTGTGCATATTTTTCCCTCACACTCTCTGCCGCCTATTGTTGATTTTATGAAAGTAAAGGAGGCGCGTGCACTCCTCTGATGCGTGCAGAGAATAAGGCAGCTCCCATGGGTTTCCTCTTTTGTACGTGCATATCCCTGTATGTGGCAGACTTCGGCCATGCATATTTTCTAAGCTTCTACAGTTATGCCTTAGTCTGTATTTTTTATTTATCACTTGTCTATTTAACTGCTATATTTTGAGATACTTGGTATATATATTATGTATCTTGCCATGTCCCTTCAGAGGACCTAATTTTCTTCTAGGTTGATTGCATAGGGTTCTCGGTGGTGGTTATCTTTAGGATACATGTATCTTTTGTGATTACATATTTATATCCATTACTGACACTATGCTTATTATCCTAGTTTTATAAACTCATATTTTCTTGAGTCTATTTGAACATATATGTTAATGGGCTTCAGACCATGAATTATATTGTACATTCTTGATATTCATTTTTTTGTGGAATGAGATATTGATTTTTTGACCAATTATGATATATTTACCCCTATTCTTGATAGTGTATACGTATTTGAATTGGGATAGAGTCCACTTAATACATAGTTGGCCAGTGCCTCGTAACCTAGTCCTAAGTATTTTGGGACTGGGGCGTGGCATAAGTGTACAGGTTCAATTATAATGGGTAAGTACTTGTGTCACAAACTATGAAATTTGGAATTATTTGTGATTGATTTATGTTGTATTACATTAGAGTCACCTAAATCAGTATCTCCTTATCAAAGTACACTAGTATGTCTAGCAAGACCCAAAGGCTAACTTGAATTACTCTTGGTGTACAAGTAATCTAGTACAATATTCTAGGATAGACAGTCAGGTCTCAATGTCCTGGTGTTTCGATGATTACTATAATTTTTAAATAACTAGTTAAATTAACCTAAAGCATTGAAAATTATCCCGAATAAAGAAGTTGTTGTTGGATAGTCCATCATATACAATGACATATCTACCACTAACCGAAGCCGACCGATAATGGTGATTGCCCTTAGCAAGTGTCATGGATTGTTATTATGTTTACTATTTATAGACCTGTGGGGTCATTTGTATCAACCACGGCGAGTGCCTTCGCGGAGTGTCGTAGACTTTTATCATACATATTGAATTAGGCCTAGCCAGTACTGCTTATTGCAATGTATGATCTAATTAATCCTTATTGTATTATAATTGAGGTAACCCATATAATTAATTATAAAAAATTTGTAGTACTTGATTGTCCATTCAAATCACACATCTTCTACCACATGCTTATTCCATGTATCATTGTGGCTTGCCTAATAGACTTTGGTACATGACATTGTCTCGAACGTAGTTATTCAAATAATGTTCTTGTTTGGTGTAGGGGTGGATTTTTGCCTCGATGACATACTACAAATCGTAGTCTATGATGGATGTTGTTAATTATAGTTTTCTTGACCAGTTTTTTTATTATTACTTCGTGCTTTCTTGTGGCACTTTCTATTAGGGGGATTGATCTCTCTGGTTTTGTTTAGCCAAATCTCCTAGAAGAGCTGGAGGATCTACCTCCACTTCTACTCAATGGTGCACAATCAGAGGGTGACATTTGGAGTATTGAGGGGTTTCTTCTCCGCCACTCATATTTTTGGTATTTTGATTCTTTTGAGGCATTTAATCGGCGAATGCCTATTTAGCTCGCGTATTCTAGGAGAATTTACCTTGGCTTTTGAGGTAATATGATTATATATTAGACTACATCTGATTATGTGATCATGTATGATTGACATGTGTGCTAGTATCTCATTTTATCGTACTAATTTCATGGTCATTTTGATAGAACATCAGGGACACATTTTTTGTTTTATCTTATATCATACTTTACCGTTTCTTGTTTAACTGGTTGAGATATATTATTCTGCCAGACCTAAGTTGACTGTTGTATTATAGTATGCATCCTATTATATATGTTTAACCATGACCATATTACTGGATGTTGGTGTATTCCGTAGTACGCCATGTCTTGTCTCGTTCTTCATATTTCGGTACTGGAACATGACGAGAAAAATTACATAATATCTAACAAGAAATAATACAAATAAACCATATGTATACGTGTAATATCATAAATAGTGAAGAATTGTGATCAAGTGTATAACATGAAGATGATGTGGATAGCATGCATAAGAAGGATTGTGATCAGTACGTACACGCTACTAATTGATAACATGAAAATAACGAGACTAATAAGTAAAGGGTGATACTAACAATAACATGAATATATAATAGGACTATCATTAATAGTAAGGACAATATAAAAATATTGTATCACTAGCATATCATAAGATAATGCAAAAAAATTAACTATGTGCTTGTTTATTGTATTTTATGAAACAAGGTTCAACATGTCGAAGGATTGGGATAATCATTGACCATTGACCATTCAGATGGTGGATTCACGTGAACATAGATCCTTTTGGTCGATGTCCACATGCCTAATATTGTTTCTTCCCATATCCATACTCGCTACGCGTTCACAAAAAGTGTGAGAATCATAATAACGATTAATAACTACTACGAGAATACATAAAAAGACCAACACTGTATACATCTCATTCACGTATGTGCAAAACAAGCGATAATAAAGCAATAACAATACAGTAAACATGATAAAACTAACTAGTCAAGTATTACATGACAATATATAAATAATTATAACTATAATTGTTTAAGTACTTGTACTTTCATAAACCTCCAAACGAATTAGGAAACAATTTTACTCGACTACAAACAAGCAAAGCTATAAAGAAACTACCTACGAATCATGATCCATAAACATATTGAAGCCCATAAATAACAAAAGTCACACTAGAAGTGACAAATTAGAATGTTTCTTATTGAACAAGTTATCTCAATCTTTGTTACATATTGACTAAGTTAGACATGTTACTCACTAAACAAGTTATATAGTTATAGGTTATTATTTGTTTATCTAAACTATATTTATTCAATTTTAATTTTGATTTATTGATTTAGGCCTAGGATATCAAGTTTATATCTTAAAATTCATACGTTGGGACCCACGACATGCAAACTAATACAATTTTATTAACCACAAGGTTAACGATCTTATTTGGCGATAAGATGGCCAAATAGTATATTTTAGTGGCATAAGTCAACTAAAATCGATTGTCATGCCCTGCTACCAGAATACTAGAGATTACGGGAACAAATTAGGCCAACTTCGCAATAGAAGGTGCATTAAAACGTCCTACGATGATCACGATTGTCTAAAAGATAAGTGAGAGAACTCTTGCATGAAATTATGATAATCCTAAGTTCGACAAGTCCTAGCTCTTAATCCAACAACAACAATTAATAATAGGCATATATCATACATGAAAGTAAAGAGGCATCCTAAAATACATATCATATATGATCATAAAGCTAGTAAGGCAAAATTGTCACGTTCTAGTCCCAAAATACGTAGGTCTAGGAATACGTAAGCATACCAGCTGTATGTATATGGCAACTCCAATACATGAAAACCATAACACCTACGTACATTGTATTATGAACAATAATTCACAAGTGGTATATATTTGTCACAAGTCACAGGGCATAACTAAATCTCATCCACAGAATCAAATATAAATGAATAACCAATCAACTATATAACTGAATCAAGTATAAGATGCTTGATAAGAACAAGTAGTTGGGTGGAGACAAATCCACTACCAAACTATAATATAAAAGAAACAAAATAAGTACATCATCTAATGAACAATGAGACTCGAAGAGAAGACCTCCTCGAAAGAGAACGAACTAGCAAGTCCTGATCCGTGCTTCTGCAATAGTCATGATCGTCTATACCTGGAAAGGGACCAGGTCCTCAGAGGGACGTAACAAGATACATAGAAGTATGCCAATAAAGTACTGAAAAATAAACATCCAAGGGTCGCATAACCATCTATGTGAATGCACTTTGAGAACAACTCTCCAATACGTGGGCTATCTGGCTAAAATAGGATTTGCATGATTCTCTCGGAGATTCAGGAGCCTAAAAAGTATGTCATCTTTTGAACGCCAGAGGCCGCCTGATAATTATAATATATATAGTGGTCATCATGATCGCACATCTCCGACGGAGTGTACGGGTTACACAAGGAAAGTGCAAAGGAGCCCAAACGCCTTACTTGTTGTCCTCCCTACCCCATGCTCTAATCATGTCATAGCCATGACACGATGATACCTCTAATAACTGTCAAGGCTTCTAATAATGCAAATTCTATTAGTAGTTATCCCTATCCGTCGCACGTCCCATACGTACCGATGATCAGCCGAATACGCAAGTTCGTGTCCTATATGAGACTCACACTCATGTAACAACTGTGTCACGTCCAATGATACATAAGAATGCCTAATGATAATGGGGTGGTCTCATAAAGCTAGCTCAACATGCATATATATAATAAAAATAGAATATGATGCCACCGTCGTTGCACCCAAGTTATTCTTGGACGCGCAGTTTATATAACAGATAAAATATATGAACTAAATAAATGAAATAAAATACATGCACCATATGGAATATAAATTACAGTACAATGGCAAGGTATACTTGCATGGCAAGAAAGCTGTATAGTATAAGCGTCCAGGTGTCAAGTACAGAGGATCAAAAACTATGGCCTCCGAATGAACGTCTTCGGATACTGAAATAAATATTACCAACGTTCCCAGAATAAGCGAGATAGCTAGAAAATACTACCCTTTCATCTAATTTGGACACTGGGACAAAACGATAATTTTGGGTCAAAATGGGTCCACTTGTGGGCCACTTTGCACCGAAAAGCATGCCAGAGGCAAAGATCTCTAAATGGGACAAATTATAGGTCAAATAAATTCTAAACGACGATACGAACTCAACGGTATATCTAATTTTAGATTCCGGTGAGCCGAACACAAATTCGCTCTTAAAGTCAACCGTAGGGCCCGCAAATAGGCAGCTTGGTCAACTATCTCGGAATTACGTGTAACTTGGGTCACAGGACCAGTATGATACCATAAATCTAATAGCATATTTTTTGTCGCATTCCGACGAGAGTACATAAAATGGTGTGATATTTTGCAAAAGTTGTGATACCGAGACTTTTTACGGATACAGGTTGATTCTGACGCACATACGTCCGAATTAGCTTCCGCGAAAGCCCACATATCAGGATATACCATATGCACCTTTTGGTGCAATTGGTACATGATGAGCTTGTCCCGTTTGGTGGGGCGTACTCCGTATCACAAAATTTCAGTTTTTAAATTATCAAGTTTTTGGTCATTTTGAAGGTCGAATAATTTAACACATACAACGAATTAATGAAAAGTAAAAGAACAAAAAAATTCTCGATTATATTCAGAAGAAAACCTTTCAATTAGTTTTTGAAAATATTAAACTGGTTGGTGGCAAATTGGGTGTGAACATGGGGGTTTAGGTTAAAATTTCTAGACTGTTTTGGTCAGCTTTTTGGCCTATTTCTGGTCGATTTTTTGACCAATCCGGGACACGAAAACTCGTTCCGCTTGAATGAAAATCCTAGAGGGTTAGGTTGTGAATGTACACGGATAAACCGTTCATAAAAAGAATCACAGATGAAGAAGATATATCACCTTGAAGATGGGCTCGAGACTGCGGCTGCTGTGCACGCGGGCGGTACGCGGACGGTGTGGACGGACGGCAGCGGCGGAGCGCGGCTGTGGCGGCGCGACGCGGCGGCACCGACGGTGAGGCGGTCGACCGGAGGGGCGGTCGCCGGAGGTCGGGCTAGGGTTTAGATGGTAATAGTTGATGTGAAGGGGGGGTCTGCTGTGGGTAGATTAGGTTAAGGATTAAAGTATATTTGTATTAGGTTTGTTTTGTTTTGTTTTTTATTTTTTTATTTTCTTTTTCTTTTTCTTTTTATTGACAACATTATTATTATTATTTATTACCATTATTATTATTATTATTATTATTATTATCATTATTACTATTACTATGATTATTATTATTATTATTATTATTATTATTATTATTATTATTACCATTTATTTATTGACATATATTCACATATAAATGAGGAAAAATCCAAAAATAATATTCGCACACCAAATAAATTCTAGAAAATTACTTTGTAAGGCTTTAATACAATACCACACTCAAAATATTTTATAAAATATTTTATAATTAATAATTAGATATTTATCTAGTTATAATAACTCAAAAAATTGTATTATCTAATTAACTAAGTAATTAATTAAATGGTTTTCCACAAAATAGGTTAATAGCAAATAACATGCAAATCTATAAAAAGAGAATTTACCTAATTTGGCATGGAGAATTATGGGATGCTAATGGTAGGAAGTTGGGATAGAAAAATAACCATAAATAAATTATATATATATATAAAATATCTAAATATTTAATAATTAATCTATGGTCGTTACACTAATGTCATACTAATACCAAGAAATCGAATTTATGTGCCACGAAAAGATTCTACAGGTAGTGTCTTTTGTGTAGGCTACTTCCTATGAAGGATGATACAGGTTTTGGGGCCATCCTATATTATTAATGTCCAAACCATGGTGAAGTGTCCTAATAAAATCATTGGATTTTAATTGATTTAAAAATAATCTAAAACAAATACAAGAAATACAAAATACACACAAAACACCTAGGTTTTTTTTTTGGGTGAGGGGGTTTACAATCTACCCTACTTAAAAGAATTTTGTCCTCAAAACTAAAAATAAGGCATGATTTACTAAATCCTTCACATTCGTATACAAGGCAAGTCAATCGCGATCTCTTCCAAAAATTTAAATAACAAAATATATTCAAATCTATCGCAATCACTACAAAATTAAAATAACCACTGTTTAAATCAAAATTCAACCTATCATAATCTCTTCTCGATTTTTAAGTCATCAACATCCAATTTTAAGTTAAATCTATATGACATCCCACATCAAAATTTATATCACAATTTTTAACTATCATAATCTTCTCTAGACTTTGAATAATAAATAATTCTAATCAAATCTTATTCCTATTCTCAACTTAAGAATTTCGTACTCTTCAAATTTTAAACTCAATTTTCATCCTCAATATTTCAAATAGGTGATCCACAATCAAAATTTAACATTTAATTCAAATTATTAAATTATAAAATTTTAAATCTAATTCACCCATTGTTCAAGTCTAAAATTCTATATTTATCCTCAAAATTTAAATCGATGATTCAAACTTCAATATTCAAAATTTAAATCATGTTCTCAAAGTATAAATATTTGGTCCGTAATATCAAGATATTAAAATTTATTAAATTCTCATCATCTTAATCATTCTTCTAAAATTTCTCAAAATTAAAATGACTTAGATATCTCAATCTAATCTTACTTGATCACAATAAAAAAAAATTTACCTCAAGTTGACAATGCAACTTTTACCCAACTTAGAATTTACCCATCTATCACATAAAGCTATACATTTAAGAAAAACTTTCTCAAATTATTTAATCATGTTATTCAATCCTTAAAAATTTTAACACACAAAATATCTTATATGTGGTGTGCCCTTAATTACGAAAGATAGTCACCAAGTAATCTGATATACGACTGGGGAGACTTACTTAAGTATTTTGAACGGGCCGACAAATCTTGGGCTTAGCTTCCTTTTTGCTCCAAATCTGGTAACTCCTCGCATGGGCGAGACTTTAATAAATACTTGATCGCCTTCAAAAAACTTAAGAGGTCGAAGGTTCGTGTCTGAGTAACTTTTTTGGTGACTCTGTGCTACCTTCAGCCGTTCGCGAATCAAACGGATCTTTTGAACGGTTTATTCTACGAGCTTCGGGTCAAGTATTTGTCGTTCACCAACTTCATCCCAATAGATAGGGGATCTACACTTCCACCCATACAATGTCTTATATGGCGTCATTTGAATGCTGGATTGATAGCTATTATTGTATGCAAATTCGGCTAACGGTAGATGCATGTCCCAACTTGACTTCAAGTCCAAGGCGCAGAGCCATAGCATGTCTTCGAGGATTGGTTTATCCGCTCTGTTTGGCCATCTGTTTGAGGATGGTAGGTAGAGCTAAACTTCAAATTCATCCCCATTGCTGACTGATGGCTCTTCCAGAAGCGTGATAAGAATCATCCATCTCGATCGAAGATAATGGATACGGGAACACCGTGGAGTTGAACGATCTCGTTGAGGTAGATCTGCGCCAGATGGTTGACACTCCAAGTAACTTTGATAGGCAAAAAGTGAGCTAACTTGGTGAGTCGATCGACGATGACCTAGACGGCATCATTTCCCTATTACATCTTTGGCAAACCAACAATGAAATACATTATTATGTATTCCTATTTCTATTTCGGTATAGCAAGGTTCTGCATCTCTCTGCCCGACTTCTGGTGCTCGGCCTTTACTCTATGACAAGACATGCATTATGACATAATCAGTGCCATATCCTTTTTCATGTGATGCCACCAAAATATTGTACGAAGGTCTTGATACATCTTCGTACTTTATGGATGTGAAGTATAACTCACATAGTGGACTTCAGTGAGTATCTCCTTTCTGAGGTTTGCATCGTTAGGAACACACAATCTTCCCTTCACTCGCATCATTCCATCCGTGCTTACCGTAAATTCGATCGTCCTTCCTGCTGAGATAAGATTACGCATCTTCTCTAGGAATATGTTATCCTGCCTCGACGCAAAGGCTATCACTTTGTCCCTCTGCATAAGGACATATCCCAAACCCTTTCCTGAAGCGTCGTTATAGATCTTAAAATTATTAGGTCCGTCCAGAAGAGTAAGAATCGGTGTTGAGATGAGTCATTGCTTTAATTCCATAAATGAAGCTTCACAGTCATCCGACCACACGAACGTTACTCCCTTTCGAGTGAGATAAGTCATAGGCAAAGTGATCCTTGAAAAATCTTTTATGAATCTCCTGTAGTACCTGCTAGACCGAGGAAGCTTCGAATATTGCTGTCCGACTCAGGTCTCTTCCATTTTATGATGGCTTTAACTTTCTTTGGGTCGACTGAGATGCCCTTCACAGAAATAATGTGTCCGAAAAAAGATATGTTGTCCAATCAGAACTCGCACTTTCTCAGCTTTGTGAATAACTTATTGTCTTGAAGAGTTTAAAGCACCATTCCGCAGGGGTCCTACATGTTCTTCCTTATTCTTCGAGTATACTAAGATGTCGTCTATGAATACTACTACAAACTTATTGAGGAATGGCCGGAACACACGGTTCATCAAATCCATGAATGTGGCAGTAGCATTCATCAGTTCGAACGGTATGACAAAAAACTCATAATGGCCATAGCGGGTGCAAAATGCTGACTTCAATATGTCCTCTGTCTTGATCTTTAATTTGTGGTAGCCAGAGCGAAGATCTATCTTCAAAAATACTGGTGCCCCTTGCAGCTAATCAAAGAGGTCATCAATCCTTGGCAGGGGATACTTGTTTCGGATAGTGACCTTATTTAGCTCTGGATAGTCTATACAAAGACGCAACATCTCATCTTTCTTCTTCATGAAGAGTACAAGCGTGCCCCAAGGAGACACTCTTGGACGAATATATCTACGATCAAGTAGTTCTTGTAGTTGGCACTTTAACTCCTTTAGTTCAACAGGGGCCATTCGGTACGGGACTTTGGAAATCGGTTGGGTATTTGGGAAGGTATCGATGGTGAACTCTATTTCTTAGTCGGGTGGCATGCAAGGTAGTTCACTCAGAAACATATCAGGAAACTCAGTCATAATGGAAGAAGAATCAAAGTTTGTGTAATCCAGCTGCATGTCCTGAACCGATGCTAAGTATCCCTCGCATTCAGAGTGTAGCATCTGTCGAGCTGACATCACAAAAATTATCGTGCATGTCCTTGATACTTCGTTGCTAGACCACTTATGTAGCAGAATTCGGCTTCTCTAGGTAGATGGAAGATGACTCGTTTCTCTGCGTATTCGATAGTTATCGAGCAAGCACCGAGCCAATCCATCCCCAAGATGATATCGTAATCTTGAACATCTAGGACTAACACATCTAGCGAGAGTTTTCTGTCATGCCCCAGTCCCAAAATACGTAGGACTAGGAATATGTAAGCATGCCAGTCGTATGTATATGGAGACTCCAATATATGAAAACCATAATACATACGTACGCTATATTATGAACAGTAATTCATAAGTGGTATATATGTCACAAGTCACAGGGCATAACTAAATCTCATCCACAGAATCAAATATAAATGAATAACCAATCAACTATATAACTGAATCAAGTACGAAGTGCTTGATAAGAATAAGTAGTTGGGTAGAGACAAATCCACTACCAAACTAGAATATAAGAGAAATAAAATAAGTACATCCAATGATCAATGAGGCTCGAAGAGAAGACCTCCTCGAAAAAGAATGGAGTAGCAAGTCCTGATCCGTGCTCCTACGAATAGTCATGATCGTCTATACCTGGAAAGGGAGAGGGACGTAACAAGATACATAGAAGAATACAATAAAGTAAATACTGTGAAAACTCGAGGGTGAACTAACCAGCTAAGTGAATATAAATTGAGGACAACTTAGTGCGTATGGAAAGTGTAGGCTAGACATATGCTGACGTAATTCACCAATCATCATGACTGGCTAGTATATTCCACATATGCCCCCATAATAAGGGCACTCTGCAATATAATAACGTCAAGCTCCGAAGAGCATGGCATATGTACATGTAACGTCCATCGTTCTGGAAAACATAGAATCTGAATAGTATAACGTCCATAATGTTCCGTCGAATGTGGAATCTGAATAAAGGAGTGGGTGTCCCATTTGTCTACTAGTCGTCCTTTCCGCCCAATACCAATGTATAAGTCGTGAATACGACGTGGACATCTCGTACTATAATACAAGTCACTAAAGAAATATACAACTAAGCTAAATACTGTCACACATGCTGCTCGTATCGATGGTCAGTCAAGCATGAAGCACGCATCCCTACATGAACTCACTCTATGTCGTACAAAGATACGTGTCAAGGCCTGGGGAGTCATATTGATAACTCTACAATTTTAGGTGCGTCCCCTAGACACTAGGTCAAAATAAGTCCTAACGTCAACGCCTTCGTTGACTGCACCCGAGTCTTTCTCGGACGCGTACAGTTATATAATACTAAAACAAATAAACATGCAACTAAATAATAACTAAATTTAAATAGTACAATAAGGCAAGGTATACTTGTCTGGCAAGAAAGCTGCATAGTATAAGCATCCAGACGTCAAGTACGAGGGATCAAAAACCATGGCATCCAAATAAACGTCTCCGGATGCTGAAATAAACATCACCAACGTTCCCGGAATAAGCGAGATAGCTAGAAAAGCCTACCCTTTCGTCCAATTTGGACACAGGGGTAAAACGGTAATTTTGGGTCAAAGAGGGGTCCACACGTGGGCCACTTTGTACCGAAATACGTGCCAGAGGTAAAGGTCTCTAAATGGAACAAATTATAGGTCAAACAAATTTTAAACGTCGATACAAACTCAACGATATGTCCAATTTTGTATTCCGGTGAGCCGATCATAAATTTACCCTTAAAGTCAAACTGTGGGGCCCACGAATATGCGGCTTGATCAATTGTCTCAGAATTGCGTGAAACTTGGGTCACAGGACCAGCATGATACCACGAATCAAATGGCGCAAGTTTTATCGTATTTCTAACTAACCCTAGTAGTGTCTATACACTCTCAAGGCCTTTATAAATATATTAAGGGATAATGGTCAATTAATCTACAGGTAAGGGATGCTAGGGTTCATTAGGTATTCTAAAATTAGTGATGTGTCAATATTCTAGTTGTATTCTTAGTAGGAATGTTACCCTAATTATCATCCTAACAACAAGGATTCCTATATTCTAGGAGAAGGCTATACTCAAGGAACTATTAAGGAAGTACATGAATTAAGCAGGATACAATTATTTAAATAGAACAGATTAGAAGGAAGGTGAGTCATAGTCAAATATGGATGAGATCCTATACTCTAATCCTATTTGCAGGCTTGCTCGGTACAGTAACGTAACCAAAAAAATATACTCTCGACTTGCATGGGCCACCACTAAAATCATGTCACGCCCCAGTCCCAAAATACGTAGGACTAGGAATACGTAAGCATGCCAGCCGTATGTATATGGCAACTCTAATATATGAAAACCATAACACCTACGTACGTTGTATTATGAACAATAATTCACAAGTGGTATATATTTGTCACAAGTCATAGGGCATAACTAAATCTCATCCACAGAATCAAATATAAATAAATAACCAATCAACTATATAACTGAATCAAGTATAAGATGCTTGATAAGAACAAGTAGTTGGGTGGAGACAAATCCACTACCAAACTAGAATAAAAAGAAATAAAATAAGTACATCATCTAATGAACAATAAGACTTGAATAGAAGACCTCCTCGAAAGAGAACAAAGTAGCAAGTCCTAATCCGTGCTCTTGTAATAGTCATGATCATCTACACCCCTCAGAGGTACGTAACAAGATATATAGAAGCATGCCAATAAAGTACTAAAAAATAAACATCCAAGGGTCGCCTAACCATCTATGTGAATGCACTTTGAGAACAACTTTCCAACACATGGGCTATCTGGATAAAATAGGATTGAAATGATTCTCTCGGAGATTCAGGGGCCTAAAAAGCATGTCATATTTTGAACTCCAGAGGCCGCCTGATAATAATAATATATATAGTGGTCATCATGACCGTGCATCTCCGGCGGAGCGTACGAGTTACACAAGGAAAGTACAAAGGAGCCCAAACGCCTTACTTGTTGTCCTCCCCACCCCATGCTCTAAGCATATTATAACCATGACACGATGATACCTCTAAAAACTGCCAAGGCTTCTAGTAATGCAAATTCTATCAGTAGTTATCCCTATCCGTCGTACGTCCCATACGTACTGATGATCAGCCGAATATGCAAGTTCGTGTCCTACATGAGACTAACACTCGTGTAACAACTTTTTCACGGCCAATGATACATAATAATCCCTCATGATAACAGGGCGATCTCATAAAGCTTGGTCAACATGCATATATATAATAAAAACAGAATACGACGCCACCGTCGTTGCATCCAAGTTATTCTTTGACGCATAGTTTATATAATAGTTAAAATATATGAACTAAATGACAGAAATAAAATACATGCACCATATGGAATATAAATTATAGTACAATGGCAAGGTATACTTGCCTGGCAATAAAGCTGCATAGTGTAAGCGTCCAGGTGTTAAGTACAGAGGATCAGAAACTATGGCCTCCGAATGAACGTCTTCGGATGCTGAAATAAACATTATCAATATTCCTAGAATAAGCGAGATAGCTAGAAAATACTACTTTTCGTCCAATTTGGACACAGGGGCAAAACAAAAATTTTGGGTCAAAGCGGGTCCACTTGTGGGCCACTTTGCATCAAAAAGTGTGCCAGAGGTAAAGGTCTCTAAATGGGGCAAATTATAGGTCAAACAAATTCTAAACGATGATACGAACTCAACGGTGTGTCCAATTTTGGATTCCAGTGAGCTGAACACAAATTCACTCTTAAAGTCAACCGTGGGGCCCGTAAATAGGCGGCTTGGTCAACTATCTCGGAATCGGGTAAAACTTGGGTCACAGGACCAGCGTGATACCACGAATACAATGGCACAAGTTTTTTTAGATTCCGACGAGCGTGCACAAAATAGTATGGTATTTTATAAAAGTTGCGATACAGGGACTTTTTACGGATACGGGTTGATTCCGACGCGCTCACACATCCGAATCAGCTTCCACGAAAGCCCACACATCAGGATATACCATACTTGTCTTTCGGTGTAATTGGTATGCGATGAGACGGTCCCGTTTGGTGAGGCGCACTCTGTATCATAAAATTTTAGTTTTTAAATTATCAAGTTTTTAGTCATTTTGGAGGTCGAATAATTTAACACATACAACAAATTAATGAAAACTAAAAGAACAGAAAAAATCTCAGTTATATTGAGAAGAAAACGATTCAATTAGTTTTTGAAAATATTAAACCGGTTGGTGGCAAATTGGGTGTGAACATGAGTGTTTGGGTTAAAGTTTTTGGACTGTTTTGGTCAGTTTTTCGGCCATTTTTTGGTCGATTTTTTGACCAATTCGGGACATGAAAACTCGTCCCGCTTGAATGAAATTCCTAGATGGTTAGGTTGTGAACGTACACGGATAAACCGCTCACAAAAAGAATCACAGATGAAGAAGATATATCACCTTGAAGATGGGCTCGAGATTGTGGCTGCTGTGCACGCCCGCGGTACGCGGACGGCACGGACGGACGGCAGCGCGCGGCGCGCGGCTGCAGCGATGCCGGCATCGAGACGGTCGTCCGGAGGGGCGGTCGCCGGAGGTCGGGCTATGGTTAGGGTTAGGTTTAGATAGTAATAGTTGATATATATATATATATATATATATATATATAGAGAGAGAGAGAGAGAGAGAGAGAGAAGGAAGAGTGGGAGAGTGGGAGAGCGGGAGTCTGCTGTGGGTTTACTGTGAAGGGGTAGATTGGTATTAGGATTAGTTTAGTTGTTAAGGATTAGGTTAAGGCTTTAAGTAGATTTGTATTAGGTTTTTGTTTTATTTTGTTTTGTTTTATTTTCTTTTTCTTTTTATTTACAACATTATTATTATTATTATTATTATTATTATTATTACTATTACTATGATTGTTATTATTATTATTATTATTATTATTATTACCATTTATTTATTAACATATATTCACATATATAAATAAGAAAAAATCCAAAAATAATATTCGCACACCAAATAAATTCTAAAAAATTATTTTGTAAGGCTTTAATACAATACCATACTCAAAATATTTTATGAAATATTTTATAATTAATAATTAGATATTTATCTAGTTATAATAAATCAAATAATTGTATTATCAAATTAACTAAGTAATTAATTAAATAATTTTCCATAAAATAGGTTAATAGCAAATAACATGCAAATCTATAAAAAAAATTTTTTTACCTAATTTGGCATGGAGAATTATGGGATGCTAATTGTTGGAAGTTGAGATAGAAAAATAACCACAAATAAATTATATATATATATATAAAATATCTAAATATTTAATAATTAATCTATGGTCGTTAAACTAATGGCATACTAACACCAAGGGATCGAATTTCTGTGCGACAAAAAGATTCTACAGATAGTGTCTCCTGTGTTGGCTACTTTCTATGAAGGACGATACAGGTTTTGGGGCCATCCTATATTATTAATGTCCAAACCATGGTGAAGCTTCCTAATAAAATCATTGGGTTTTAATTAATTTAAAAATAATCTAAAACAAATACAAGAAATATAAAATACACACAAAATAGCTAGTTTTTTTTGGGTGAGGGTGTTTACAAAAATGCTACACAAGAGATTATACAAAATATATTATCATAATATATGCTTAGGTCTAATATATACAATTATGCTAACGAAAGTTAGAGGGAACATGCTCCCAAAAATACATTACTAGTACTTGTCCTGGATAAATATCACAAAAGAATATGAAAATGAGTGGTAAGGAAAGAAAACCCACTCGCGTGTCGAGATCAATGATCTAAGAATGTAGGCCATCCAATGAAAGGTATGACAGATCCTCAGACTCATTAGGTAAATTTGGCCAAACAAAACTAGATGGGTCAAAACCCCAAGCAATAAGTGCCATAAAGGATACACAATAACGAAAATAAGGTCATAGGATACAAAAATATGGGTCAAAACTTATGTGACACTAACACATTTATCCCGAGGTAAAATATAAAACTAAAATGAAATATTTAAACAAAAACTAGATATAGAGTAGGACTTAGCCTTTAGCCACGCATCGACACATAGAACTAATTCGTAGGTAAAAAGGATAATTTGAAACTAGAATACACGATTAATCTACTGCTAGTTACACATTAACTAGTTTGGATTATTACTAGACTTAATTACTAAGGATGCAAGTCAAGAAAATTTGCTATCACCAGTACTGCATGTACCCAGATCGACAAAGGGTCTAGTATGTGTTTATGACATATGGCATAACAAATAGATAAGAGATGAAATATAACATATGAGACATAACAAAAAGTGCCACAACAAATACACTTGGTAGTTCATGGATCCCCCACTAATCGGGGTTGTCCATGCCTTATGGGCCCTTGGGGATCAAAGTTGCCAGTAGCACGAACATCCTCCTCTCCCAATATGATATATGAATTTGGATAGTGTAGAAGCATGGAAAATCTCATATCTATGCGCCCACACTGCAAGTCGCATATAGTTAAAAGGCACTGATGCGGCATAAAGCTCATACGACAAAAAATTAAGGTACATAAAGGTAGTATTCCTAAAGATATGCGACAAAGAGTCTAGGCACATGCAAGCTTTCCTCATGGGATCATTTCTGTTAGTTAAACTGATAGGCATTTATTGCTCTGACCACTTCGTATTTGGTGCAGACAGCAGACGCCAGTGCGTACGTCACCATATTAATAACTTTGTCAGTTGTGCCATGTATTTTTTGACAGAAGGAGTCTGCATGTGGCTAAGCCCTCATACGATGCAGTCTGCATGCGGCAAGACTCTCATGCGGCCGATGTTTCAGATGGCAGTGTCCCTCTGAATCTTTATGCGGTACTGTCCCTTCGAATCTTCATGCAATCTCGTATGCAGTTTATCTTTATGCAACAACATTACCTAGAGGCATCATGCGACAGTGATCCCAATAGCCTCTATGCAGCAGAATATTTTTATTATAACCGACAGAGATCTCCAACATCTAGCACATGACATATATCAAGTTGATAAGATCATACACATGACTGATGTCAATAGCCCAAGATCTCAGCAACATCCGATCCTAACAAATGCAAAACAATAATTGGACCGCAAGATGTAAGCACAGTTACAACTATATACTGTTGAGAATGTCATGCGACAACCAAAACATATACGCACATAGACTAAAAATAGTAATTTTTTAACACATGCGCGTGCATGGCCATTCAGTATAAATGGCTATAAATAGTAGGGACATGTGCTTTCTAATACATATACAGTAAGTCACATAGGCACAGAGAGCAAAGAGAGCCCAATTGCTACCTTTCTTGCCAGTGAGCCAGAGACCTTGCAATTTACTTTCATCGTCTGATCGTCTGATCGTCAAAGGATTAAAGGAGTCAGCAGCAGTACCCGATCTCCATTGTCACACTTTTTCATATCTCAAAACTTGTACTTAGAATCCTAAGTGTTAGGATTCTTGTGTACTCTCTTATTGTAAATTATTTAATACAAAAATTAGCAAAACTTTCACATTTTTGCAATGGCAACAAATCTGGCGACTCTGCTGGGAACTTCCTTCTCCACTGACGAGAAGATAGTAACGCAATCAAAAATGACAAAGTTGGACTCAACCCAGAAGATGCTAGTCATGCACTTCGACCAGCAGGCTTTCGAGGACATGCTCTCGGGGAACAGCTCGAGCCCCTTACCTAGGCTAGCAAACCCAAAGAAGACCCGTAGGACTTGTGTCTTCAAGGCTGGTGCACCTCATCCAAAGACCACAGAGGATGCGATCCCTATGCCCATTGCTAAAAATGTAGTACATGCGTCCGTACAGGCTGCCCCTACTATTACAACAGCTATTTCGGGGATAAAGAGTGCTCAACACTTAGGTTTTGGCAAAGGAAAACACCGCGATGTCAAAGACCTAGGGGATAAAGACTTCCCTCGATTCTTGTACGCTTTTGGGAATAACAACGCTGACTCTCAGACCATGCGCTCACAGCAAGGAGCACGGAAGAAGGGGTGTGCCGCACTCATCGTCAGGCGCATGCGAGAACCCCTACGTGCGCCAAAGCTGAAAAGAAAGATTTTTTCTTTGATAGGATCTCATACGGTAAATACTCCATGCACCAGCTTCCTCAAGATGGGGATAACTTGGACTTTGTGTACTATGTGCCAGCGTGCACCAGTTCACAGAGGTCTAGGGGAGTGCGAGCAATGAGCGCTCAAGCAACTGTTCGAACAACCGACCAAAAATATGAGCCATTAACTATTATATGCGTTGTGGATTGGAGGTTGTATGGGAATGATCCATGTGCTCAACTTGCTTGCACGCATAAAGTAGTTCAGTCCCATAAGTCTTCCTGGAACAACTTGGGCACAGAGTATGCGCTGGAACCTAGTCACGGAGCGAATATTGTGACAACAGACCCATGCGCCCAGTGTGGCTATACGCATGAAGTGGTCAATTTTATGATATCTTCCACAAATGATTTGGTTGCACTCCCTGTACAAGAACCAGGTCAGGGAGCAATAACCTCGCCTACACACCCATGTGCACGGTTCGACTGTGCGCACGAAAGGGTGTCAAGGTAAAAATTCTATCTTCAGATTTGCCTAATGTGATAAGTTACAAGCGCAAGACGAGAGAAACAACTACTACACATGAAGTGCCCTCTCCAAGTCATACTTGTGCTAGTATGTATGATCATCAACTATTGATGCTCTAAGGTGGCAATTCCTCCAGCAAGGCGATCTGTGTTTCAACATCCGACAATGTCTTAGAAAATGGGTGCAAACCAAAGAACCGAAAGACAAAGGGGAGTTATCCCATGCCTCATGTTGCTCCACTTTGAGGTCTCCCTCCGTAAGGAAGAACTCCAAACCAAGCTCGTCCAACCCCCCAGTCCCGGCCAGTGCGTCGAGGAACCGACCGTAGGACAGCAAGCTAGTGGTACCTACCGAGAGGGTGTTTCAAGGCACCCATTCAAGAGAAAGTTCTTTCTCAAGAAAGACTGACATACAATCAGCAGTATAAGTTGGGGGTATCCACCTCCCGGTACTCCACAATAATGCATCATTCTATGAAGACAGTGATTCTCAGGGAACCGATAATGACATGCCTGGGGGTAGTCATGCCCAACAGTTCAATGCTACATCCAGCGCTGGGGATGTAGCTATCCCCCAGATTCTGAAGACGATCCGATGATGCCTGCCTTCCCTGTGGATAGTATGACTCAAATATATAAAGTGGAAAGCAAAGGGTCCATGACTTAATCTACTTCTCCCCATATAATGCCAGTATATATGGCAGGAGGTGATAATGAAGAAGGATCCAGTGACCGCCAGCACCTCGAACCACTTGAAGCAATAATGCGGACAATGAGTGTTTTAATGCAATCCTTGACTCAGGCAATCCTAGATATCAAGGCAAACATAGTCCCATCCCAACTAAGAACTCTGGGATAGATAAGCCAGGATCCAAGGACCAATAGGGAGTCTAATTCACCTACTCCAGCTCTTCCAACCAGTGTCCCCCTCTTGCCACGCTCCTCTACCCCTACGACTTTGAAAGATAATCTATCAAAGAAATATGATCCCGTTTGGACTCCATGAACAATAAAGACAAGCTACAGAGTCTCGGGATAAGGCAACCTTATCCCCCAGAATGGAACAATAAGGTATTTCCCCCGAAATACAAACCTAAGTCCATGATCACATTCAACGAGAAGACATTACCCCATCAGTACTTAACTTACTTCATGACCATGATGGGACACTTACCCTAAGAAGATGATGTACTCACCAAGCTCTTCATGGGGAATCTGACTGAGGTGGCTTATGAATGGCTATGTAGCCTCTATCACAGCTGTATCTCATCACTTGATGACCTCTGATGACTATTCCTCTCCCAATTGTACGATGACGGGAAGGATATGACTATGTCATCGCTCATTGACGTGGCCCAAAAAGAAAAGGAACCGATATGTGCCTACATAGAGCACTTTAGGCAGACAGCCCTGAAGATGCCTCCCAGTCTTTCTGAGTATTCTCTTATGGATACTTGTCGACGAAACCTACAACCGACAGTAAAACTCTGTATAGGCACTACACAATATGCGGACTGGACGATATTCATTACAAGTGCAGACATAGCGGAGAAGAATGCCAAAGACTTCCGCTTGCTTGGAGTCCAACTTCCTAGCTCCTGACTGGGGAAAGTCCCCTTAGAATAACAATGGAGGGCATAACGGCAAAGGGAAACAGGCCCTTACCATCAATATATCCAAGGACTCATCTTCGTCCACAAAGAAGTCGACGGAGGAACCAAAACCAAGGGCGACTTTCTTCTTCGATGATGACGACATTATCGAGATTTTTAACGTCCTGATGAAAGGCAACATACTCTGACTGCCTGGTATCAGACGTCCTTAGGAGGAAGACAAGGTTGATGACCCAAAGTATTGCCTCTTCTATCTGTACATCTATCATTCCACCAGGACTGCTATGTGACAAAAATACGTATCCAATAATTGATCGATACCAAGGCCATTACCATTGACATCGAGGGCAAAATGATCACTGCCAACATGGTATCATTCCAGTTCCATAATCTCCCTCACATCGAGGTTCAAGATAGCATCGTCCCAATTCCTAAGGCAATAATAGAGGTCGTTAGCCTCCCACTAGCTCGCAACCAAGCAGCAGGGCTGGTAGCTTTTACAACTCCATGAGGTGAAGTCAAGTGGGTTCACCCTGACATTGTCGAGGACCTGATGCATCCAGCGACACATCCAACTACCAAATATAAAGGAAAGAGGCCAAAGTCATGTCACATGGTCTATATTTCGACTAATGAAGCATTGGTAGGAAAGACTAGGTTAGATAGAAACTATATGCGTACCTATGATCCAGCTCAGGAAGATGCTACTCTTTCGTTTGCCCCTGCTCTTCCAGTAGTATCTGAAGCAAGCCCATCCTAGCCTCCTGCGACGGACAAACAAAAGCAAAAGGAGAATCGCTTTGACAAGTTTCTGAAGAAGGATTATGCATCAGTGTTAGTTAAACCCTACAATTTTTACATATTCGCACATCTTGTCAATATACCAGCAAGGTTGTCACTCTTCGAGCTCCTCAGTCTCTCTAAAGAGACCCGAGATTCCCTTAGTGAGGCATTGCAGCACACCGACTCCTACCTAGCCCAAGTCAAACAGCCAGTCGAGGACCCCGTTGCATGTCCCTACTGTCACAGTGTGATGGAGACATTCCCAAATATCACCTTCTTTCAGCAGAAATGCTGCTAAAAAATAATAAGCATGATCGACCCATATACTATACAGGGTATATTATGCCATCAAGGTGGATCGAATGCATATCGATCTAGGCTCGTCTCTTAGCGTCATCCCCAAAAGCTAACTCCAAAATTTGGGAATTCTAATACACCAGCTGTCAGACACCAACACGACCATTAGCGGCTTCAACACAGGAAAAAGCTACCCTTTAGGCAAGATCCATCTAAAGTGTCAGATTGGCGATCTGCGGATGGAGGTCACTTGCCACGTTATTAATGTAGGCATATCCTACAACATCCAACTTGGACGTGTCTGGATACATGAGTATATGATTGTGTCATAAACTCTTCATCAGTGCCTGATATATGTTGACAGCGAAGGAGTTGTCAGGACCGAGTATGCTGATGTTGACCCCTTTAAGGGTGTTGAAGCCTACTAGTTTGATTTTGTACTCTATAAGAAAATGCACCAGGATACAAGGGACAATGATGCCGATGACAAAGCTGAAGCGGGCTCCTCTTCTAGCTGGCCTTTAAAGATCCATCTAAAAGGACATGCCTCCAATACCCCGACCCCAGTGGTTATCAAGATCCGTAAGAAAGCCGCAGAGCTCCTTGTAGTCAACCTTCACAAGATGGGTCTACCACCAAACAAAGACCTCCCTCCTGTGTAGGTCTCTGAACCTCTGGTGATAAAATTTTACCGCCCAAGTAAGAGGGTTCTGAACCAACCTCCGACGCCAGCGTTGGACAGCAAGGACGACGAGCTTGAAGAGTATATAGCAGTTCAGACTGATGTCCCTTCGTTTGATGATGTAATCCCCAATGAGGAAATATCATATTTTCTTAATAAAGGGATATCTTTGAACTACTTCGATGTCGAATATCTGAGGACTATGTATTCCGTAGAACACAGTCTAGGTCTGCAATTGCACATATCGATAATGGCAATATATATAGTCAACAAAATACTCCCCCAAGGGGGTAACCTCTTCATAGTTATAGAAAGGAAGAAGAAAGAAAAATATATCGTCTTCGGTTGGATGGAAGTTGTCGAAGCTTCCTCCCAGTCGAACTAGAACCCAATATCGGTAAAATACAGCTTTACCGTTACAGATCGCAGGCCAAGCACCTCATCCAGGCAATAGTTTATGACTTGAAGATCAATCAAGGCCTAAATTATAGCAAAGGGCGATGCCTGCCATTGTGTCACTTTGCTTCTAAAGGCCAGTCAGAAATATACTATCAAATAACCGTTCACAGTTTAGGATATGTAACATCGCCAATGACTCCTGAAAGCTCGAAAATAAAAGTAGAGACAAGCTCTCACTCTTTAGGGTCCTCTACCTAGGACTTTAAAATAAGCATCGGAGAGATATTCAACCAAACATTATCTGTCAACATAATACCAGTGGATCAAGATGAAGATAATGATCAAATGCTTGAATTCTTCAAAGTTGAGCCTTGGGCCCAGCGGTTAGAGTCTCAATAGGAGCTTTATTTCGAGCAACGAGAACCTCCTACTGAAGACGAAGTAGTACTGGTCGACTTGGGTGACGAATCTTCCCCCAAATCTATCTTCATCAGAATAATCTATTCAGAGAAGATCATGAATCCCTTATATAAATTATAAGAGAATACATCGATGTCTTTGCATAGAGATATGAAGATATATCAGGTTTGGACCCACAAATTATGATGTACAAGCTCAACATCCTGTCGAATGCTAAGCCAGTAAGGCAACAACAACGACGATTCTATCTGGACGTTATGGATGCCATCGAAGCTAAAATGAATAAGCTGATAGCAAGTGACTTTATTCGCGAGGAGCAGTATCCAGAATGAGTAACCAATATTGTTTCTGTCATTAAGAAGAACGACAAAATCTAAGTTTTTATAGAATTTTATGATTTAAATGCGACATGCCCAAAGGATAAATCCCTCTCTCGATCACAGATGTAATGATCGACAACACTTATGGCTTCGAGCGTATATCCCTCATGGATGAGTTTTCAAGCTACAACCAGATTAAGATGTTCCTAGATGACAAGAAGCATACGTTATTTCGAATACCACTAGGGTATACTTTATACAGTGATGCCCTTCGTTCTAAAGAATATAGGTAAGACATACCAGTGGGGCATAAGCACCATCTTTCACTAGCATCTGTCCAAAATAGTCCAGTATCATGTTGATGACATCGCTGTCAAGAGCCATTTTTAGGATGATCATCTCCATGATCTGAAGACTATGTTCGATCTAATGCGGGGCCATCAACTCAAGATAAATTGGACCAAGTCTTTCCTGGAAGTTTTCAGCGGCAAGTTCTTTGTCTTCAGTATAATTTTGAATGGTATTCATATAGACCCTGAGAAGACGAAGGCTATACTTGATATGCTCCTTCCGAAGAACCTTAGAGAGCTTCTTGACCTTCTAAAAAGATTGGCGTACATTAGTAGATTCATATCGAACCTCTCCGGGCGCTATCAGCCATTTACCCAGCTAATGAAGAAGGGTGTCTCCTTCGTATGGACCAAAGAATGCCAGTGAGCATTCGATGATATTAAGAAGTATCTCACGAATCCCCCAGCATTGGTGGCTCCAGACAGGGGAAAACCATTCTTACTCTACGTCCATGTAATGGGTCATTATCTTGGTGTTCTACTAGCTCAAAGGAGTGATACAAGCCATGAACATGCCATCTACTACCTCACTAGAATGATAGTCGGTGCTGAGCACAAGTATAACCTGGTCGAGAAGGAGTGTCTCGCCTTGGTCTTTGTCATTCAGAAGATATGCCACTATATGAGTGGGCAGATAATTTATGTTATTTCTTGAGTTAAATCCCTCAGGGTGCTCATGACTAAACTAGGGGCACTAAACTTTCGCCTAGCTATGTGGGCAATACTGCTTCGTCATACGACATGGTCTTCATCCCTCAAAAGACAGTTAAAGGTCAGGCACTAACAGACTTTTTAGCAGCACACTTAGTGCCAGAAATGTCGAAACTCTACGATGATATTCCAGATGAAGTGTTAGAATCCAACACAACGATGGAAGAGTCCATCTGGCAAATTTTCTTCGATGGTGCTTCGAAAACAGGGCCTAAGGGCAATATTGTCGAAGGAGTGGGGGTAGTGTTGATCTCTCCTGACAACCTAGTTATCTGTCGAGCATATTCTCTCATGGAGCTGTACTCCAATAATGTGGCATGACACAATGCCATTATTATCGGGCTCTAACTGGACAAACAGTTAGGGTTGGATTATCTACAAGCCTATGGTGACTCCAAACTAATAGTCAACTAAGTCCGAGGCAAGTACGAAGTCCGGCATAAGAACCTGATCCCTTATCATCAAATGATAATTGATCAAGTCTCCACCTTCACCATGATCTTTATTGAATATGTGCCTAGGTTACGGAACATCGAGGCTGACGCTCTTGCCAGCCTTGCAGCCTCCCTGTCTCTCCCTACGAAAACCCAGCATTTGATTACGGTGATTGGTCGAGAACTAGTCTGTAACAAAGATGACCTGTACGATAGTCAAAGTTGCGCCGTTGAGAAATCTGTTGACACTAAAGACTGGTGGTTCCCCTTTATTGACTAAATCATCTACGGGATTCTACCTAAAGACCCGAAAGAGGCTACTTCTGTTAAGAGACGTTCTCTCCAGTTCTATATTGATACGGCTACAAAATTTTTATATCACCAATCATATGACAGAATTCTGCTACGATGCCTATCGGATACAGAAGTGAAGCAGGCACTTCGTGATGCTTACAATGGTACTTGCGGTGCATACCAACAGGGTCCTAAGCTGCAGGATAACTTTAATGTATGGGTTATTATTGGCCCACTAAGGTCGTAGATGTCATAAAATACGCAAAAAGATGCAGGATGTATCAAATCTATGCTGATTTTATCCCCCAACCTTCAAAAATTTTATACTCAACGGTCGCATCTTGGCTGTTTCAGGCATGGGGCGTCGACATCATCGGCATTATTAGTCCACCATAATCCAAAGGGCATTAATTCATTCTCTATGTAAACTCTCTAAATAGGTGAAAGTTGTACCGCTCGATGAGGTAAAAGCGTCAAACATGATTAGCTTTGTCAAGCATCACGTTATCTGCCCCTTCGGTTGGTCTTAAAGGATCATCCATGACAACGGTCCTCAATTTGAAAGCCACGCTTTCTATCGATTTTGTGATAAAAACCAAATTCAGAACATACCTTCGATGGCTTATAATCCGAAAGTGAAAGGATTAGCCGAATCATTCAACAAGACGATCATCAAATTACTCAAGAAGTTTGTTTCCTCTCATAAGTATGAGAGGAACGAGAAGCTGGGAGAGTGCCTCTGGGCCTACCGTACAGCGGTCGGGTCTCCGACTGGTAGTACGCCATTCTTCTTAGTTTATGGGAGCGAAACAGTCATCCCTATGGAAATTTATATTCCTTCTCCCTGGGTTGTCCTCGCCAACCAGTTGACAGTCGAAGATAACCATTATCGACGATTACAAAAGTTAGAAGCACTCGACGAGAAATGTCTTCTAGCTCAAGAGCATATTGAACTATATCAAGCACATATTTTTGGAGCCTTCAACAAAAAGGTGAAGAAAAGAGCGTTTCAAGTTAGTGACCTTGGCCTTACAATAAGAAGACCAATGGTCATAACACATAAAATGGCAGGAAAATTTCAAGCCAAGTGGGTAGGCCCATTCGTCGTGGAATTATTGTACTCCAATGGTTTATACAGGCTCATAAAGACTAACGGAGACTTGCTAATAATGCCAATCAATGGTAAGTTTCTCAAGAAGTACTACCTCTAAGATAGACTAGTACTATCCCCAGTAGAGTGATTTAATCTCCAGTAATAAAAATGTATTATGTGACATTTATCCTTCCCCCATAAGTGCATTGTGAAATCTATTTATGTATTCGAGAATCCTAAATATGTTATAAGTAATAGATCCTCCAAAGTTCACAAGGGGAGCAACCTTCAATTCCAAAAAAAAATTCTCGTTGAGACAACCTAAAATTATTTCCCTCAAGCAAATAAGTATGCCCTTGGAGCCCAGCCACTCCAGGACATCTCATCTGCGATCCCCCAGTAAGGGTCGGAGAAGCTCTTGGCTTGAAGATTTCCCCCAGCAAGGGCAAAATTACCCCAAACAATAGTTTATGTCCATACTACCTCGGAACTATAATCGTGTCATATTTTCTCAGTCAGGTGAACATCTCAGCACAAGAAAATAATTATGTCCACATCACCTCTATATTATTTTTCCATCCCTACAAAGGTATATCTTGTAATGTCCACATCACCTCTAAACAAGATATCCCCGAGTGGAAGTTTTTTATACCACTTTGGAGCAAACATTCTTCCCTAACGAATTTCTACCGCCATATCCATAATACCTCTGATGGTGTTGGTCATTTTAACTTATCATCTGTACTTAGCTCTAAATACGTCAGGGATGATGAGTCCACAAAAATTCTCCAACGAAATTACTATAAACTATCATGTCCATATCACCTTTGATAGGGTTTTACTTCAAACTTATTATTTGTACTTAGTTATTAAGTACACCTTAGATAATAGGTCCATAAAAATTCTCCAACATAATTATTATAACCTATCACGTCTATATCACCTCTGATAGGGTTTTACTTCAAACTTATTATCTGTACTTAGTTATTAAGTACGGATTAGGTAATAAGTCCACTAAAGTTACCCAAATAGAATGTCCATGGCAGCCACAATATTATACTATGTCCACATCACCTCTAGTATAATATTCATATTTACAAAGCATAACAAGTCCAAAGGAGAAGTTCTGAAAAAGAAAAAAAGACTTTTCATTGATATTCAAGATCATGAGTACATATGATGAGAATCTATTACATTTAAGGTTCTTATTGATATTCATGATCATGAGTACATATGATGAAAATTTCTATATTCAACACTTTCTCCAGCAAAGCACCCCTTTGTGTTGTTTCTGCTACCGACGTGTGTGAATTTGGCAGCATAACTTAATGCATTTTGGGTCACCCTCCTCAGTACAAACCTCAGTATATGAAAAAGAATCCATACTGATGGATAATAATGGAGGGAAGATCGGGCACTCTTTCTCCATACAAAAGGGTTATAGATAAGGGTTTGGTTGACAATTAATCCAAATCCAGTAACCAATACCGCAGGCATGCAACCGGTGGCAGGCTGCATAAAGGAGAGAAATGTAGCTAGGATGCCACATAAACTAGGTGAGTTTCACTCACGATGATGAATGTACATCCTTGTTTCTTAGACCAGTTCTTGATGAACTGCCACAGAAAGTTGGCATTCTCTTCGAATAACGGGAGTTATGATATCCTTCCATGCTCTATCGAGACTAAAGCGATTCAAGATAACCCATGCATGTCAAAAAATACACAAGTTAGAATACTTGTAGTAAGTATGGAGAGAGTTACATGCCCTCGACTAGAATAACTTCTCTGAAAGTCAGAAATAAAGTTATGCATGCGCACGAGATGCCATGTGCACAGGTAAATGTCATGCACACATGATGCACACATAGACCACAACACATGTTTGAGATGCGGTGCCTCAGAAAGATAATTGCATCCATGCAAGGACTCAATCATAAGCTTTCCAGCACATGTCTGTGATGAGCGTCTCAAGACAGCTGCATCCATGTGCATTATAGAAAGTTTTTCCATAAGCACATCTTTATATCGAAACCTTTCAGCAACAACCATGCGCATCAAGCAGTGAGTTTTCTTTTGCACATGTTCCTAATGATTTCTTGTCCATGCGACAGACTGTATGTTTCTGTCCCTGTTTTATGATGCAAGAATGGAGACCGTTGTTTATTTAGTCTTCGAAGTAAGAAGATAAGAGCATCCCTCTCTACCTTCAGTCAGAAAGGGCATAATAGCGTGGTCGACCATCAAAGGTAGAGGATCGACGAAGTACTCGACGGGACTGCTCAAGCCCGACTTTCGCATAGGAGAGAGCTGGGGCATCATGAAAGGGGAATGAAATTCCTCTCTCTACCATAGCCCCTATTTATAGGCTTGGGATGATCTCAGGATAAGGCAGAGTCAACCCTCCTGACATCAGGTGCTAAAATCGAATAATGAACCTACATCTCCAGAATCGTAATAGATAGAGGTTACAAGAATGGTTCAAATCCCATGACATACAGATTTTGACTGTTCAAAAATTAAGAATGAATCTCATCAATTAGGATTTGACAGCCTGCCAGCCTCGGGCATGCGGCCAAATCAATCTGCGGCAAACAAAGTATGCGACAAACGCAGCCCGTAGAAGGTCATTCATGTGTAGGCATGAATAAGCGGCTGACACAAAGTCCATACTTCTTTTTTAAAGTATTTCAAAAAATTGTTTGAAAATTTTGAAACTTTGAAAGGGGTCTTATAGAAGCATAAAAAATCTCAGATTTATGCGCCCGCACTATAGACCACATATTGTTAAAAGGCACCAATGCGACATGAAGCTCATGCGGCAATAAATCAAGGCACATAGAGGCAGCAATCCTAGAGGCATGCAATAAAGAGTCTAGGCTCAGTTAAGCTTCCCGTATGGGATCACTTATGTCAGTTGAACTGATAGGCATTTATTGCTCTTAGTACTTCATATTTGGTACAGATAGCAATGTCAGCGCATACATCATTATAGTAATTATTTGTGTTAGTTGTGCCACGTATTTTTTGACAGAAGGAGTATGGATGCGACAAAGCCCTCACATGATGCAATCTGCATGCGTCAAGACTCTCATGCAGAAGATATTTTATGCGATAATGTCCCTTCGAATCTTCATGCAATCCCGTATATGGCTTATCCTTCATGCGACAACATTCCCTATAGGCATCATATGGCAGTAATCCTAAAAGCCACTATGCAAAATAATATTTTTATTGTAAACGACAGAGATCTCCAATATCCAGCATATGCCATATGTCAAGTCGACCAGATCATGCACATGACGAATATCAACGACCCAAGATCTTAGCAACAGTCGATCCTAAAAAATTCCACGCAGAAGTTTGATCGCAACATGCGCACACGGTTACAACTACATTTTGTTGAGAATGTCAAGCGACAATCAAAAAATATATGCGCATAGGCTGAAAACAGTAATTTTTTAGCACATGGGCGCGCACTGTTGTTTAGTGTAAATAGCTATAAATAGCAGGGACATGTGTGTCATGATCTGTACCTACTTTTTGGATACGAGTACGTGACCAAGTCAAGCCTACGCCACAACATTGGTGGTAGTACGCTATCTATAATGACAATAGTCCATAACAAGTACATGATTCACATATATCATCCACAACTAGGTCATGATAATAAAATAAACTAATAGTCTCAATAAATAATTAAAAAAAATAATTTGTTTGCCATTGATTCAAAGTTGAACAAACTTTGTCGATTAACAAACAAAAGAGAATAAAAAAATTCTAAAAAAAATCTAAGTACAATATTTTTTTATTCTGGGGAGTGTGACGATGGAGATCGAGCATTGCAGCGGCTCCTTTACTCTGTTGATGGTCCGATGAGAGAATAAGAATGCTTTCTTGAAGTCTCTCTCATATATGTGTGTCTATGTTTGTGTTTATGTGTGTTGTGGGTATGCAACCATGTTATTCATAGCCGTCATACTAACGGGCCTATTCGCGCCTGTGCTATACACGCATAGATGCTGGAGCTGCCACGTGTCCATCCTCAACGGGATGCAGTGGCAACCGTAGATGTATGTCACGGTCTAGTTACCACGTGGAGTCTTTGTTAGGATCTGCTATTACTGAAAATTTGGTCGGTTCTCATCCTTGGTGTTTGTGACTTGGTCAATTTGACACGTGATATGTACTTAGTTGTAGAGAATCCCCTTTATTACAACAGAAAGATTTTTGCTTGAGGAACACTGCCATATTGGGCACATAGATTTGGGACGCATAGGCCAGAGGCGCATAGGGCACATGGAGTCTGGGACAAATGGGGCAGAGATCCATGGAATGCATAGAGTCTGAGATGCATGGGGCTAGAGACGCATAGAGAGCATTGTCTTATATACACGTAGTGTTGTACGGCTGTATTCGGACAGAAGTAATCATGCGGTAACACCAAATGTCAGCATCAAAATTGAGGCATTCAAAGCATTATTGCTGTCAGAGTAATAAATCCTCTGACTTGACTGAGGTGACTAAGGCGTTCAAAGCATTATGCATCTAACAAGTCATGCGTCACTTAAACTTTGACGCATGCATATTTGATTCTTAGATGCATGGGGACTAAGGCGTATAGGGGGCTTTTGAATTTTTTTTATGCTTTTATAAGCCCCCCTTCAAAGATTTCAAACTCAGATGAGTTTTGGAATACTTTGAATAAGAAGCATAGGAAGAGAACGCATAGGCTGTCTGTCGTATAAAGGTCCTTCGACTTAGTCAGTCCATTTGGTGCATGCTTCTGTCCGACGCATGGATAAATATCCTAGGCTGTCAAATCGATATTTAATGCAAGATTTGACCCAATCTTTAAGCAAATTTCTTAGGAATCTGAGCCATTATTTAACGCGGGGTCAATTTCTAAGGAGATTAAAGTGGATCACACAATTCTAGGTGTCGGGTTCATCCTTATAACTGCTTGATTCATTACCTTGATCTCCCTATGAGGCCTTGGAGCATATAAATAGGCGGCCCTGGGGAAGTGTCAAGCCCCAGTCCCAAAATACCGAGGGACCAGATATGTGGCAATGGCCAGCAACACATACTGATGGACAAACCCAATTTAATGGATCTATCAGGGCGTACTTAAACTGTAAAAACAAGTCTACGATAACAGGGCACAACTAATCTCATCCACACAAGATATAAAATATGATCCATAGAATATATAAGGAATATAAATCATCAGCTAGTCTAAACAATGTGCTTCGGGGAATAACCCGATAATATCTGATACAATGGTTTAACAGACCATAAATATAAATGACAGAATAAAGTAAATACTGAGCATGGAACATAGATGCTCAGAAAAAGTCTTCAGCTAACACCTCGTCCTCGGGTGTCGGTACAGCTCCTGTATCTGCTTCTGCTCCGGTCCCGTATACCTCGGGATAAATCTCGTCTGCAAATACTAGGGACATAATCCGGATCCAGGTCCTCAGGAGACATAGTAAAGTACATAAAATACAAGCCAAAATAAATGCAGTATAGTAAATAATGAAATAAATAGGGTAAGTATGTAACCATCTATATGAAATGTAAGTGAGAGCATCACGAGTACTCAGGCTGAGCTACTACAAGCTCTGTGTCGGGAAGCCGGTAGCGGTAATAACACGTAATGTGCCTAGCTCTGCTACGAGAGTCTACGACCTCACAATAGTAGTATATATATATATATATATATATATATATATATATATATATGAAATAGCCTGTAGCCTGTGTGTCTGTCCCCATCCAATGTAACCACGTATCTCATGACCATAACGTCTCATGTCCATGTCAAGCAGGATCATAGCTAATGCAACAAGTCATAATGTATCTAAGAATATAGTATCTCTGTCAAGTCCTGTATCCTATACAGAATTACCATGAATATCTCAGAAAGATCCTGTTTCATGAATAGTGTAAAGTGTCCTGGGTCATAGTGTACTTGATAAGACAAGTACGAGAATATAGAGTGTCACGAATGTGAGCTACTTTGCACCGAAAAGCATGTCAGAGTCAAAGGTCTCCAAATTCCTTAAACTCAGTGTCAACAAGTCAGGAACGATGATACGAACCCAACAGAACTTCCAGAATTGGATTCCGATGAGCCGATCACAAAATCGCCCTTCAAGTGGAGCCTGTGGGGCCCACGATACGTGATTTTGTCAATGTTCTCAGAATCGATCCAAACTTGGTTCACAGGACTAGCGTATTGCTACGAGTTCGATGGCGCAAGTTTCGTCTTGATCCGACGTGTGTTCACAAAGTTACAGCGTGTTCCAGAAAGGACGGATATGGGGCATTGTCGGCGGATACGCATCGATTCCGGTGTGCATGTACATCCGAATTGACTTCTACGAAATCCTGCATGTCCGTATCAACGTCATGCACATTTCGGTAAAGATCGCGTGCGACCAAGTCGTCCCGTTTGGCGGGGCGCACTCAGTTCCGAGTTAAAATAGGGCGTGGGTTTTCCTATTTTTGGATCGCGATTTGCGATCACCACAGGACGTGATGCACCGAGCAGGTTGCACGGGCATCGAGGGGGTCACACAGTCTATGCGACGCAACTGACGAAATCGAAAACGGAATTACGAGGAGAGAGGAAACGCTACCTGAACAGGGCTCCGTATAACGAGTTTCTTCGTGTCCGTGGGTCGCCTTGACACACCGACACGGGCTGGGCCATGTCCGGGATGTGTCCGGTCTCTGTGTCCGTGCTATGGCAGCGGGCGGTCGGCTGTGCAGGGCTGGTCGGAGGACGGCGAGGCTGGGGGTGGTCCGGAGCCGCTGCGGATCAGCCGGCCGGACGAGGGAGGCCGTAAGGGGGTCGGGTGCGGCGTTGGCAGCAGGTGGGGTAAGCTCAGAGTCGGCTGTTGAAGTCGGGCCGGAGGTCGATCAAGTCACCGGGGAAGAGGGTGGCACGGATCGGCTAGGTGGAGAGGAACCGAGCGGAGGAGGACGGGCCGGAGCGGGGGAATGGCTGCACTGGCCGGGCGGGGGTGGATCTGAATTGGAGCTGGGGGGATGCGGGCGCACAGCCGGAGCTGCACAGTTGCTGCGGTAGGGGCACAGCCTGAGTTGCACAGTCGGTGGTCGGGCACTTCACTGTCGGTGGTCGGAGGAAACGCACAGGCCGGTCGGACGAGTGGGGCAGAAGCGAGGTGGAGCCTGCACAGCGGGGCGGTCGGGCACTGTACTGTCGGTCGGGGCGGACGTGGGCGGTGCGCCGCCGGAGTTGGGCCGGAGGGAGGTCAGGGGAAAAGGGGATGGCGGCTGATGGCTAGGGTTAGGTTTAGGGATTAGGGATTTTTAGTATTTTTCTTTTTTTCTTTTTGTTTGTGGAGAAAAATATGAAATTATGTATTTATACGTACAAAAATTTGGACTAGGGTTTGACCTAGGATTTGGGCTGGGTCAACGCCCCTTGGGCTTAGCTTCGGCTCTCATGGGGATATTGGGTGTTTGGCACGGGTTTAATTCGGTTTAATTCTACATCGGTTTTCAGGACTTTAAAAATAATTCCGGTGTCCAATAAATTCACAAAAAATTACCCTATGTCCAATTTTCTATTTTACGCCATAAAATATTGTTTTTATAATATTTTAATATTAATTAATATCATTTAAAATCTTTTATTCACAAAATCCTTTAGTTTTATTTCTTAGAAAAATACAAAAAATTGGGAAAAATATATTTTAAATTTTTTAAAAAAATCAGGGTGTTTACAATCTACCCAACTTATAAAAATTTCATCCTCGAAATTAAAAGTAAGCCATGGTAGAAGTCAAGGATGGTCTAAGATTTGTATTGGTTAAATGCAAGGCTAGGTTTAACGGTGTGGGCGATGTTTGCACGTTACACATTCCGATAATCATAGGAAAATCCACATGGGCAAAAATCGGTTTCTTCCGGTGTCATGCCAATGATGTGGACACCTAGTTGCTCTTTTGCATAAAAACGCCCAACCATTGAAATATTGTACAAAGATGGAAATGGAAGATGGGCATGTCTAGGACAAGGGTGTAGAATTTGTAGGAAGACAGTGACTAAGGAAGTGCTCCAATTATCGAAGCAATAGAAGGTGTGCTAAGTGATACCATATTGTAAAACTAAATAAAATACCGTGTTCTATTTCTAAGTGGATTCGAGCTAGCCTCAGTCTCACTATCTAAGCCAAGTAGGTCTAATTCTTAGGTGAGGGGGTTTCACAATTCAGCCAACTTAAAGCAATGTCGTCCTCCAAATTAAAATAAGGTATAATCTGTTATTCCTTCATGTACAATAAGGCAATTCAATCACAATCTTCTTGCGATAATTAAAATTCTAATCATATCCATCGCAATCACTTCAAGGTTAAGATGATCACTGTTTCAATCAAAATTCAACCTATGGTTACCTCTTCTCGCTTTCTCAAATTACCCATAGGCAAATTTTAAATTAAAACCATATAACATCTTCAAGATTTACATACGCATATAAATTTTACCTCGCGATCTCTAACTATCATAATCTCCTCTAGAATTAATTTGAGTCCAATATTATCCCCATTTTCACTTATAAATTTTTGTATGCTTCAACTCTTTAAATTCCATTCGCATCCTCAATATTTCAAATAGGTAGTCCAACCATCAAATTTTTTATTTTAACTCGAATCATCAAATAAAAAATAATTTAAATATCGTCCACCAATGATCAAATCTGAAATTCTATATTTATCCTCCAAATTCAAATTGATGATCCTACCTTCATTGTTCAAAAAATTTGAATCATGTACTTAAGGTATAAATATTGGGTCCTCAATATCAATTCATTAATCTCCATCATCTTAGTCATTCTTCTAAATTTCTCAAAAATAAAATGGCTTGAACCTCTCCTAATCTAATCTTACTCGATAACAATCTAAAAGAAATTCCTCTCGAGTTGGCAATGCCCTGCTACCCAACTTAGAATTTACCCATCTATCACATAAGGCTATATACCTTAAGAAAATATTCCTTAATTTGTTTACTCATGTCCTTCCATCCTCGAAACTTCAACGCCGATCATATCACATATGATATGTTCTTAATTTCGAAAGAATAATCCTCAAGTATGTGATCGGCCTATGGGGTATATCTAGTATTCTCTGTGTATCAATTTATACCAAGCACGAGGTTTCGTCTTTCCGAAATAAGGGAAGACGGAGACCAATAATAAAGAGTTCAAGGGCAGCGTAATAGAATAGAAGCATTGGGATCAAGGCATTTAAAGAATTCAATTGGAAATTGTCAAAGCAGTTGTGGATTGAAATCCTATTTTGGTAATCCTTTGTTTGCATGCTCGTATTAGTACAGTTATGTAACTGTTACGATATGTCAGACATGTCTAGGGCAAGTCTATTCGTCTACTAATCACTACATATCTCAATCTACGTAAAGTATTATTGCGAGGGTGAATCATGCACACTATGGTTGATCAGACCGTAATACACTGATTCTGAAATATATTATTGTGGGCCTCCCCAATAATACATATGTCATGAATAAGCTCGATAAAGAATAAGCTTGCAAAACTAGGCTATAAAATAGCAGCATAAGTCAAGGTAGTATATGAAATATAAGTACGCCAAATGGTGATGAAAGAAGGTACAAATTATTCAAGTTCATAAAACAAAAACAAAATAAGCAACATTAATAAAAGACTCTACAATCTCTACAGTTATCATACAACTTCCTTGTCTAAGTCGCTAGTCGACCAAACAGGGGCAAGGACCTCTAACTTCTATTGTCTGAATAAACACTGTCATCTTTTGCTAGGATACAATTAATGTCATCCAATTACACTACCCAACTTATAAGAATTAAACTAGTACCGTGACAGTCTTAAGTGGATTCTGCAAAATAACCTTGCACATGTAAATAAAACAGATACTCTTATTAGGGTATATGAGAAAAGATCTTGGTACTTTTTAGGGTCTCTTATGGTATCATGCAAGTAATGGTTATCTTAAGTCTTAATCATAGTGCTCATAGAACACAAGTATCAATAGTATGAATGGAAAGGTTACTAGTCGCAAGGGAAAGGGAATATAACCCACATCGAGGTGGGGGTACATATTACGTGATTTAACACTAAGGGATAATCATCGGGTCATAATCTACAAGATTAACTCAAACTTATCGAACTCTAACTACCAAGCACAAAATTTTCAAATTCAAGACTACAGCTATAATCTTAGCAAACTATGGGTCCTTAACAAGGAATAAAATTACTTGGCCTACTATCAGAAGTGTCAGGTGGCCCGAATTGAAGACGGAGGAAAGAAGAACATATTTTAGTCGTTGCGCATTAGCGAACGTTAAGGTCGCAGATGAACAACATATGAAATTAAAATATGGGGATCTAGATAGCATCATAGTTTTCTAAGGGGAAGTGGTATGCTAGTTGTTATGTTTGAGGTATGATTAGGAAAATATTCTATACATTGCTCTTGGCTTTCTAAGGTACTGTCTGCTAATCTCAAGACAAGGACCTAAATTTGTAGTTCTCCAATACTTATCTAATTGTGAAGGTTAGGTTCAGTCCTAATAATAATTTTGGTTTCCTATTGGTTTCTCAATAGTAGGGTCAAACATTATGGTAAAACTTTTAACTCTAGTAGTGTCTATACTACTCTCAAGTCTTCATAATTCATCAGGGGGTAATGGTAAACCAATTCTAGAGATAAGGAATTCTAGAGTTCACTAGATATTCTAGACTTAGTGGGGTATCGACACTCTAGTTGTACTCTTAATAGGAATGTTACCCTACTTATAATTCTATCAACAGGGACTTCTATATTCTAGGAGAAGGCTACACTCAAGGAACTAATGAGAAGGCACATGAATCAAGCAGGATGCAGTTATTCAACGGAATAGATTGGAAGGAGGATGAGTCATAGTCAGTTGTGGATGAGATCCTATACTCTAATCCTAGGTGCAAGCTTGCTCGGTCCCTAAGTTGAAACCGAACAATTTAGTCGTAGACCTGCATGGGCCACCACAAAAACTATGTTACGCCCCAGTCCCAAAATACCGAGGGACCAGATACGTGGCAATGGCCAACAACACACACTGATGGACAAACCCAATTTAATGGATTCATCAGGACGTACTTAAGCTGTAAAAACAAGTCTACGATAACAGGGCACAACTAATCTCATCCATACAAGATATAAAATATGATCCACAGAATATATAAGGAATATAAATCATCAGCTAGTCTCAACAAAGTGCTTCGGGGAACAACCCGATAATATCTGATACAATGGTTTAACAGACCATAAATATAAATGATAGAATAAAGTAAATACTGAGCATGGAACATAGATGCTCAGGAAAAGTCTTTAGCTAACACCTCGTCCTCGGGTGTCGGTACAGCTCCTGTATCTGCTTCTGCTCCTGTCCCGTATACCTCGGGATAGATCTCGTCTGCAAATACTAGGGACATAATCCGGATCCAGGTCCTCAGGGGACATAGCATGGTATAGAAAATATAAGCCAAAATAAATGCAGTGCAGCAAATAATGAAATAAATAGGGTAAGTATGTAACCATCTATGTGAAATGCAAGTGAGAGCATCACGAGTACTCAGGCTGAGCCACTACAAGCTCTGTGTCGGGGAGCCGGTAGCGGTAATAACACGTAATGTGCCTAGCTCTGCTACGAGAGTCTACGACCTCACAATAGTAGTAGATATATATATATATGAAATAGCCTGTAGCCTGTGTGTCTCTCCCCACCCAATGTAACCACGCATCTCATGACCATAATGTCTCATGTCCATGTCAAGCGGGATCATAGCTAATGCAACAAGTCATAATGTATCTAAGAATATAGTATCTCTGTCAAGTCCTGTATCCTATACAGAATCACCATAAATATCTCAGAAAGATCCTGTCTCATGAATAGTATCAAGTGTCCTGGGTTATAGTATACTTGATAAGACAAGTACGAGAATATAGAGTGTCACGAATGTCCATCTCTAGATGACAATACACAACACCGCGTACGATGTTGGCACCCGACTAATAATCGGATGCTAAGTACGTCATACGGTCCTAGGTTAAGCATGCACAGGAATATAAATAAAGCAAGGAAAATATGTAACAATACTGCAGAGTTTGGCAAGGTACACTTGCCTGGGGTTTGAATACCAACAGTCGTCCCTATATCAGTGGATCCTGCGGGTACTCCTCCAAAAGTTGTAATAACATCACCAACAGTCTCAGAAGATAACAAATAGCTAGAAATGCCTGTCCTTAAGTCCAATTTGGACACAAGGACAAATATGACATTTTCGGGCCAAAGCGGGGTCCACATGTGGGCTACTTTGCACCGAAAATGAGTCAGGGTCAAAGGTCTCCAAATTTTACAAACTCAGTGTCAACAAGTCAGGAATGATGATACGAACCCAACAGAACTTTCAGAATTAGATTTCGATAAGCCGATCACAAAATCGTCCGTCAAGTGGAGCCTGTGGGGCCCATGATACGTGATTTTGTCAATGTTCTCAGAATCGAACCAAACTTGGGTCACAGGACCAGCGTATTGCTACGAGTCCGATGGCACAAGTTTTTTCTCGATCCGACGTGTGTTCATAAAGTTACAGCGTGTTCTAGAAAGGACGGATACGGGACATTGTCGGCGGATACGCGTTGATTCCGGTATGCATGAACATCCGATTCGACTTCAACGAAATCTCGCACGTCCGTATCAACGTCACGCACATTTCGGTAAAGACCGCGTACGACCAAGTCGTCCCGTTTGGCGGGACGCACTAAGTTCTGAGGTAAAACAGGGTATAGGTTTTTCTGTTTTTGGATCACAGTTTGCGATCACCACAGGACACGATGCACCGAGCGGGTTGCACGGGCATCGAGGGGGTCACACATTTACGCGACACACATTTTGTCCGGGCTGTGTCTGGCCTCTGTGTCCGTGCTATGGCAGCGGGCGGTCGGTTGCGCGGGGCTGGTCGGAGGATGGCGAGGCTGGGGGTGGTCCGGAGCCGCGGCGGGTCAGCCGGCCGGACGAGGGATGGCGCAAGGGGGTCGGGTGCGGCGTTGGCAGCAGGCGGGGGAAGCTCTGAGTCAGCTATTGACGTCGGGCCGGAGGTTGATCCCATCACCGGGGAAGAGGGTGGTGCGGATTGGCTCGGTGGAGAGGAACCGAGCGGAGGAGGACGGGCCGGAGCGGGGGAATGGCTGCACTAGCCGAGCAGGGGTGGATCTGAATCGGAGCGGGAGGGATGCGGGCGCACAGCCGGAGCTGCACAGTTGCTATGGTCGGGGCATAGCCGGAGTTGCACAGTCGGCGGTCGGGCACTTCACTGCCTGTGGAGCCTGCACAGCGGGGCGGTCGGGCACTGCACCGTCGGTCGGGGCGGACGCGGGCGGTGCGCCGCCGGAGTCGGGCCGGAGGGAGGTCAGGGGAAAAGGGGGTGGCGGCTGATGGCTAGGGTTAGGTTTAGGGATTAGGGATTTTTAGTATTTTTATTTTTTTCTTTTTGTTTGTGGAGAAAAACTCGGAAATTATGTATTTATACATACAAAAATTTGGACTAGGATTTGACCTAGGATTTGGGCTGGGTCAACGCTACTTGGGCTTGGCTTCGGCTCTCATGGGGATGTTGGGTGTTTGGCACGGGTTTAATTCGGTTTAATTCTACATCGATTTTCAGGGCTTTAAAAATGATTTCGGGGTCCAATAAATTCACAGAAAATTACCCTATCTCCGGTTTTCCATTTTATGCCATAAAATATTATTTTCATAATATTTTAATATTAATTAATATTATTTAAAAATCTTTTATTCATAAAATCCTTTAGTTTTATTTCTTAGAAAAATACAGAAAAATTGGGAAAAATATATTTGAAAATTTTTAGAAAAATCAGGGTGTTTACAGGGAGGGAGAGAACTTTGTCTCTCTGTTTCTTCCTTCTTTACGAGCAAGTCGACGGTCGTTATTTCTCTCGTCGAGGAGTTTGTTAGGGGCAGCATTGATCTGTGGCCCCCTAATGCTGGCGCGCTTCTTGGAGGTAGGAAATGCTACAATTCTTATGTCATGATGCCCAGGATAGAGACACAAGTACATAGTCTTACTGCATGGATGAGAGATCATCTAGAACACGTGTAGACTTTACACATGACCATAACGCATGGATGAGATATCATCGAGAACATGCACGGGCTTTTCACGTATGTCAGTCGCATGGATGAAGGCTTATCCTAGACAAGTATCGACCATCATCGTGTCGCATAGGTGGGAAATCAGTTAATCATATGCCAATCTTATCTATGTCGCATGGATGAGAGATCATTGAAAACATGCACTAGCCTTACACGTAGGTCAGTCCCATAGATGAGGGCTCATTCTGAACATGCGTCGACCATCACCATGTCGTATGGGCAGGGAATCGGCCAAATCAGGGGCCAATCTTATCTCTATCTCATGAATGAGAAGTCGTCTAGACATACACAATCTTTTGTTTATTGATGATGTGCATTTTCTTTGTGCAGGTTTTGTCCTCGCTTATGTTGCCTGTGATGGATTATGGAAGGATATCATAACGCCTGTTGTTCGTGGTAAAGACCAACCTTATGTAATGCTTTGCCAGGAACTGATCCAAGAGAGGAAGGTGATTGTATGTCGTTGCAAGTGGAATCATCCCGGTTTATGCAATATGCTAGCTGCATTTCTTTCCTTTATATGGCATGCCACCTGTCGAAACCCTACGTTGCTGATTACTGGATTTAGATTGATTGTTATTCCTTATCTTTAGTCTTTCCATATGGCCGAAGAGTGCAGGATCCTCCACCCTTTTGCTATCCATTAGTATGGATTATTTTATATATACTGAGGTTTGCATTGTGGAGGGATCACCCAGAGTGCATTGAGTTCTGTTATCGACTTTGCCTGCTTTAGTAGCAAAAATAGCACGGAGGGGCACCTTTAATAGAAAAGGTTCTTGTCAGCACGACCTCATAAAAATCCTTAAAAATAGATTTCTATCATATGTACTCATGATCTTGAATATTAATAAAAACCTTCGAAAGTGGATTTTTATCATATGCACTCATGATCTTGAATATTAATAAAAAAATTTCTTATTTTCCAGAACCTCTCCCTGTATTTGTCATGTTATATGTTATGAACTTGGATATTATTCCAGAATAATATGGACATAGTACGATACCGTAGTTATCAAGGATATCCCCCTGAAAGATCTTTGGTGGACCTATTACTTCTTATACACTTTGAGTGCAAGTAATAAATTGAAAAATGAAACCCTATCAGAGGTGATATAGACGTGATGGATTTTGTGGCCTTATCATCGCTGGCGTTCTTAGAGTTAAGTATAGATAATAAGTTGGGATGATGATCGATATCAGAGGTATAATGGATGTGACAGTCGATAGTCAAAACCAAAAGGTTTGCTCAGAGTTGATGTGGACATGAACTGATGCCCAAGATAACTGACTTTGAGTGGTCCACCCGAGAGTGTAGATAGACCTAAGATTTGCTTCACTTGAGAGCTTTTGAGGATCAACTATCTATTGCGTACTCGGGACTCCTGAATACAGATAATGGCTTTTACAATATCTTATAGGAAAAGGGTACATGATGTACATAGGCACTTATTGGGGATAAGGGGGATACGAGTCTATATTAGAAATATCTTTTAAGAAACTTAACATTGACCGGCATCAAGAGCAAGTCTCCATTAGGTTTTGCAAGATGGTAGATGCCATTAGAGTATACTGACTCCATGATAAAAGGGCCTTCCCATTTGGCTTAAAAAAATTCGATCGTCTTATATGTCATAACCATCGTTCTTCTTACCGATAAGACGAGATCACCTACTTAGAAAGTTCTTTTCCTGACTCATTTGTTGAAAGCTCCTGAGAGGCATGTTTGGTACAAATCAATGCGTTGTTGAGCTAACAGATGCTTCTCGTCGAGCGCTTCCAACTCTTGTAACCGTCAGCAGTGTTGCTGTCGTTCGTCAACTGGTTGGAGAGAGCCACCCAAAGTGAGGGAATGTCCAACCTCTAAAGGGAGCATAGCCTCGCTTTTGTAGACTAGAGAGAAAGGTGTACTGCAAGTGGGTGTCCGGACCGTTCTACGATAGGCCTAGAGACATTCGCCCAACTTTTTATTCTAGTCGCGCTTGTTGGATGACATAAACTTCTTGAGGAGTTTTATGATGGTATTATTAAATTCTTCTGCCAGACCATTGGCGGCTGGGTTGTAAGCAGTCGAAGCTACGTCTGAATTCAATTTTTATCGCAAAACTGTTAGAAAGAGTGACTTGCAAACTGTGAACCATTATCGTGAATAATCCTCTGAGGTACTCCAAATCGGTATATAACATAATGTTTGACGAAGATGATCACGTTTGACGTCTTTACTTCAGTGAGTGGTACAGATTTTGCTCACTTGGAGAAGTAATCATTGATGGCCAAGATAAATCGATGTCCCTTAAATGAAGGTGGACTAATCGGTCCAATGATGTCCATTCCTTATGTTTCGAACGACCAAGATGCTACTGTTGGGTGTAAAAATTCTGAGTGATGTTGGATAAAATCTGCATGGATTTGGCCTATCTGGCACTTCCTTGCATAGTCGATGGCTTCCGCTAACATTGTCAACAAATAATAACCCATTCTCCGAAGATGATCTTGTAGCTTCGGGCCGGGTTGGTGTACACAAACACCATCGTGAGCCTCACGGAGTACTTGCTTTGCCTCTGCATTTGATAGACTTCATAGCATAATCCCATCATAGGAACAGCGATACAGCATTTTAGTAGTCGTATAGTAATAGAACCGGAGGGAACGTCTCTTAATAGAAGTAGCTTCCTTCGGGTCCTCCGGAAGAATTCTATAGATTGCGTAGTCGATAAATATGAGTCTCCAGTCTTGGATGCCAGTGTCTATCTTTGCTGAGTAACTTAGCCACATACAAAGGTTGTTTTTCGGACAGACTAGTTCTTGGCTGACCACAATGATCAATAGATGAGTGTTGAACGGGACAGCCAAAGAAGCGGCGAGATCGGCCAAGGTGTCAGTCTCGATATTTTGCAGTCAGGGTACGTGTTCTATGAAGAATCCATCAAAAGTGGAGATTATACTTAGTGCGTCTTGGTGGTAAGGGATTAAATCCTAATGTTGGACTTTGTACTTGTCCGAAACCTGACTGACTATCAATTTCAAGTCCCTGTAGGCATCTAGGTTGTCCACTCCCTCTTGTTTAGCGAGTTGGAGCCCGATAATGAGAGCGTTGTACTCTGCTACAAGAGGTAGCTCGTTCCAAGTCTGGTATATTCATTTCCAAGACCCCCTGACTGAATCAATGATCGCATGAGACGAGAGAAATATTATAGTTCCGTTGCGAAGAGAGATCGAAGACGAAGATTTTCTGACGCAGTGCGGGTACTGGTTAGTAATTCTGGTTTGATACTATTTAGTTTAGAATGGACCTTTCATATTGAGCAATTATGTCTAGTGGCATTCGATCACAGAAGCCGTTGACAGCTACATAAATTACTACAATTTGTTTTAAGCATGGCTTTATGAGAGAGTAAGTGCGATGGATAACCAAATTGTCAGAGGAAATTATTGCCATCCTAACTCTAGCGACGATATTATCGTTGGGCCCTGTTCTTGAAGCATCATTGAAGAACATTCGTCAAATGGCCTCTTCCGTTGTTATGTTGGCTTTTAGTACTTTATTTGGGATCTCATCGTACAACTTCAAGATTTCTGGCACCGGATGAGCTGCTAGAAAATCGGTCAATGCTTGGCCTTTAACCGCCTTTTGTGGGACGAAAACCATGTCGTAAGATGACAGCAGTATGGCCCATGTAGCCAAGCAAGAATTAAGCGCCCCTGGCTTGGTCATGAGGACCCAGAGGGTGTTGACTCACGAGATTACATGAATGGTCTGGCCCACCACATAATATCGAGTTTTCTGGATAGCAAAGACTAGAGCAAGGCACTCCTTCTTAACGGGGTTGTACATATGCTCCATGCCGACCATTATTTTGCTAAGATAATATATGGCTTGTACATAACCTGTATCACTCTTCTGGGCTAGTAGAGCACCGAGAGAGTAATCTATTGCTCGTACATAAAAAAAGAAGGGTCTCTCCACTACCGGGGCTACCAAGACTGGGGGATTTTTGAGGTAGCTCTTGATTTCGTCGAATGCTTATTAGCATTTTTTGGTCCAGACAAAGGAGACTCCCTTCTTCATAAGCTAGGTGAAGGGTTGTCAATGTCCAGAGAGGTTAGCTATGAACCTTCTAATGTATGTTAATCTTCCTTGTAAACCCTGAAGCTCTCGAAGGTTCTTTAGAGGATGCATTTCGAGGATAGCTTTGGTCTTCTCAGGATCTATGTGAATACCCTTCGAGGTGATGATAAAGCCTATAAATTTGCTACTTGAGACTCCTAAAAGTACTTAGTGGTATTCATCATCAGCTGGTGCGCTCGTATCAGGTCAAATATCATCTTCAAGTATTGGAGATGGTTATCTTGGAAGAGATATTTGACAGCGATGTCATCAACATAATACTCAACTATCTTGCACAGATGTTCACGAAAGATAGTGCTCATAGCTCGCTGGTATGTAGCTCCTGCATTATTCAGACCAAAAGGTATGACTATATAATAATACACCCCTATTAGTATTCAAAAAAATGTGTACTTCTCGTCGTTCAAAAATATCTTGATCTGATTAAAGCCGGAGAACCCATCCATGAAGGACATATGTTCAAAGCTACAAGTATTGTCGATCATTACATATATGATCGAGAGAGGAAACTCATCTTTTAGGCAGCTACATTTAGATCACGGAAGTTAATGTAGACTCGGATCTTGTCATTTTTTATGACTGATACGATATTAGCTACCCAGTCTGGATGCTGCTATTCACGGATAAAGCCACTAGCAATTAGTTTGTTAACTTCAGCTTTGATGGCGTTCATGATGTTCGAAAGGAAGCGTCGTTGCTGTTTCTTTACTAGTTTAGCATTTGACAAGATGTTAAGCTTATGTACTACGATCTAGGGGTCCAATCCTGGAATGTCCTCGTAGCTCCAGGCAAAGACGTCGATGTACTCCGTTATGAGCTGCAGTAGATATTCATGATCCTTGCCGATAATTTCTTATGCATGCTCCCTCACGATTTGGGGGTCCAATCCTGGTTTTTGCTACATGATAGAGCTTTTAATTTTAAGCGTTCTGGCTTTTGGTTTACTCAATTTGGACTTAAATTAAGGATTTAATGGAGAAAACAAAATTTTAGTTTTTGGAGCTTTCGCCCTGGCCAAACCTGCTATTTGGAGAAGACGAAGTCTTTCTACGGCCAACGAGTTATGCGGTTGAGAGTGCTATGCGACCTGAGCTTTTGCAGCATATTGACCAGCATGCGTCTATCTTGTTGGATGCATGACTGCCATCACACAAGTATTCTGGAGCTAATCCTTGAACTCCTTGTATTTTTACTTGCTGAACGAATGAGAAATTTGCTAAGTCCAAATGAGCAATATGCTGCCGAGTGTCATATGCGGTAAGCAGAGTATGCAGCCATTTTCTTTGGAATCATGACTATGATTATTTGGCATATCTTTCTATGGTTTTGTCTTTTCTCTCTGATACACCCATCACTTCAGTCACTTTTTGCTGACACACCTCACTTTGGCACTTGTTCCAAGAGAGTGAACTTTTGTCCGGTGCATGCGGCTTGGAGGAATATACGGCCTGGAGTCATATGCGGTCTGGGGTAGTATGCGGCTTGGGATAGCATGTGGTCGACAGTCCATGCGACAACCGTCTCATATGCCAAGTTGTGCATGCGGCTTAGCATTTTATTTGGAATATTTCTTTATTCTAAGTGGCTAGTCTTGACAATTGCTTGTGATTGATCCTAAGGAAGAATGGACTTAGTAACCCGACCTTGAGCTATACATGACCCTATGCTAGGATTGACTATGTCATAAGCGACTAACCAGCTATCTGCATAAAATGAGCAATGTGTCCCAATGTGATAAGGCTTATATGACCAACTGTAAGTTTGGTAATTCGATCCAATTTCTTATATCCATGTTGATACAATTACTACGTGCTACGTATACATATATTATAAATATGCACTGAGGTACGACATAACTTGCTACTATGTGCTATGAGATTACATGTTTCGGGTTGTGCATCGAACATGCCTCCATATACTACACGTCATATGATATTATTGTAGGGTTATTTGATTTTACCCCATGTTAGATTAGGTATATTTATATTACCCCCTGTTAGATTAAAAGTTGAGAGTATCCCCCTGAAAGTGTCGTTAAAAACTCATTAATGACACTTTCAAAACTTTTAACGACACTTTAAAAACTTTTAACGATACTTTTAGGAGGGTATTCTCAACTTTTAATCTAACAGGGGGTAATATCAATATACCTAATCAAACAGATATAAAATCAAATAGCCCATTATTATATTATTTCCCAAGCATGGGCATGGTATGTGGGTCAACTACCAAAGCATACCTAATCAAACTTGTTGTTTGTTGCATCACGCTCGGATGAATCCAGTTTGAGTTATCAAGTACAAAGTGGATTTGTGTCTAGCGTGGCCGTACTACGGTATGACATATAAGAGGATTGATCATGTGACCATGCCATAGAATTCCTAACATAACCATAGGGCTAAATTAGGCAACTAAAATTTGTAGAGCATTGGGAGGGATAAAATCCCAAGATCATGCACATTAGCCACCTCAGACAACTATCATGATGTGCAAGGCTGACCCCCATAGATATTGGTCATGTTCACACTAGTGGATGACAATATCCGAACACTTATATTGTACATGCATTCTATATGATCTAGCACGGTAGCCTTACGAGGGACCGGTGCATAATATACAAGTGCTATGTGATTTCTATAGCTCAGTTAGCCCCGCTAAACAGCTCAAGATCTGAGGATTTTTCTTATGCATCTAATCTGAGATAACTCAGACTCCACAGTAGTAAGTCGTACAATTGATTGGTTGTTATATAACAGGACTTGGTTGTGATTGGAATATTTTGTTAGTAGTCTAGGGATATGGATTATCATAGTGTAATGGTTCAACCCTTATCCTTGTTTGGTTATAGGGTTGGGCTATTATGCCAAGATAAAATATGGACCAAAATCTCGACGCAGAACCTATATTGTACATATCTATTACTTTGGGTTTAATTTTCCATTTCGTGCTTCCTTTGTGGTACTTGCTATTTGGGGTCTAACCCTACTGGTTTTGCATGGTCAGTTTTTGAGCCAGTTCTAGAGGATCAAGCTTATTTCTTTCTTCCTAATGGCATGCTCTAGGTGGATGGTCGCTGAAGGGCTTGAGTGGGTTTTTTTCTCTGTTCGTTATTGCATATTTTACTCTTTGGGACATTTAGCCACCAGCACCTGTTAGCCGACAAGTCTAGACATTTAGTTTCCTTTACATGATTATAATTAATCAGACTACAACTGATCATGGTCATGTACTTTTGCTACTCTACCAGTTTTTTATTTTGCACATCTGGTCTCCAGAATATTGTGGCAGGGCTTTTGGGATGCCTTACTTCCTTGTCATATATGTTCTATGATTATTGTTCTTATTTGACTGATTGAGACATTATATGTTCATGTGACCCTAAGTTACTTGCTTGTAGTATGCACCACCTTGTCTAGTTACAGTCGTGATCCCCGTACGATGTATAGTACCTTGTACGGAGTAGCTGGCCGTATCTGTCTCCATATTTCTATACTGGGGCATAACAATAACTAAATACGATGAATCATCCTTTTATCTAACAAGAAGTAACGAGGCTCCCTAAGGCAATGCACTAGGTCTAATGAACCCCTTGGCTCTCAAATCCTCAATCAACCGGTACAAGATCTCTAACTCAGATGGTGACATCCTATAAACTCTCTTTAAAACAGGCTTTACTCCTGGGATTAAATCAATGCATAACTCTATATCTCTAACTGGTGGTACATCTGGTAGCTAGTCGGGAATTACGTCAAAAAACTCACAAAGTACCCTGGGAAACTGTGCCTCCTCCATTATCAATGCAACCACCGGTGACTCTACTGCATCTCTCAAGAATAAGAACTCCTCCCCACCAAGTACACAAAAAATAATCTTGCTACTATGGCAATCTATCGTCGCGTTTCTCGCACTCAACCAATCTATCCCATGGACGATATCATAATTGCCTATAGGAAACTCTATCAGCCTCACGAGAAACTCTCTCCCGCACACTATAAATCTATAAGAGGGATATACTCTATCTACTCCCATGAGACCCTTAACAGTAAGTATATTTAACCTTACAGGTAAGGACTCAGACTCCAATCCAACTCATTTCATAAAGCGTGCAGATATAAAACAATACGATACACCAAAATCAAATAAAGTTGAAGCTAAATGAAAGTGGACAAGAATGGTACCTTCTACCACCTCTCCTGTTGCCAAAGCCTCCTCCATCGATAGCAAGAAGGCTCGACCCTGCCCTCTAGGTGTTGTTCCCCTCTACTGTTGACTTCTAGGTCTTGCATGAGCCTGGGCTTACGCATATTACTGCGGCCTCTGCTGGAATGCCTGAGCCTGTGGAGGTAAAGGCCTCTGGATTTGCTGCTGTTGGACTGGTGCTGGTGCCCTGTATTACGACACTATTGGCCGAACTGCTGACTGGGATAATGATGTTCCTTTATGGTTCCTCCTAGGACATGCTTCAATCATATTGTCTGATGCCCCACACACCAAGCATAATCCATGTGCCCTACGGCACTATGATACTATATGCCCAGGTTTTCTGCAATAGAAACAACTACGGAAAGAAGAAGAAGAAGAAGAAGAAGATGACTGTCTTTGTTGAGGGCGCATCTGGGAATACTACTAAAATGATGCTATCCTCCTCGAGGATCCAATCATCAGGGCCCAAACTGTTGGAGCTGGTGCTGATGATTGGGATGTTGATCCTCCTGAAATGTTGGGCCTCTTCTGGCTCCCAACTCAATCTGTAATCCTCTGCGATGTGTACTAATACCTCCTGGCTACCCGTATTACTGTGTCAAAGGCATAAAACTCATGTTGCTCCACCACCAAGATAATCTCTAAATGGAGTCCATGTTGGAACCTCCTCGCCCTCTCCAACTCGGTCGCTACTAAAGTAGGAGTAAACCGACCAAGCCTCACAAACTCTACCACATAACCGTCGACGGTCCTGCCATCCTTCCTGAGATTGTTAAACCTTAACTGAAGATCGTAGTACACCACCGCGTCAAAATACCTCGTTTGGAACCTTTCACTAAAAATTGTCCATAGAATCGGTGATGTAAGAGAACCCTCATGCGTTGTCCACCAGTCACAAGCCAAGTCCAACAAATGTAGCCTCACTACTGCTACACGCTCTATAGCTAGGGTCCATGCTGCCTCCAAGATGGCCTCAGTGTCCTGTAGCCAAGCATCGGACAAAATTATGTCCTTTGTGCCATAGAAGTATGGAGGACTGAGACGCCTAAAGCTAGTCGCAGAATTATAAATCTGAGAACCACCTCACTCCAATACTGTCTCGATCGACTGAGTAAGTACGTCCCTCTGGTGCTGCTGGGTCATCATGAAATCTCGAAGGACATCCATCATGGCTCAGAAAATACCCTCTGTTGCTCAGGCTGAACTGGGTGCACAGGTGCTAGTTGCTGGTCCGGTACTGCCGACCGATCTGCCTCAGGTTCTATTCTAGACTCTGTCCCCGAATGCTGAGGTTGATCTCCAAGAATATGCTCGATTCCCGAATGATATCCCTCCTCGAGCTGCACTTGATCCATCTGGACGATAGTAACAGGAACACTGCCCGTGAAAGTTAAGGACACAAAAGTCAATTGAAGAACATGATAGATTAACGAATAAGAAGATATTAGATCAAGAATCAGGGATGGACAAAAAATGACTAGGGATCAAGGTAAACAGTTTAGGACTGAGACATCTAGCAACAGCAATAACCGCCATATATCTGTCAAAACCAGACCTGCATGGGCCACTACTAAAACTATGTCATGCCCCAAAATCAGAATACTGGAGAACGGGACTGACAAGGTCAGCTACGTATACTTATAACACACCGATACTCTAAATATACGGTAAAGCTGTAAGACATGAGGGGTCACTACTACAAACCAATAGTCAAGCCTAGGTCCAACAAACCCTAGTGTCTCAGTCACATGAACAATATAAATAATAATAAGATGTAAGATCAGTTGAAATATAATAGTAAAGTATCCCAAACTATAATATATAGATGATGATGAAGCTAGTGAACACAAAATGAATAAACTAGCCAGAATCTAAGTCATACATGATCAACCCTAGGATATATCAATCATGATATTGCCCGTAGCCTAACTGATCAAACCAAAACACGAGCTAAATACGTACTCGGTGGCTAAACGCCAACAAAAGTAGAATGTACATTAGAGCGGGAAAGTAAAAAAATCCACTCAAGTGGTATGGTGATCCTGGCAGTCACCATCCTCGGGAGGGTACGAAAGATCCTTTAGTGCTGCTACTGGATCTGGCCATACAAAACTAATAGGTTCAGACCGCAAATAGAAAGTACCATAAAGGAAGCCAATCTAGAAACTTAAACCAACAACTCAAGCAATACTACTACTGAAAGTAAAGACTAAATGTAATGATTCAGGATAATAAAAGGAATATTGTAAACCTACAAAGAGACATATCCTGAACTGATAAACAAAATAGAATAATAAGTGCAAAAATTAAAGGTGTGATCATGTAAAGACTAGACTAACCATCATCCATCAATCATGGCAAATCATATAAGTACGGATTGATACTTTAACTAACTAGGGTTATCACAATCCTAATTACTAACAATTATAATGCAATGCAATACTAGGTTCCTTCTGAACGCATGCCACTGCAGTCCGTCCGGATATCCATACCCACAAACCAGCCATGGATACTCCTCAAGATACTCCATAAGATATGCCACTGGATACTCCACAAGATAACCATATGAATAACCGGGACTGCATACAATCTAGGAAAATCTCTAGCCATGTACTAACCCCTAGATTTTTCTTGTATGAATTCGGGTGTGGCATTCCGCAGAATCTATCGTAGACATGATGCAACAAAACAAGTTCTAATAGTAATATAAATAATTTTTAATATACATTGCACAAACAGACTCATATAAGCCACGATAACAACTAAGTCATATAAAACCAAGTGAAGCCAGGTAAAGCCAAGTGAAGCTAGGTAAAGCCATATACAACCATGTGAAGCCAAGTCCATCCAGGGGAAGCTAAGTGAAACCAAGTCAAGCCATGTCTGATGAAGCAATGTAAAGTTATGCCAAGTCAAGTCCAGTCAATCATGTTATCACGTGTACCCGGGCAAAGCTGGGTAAAATCGAGTAAAGCCAAGTCAAGTCAAGTCATCTGAAGCCATATAAGTTCATGTCTAGTCAGGTCAAGTTTTTGCGTGTCCAAGCAAAAGCCAAAAGAATCAAAATAAATTTATGAAAAACCCAGAATTCCTAAAGAAAGAGTACGATCGGTATACCGTCGGTACAGTCCAATATACTGTCGGTATACTGTTCCAGAGATAGAAAAAATACAGCAAGTCTGGATTCCAACAATTGGTATACCATCGGTATACAGTAGTATACCGTCGGTATGTCGTTCCAAGTGGACAAGAAAGGTTCTGGAAAATAAAGTTCCAAAAATTCGTATACCGTCAGTATACCGTAGTATGTTGTCAGTATGTCGCCCAAGACAAATATTCTAAAGTCGGTTAACAATGTCGGCAAGGATCGATAGGATCATTATACCGTCGGTACACTGTAGTATACCGTCGGTATGCCGATAAGGTTCACAAAAAATATATAGAAATCTAAGTCGGTAGAAATCTGTATGTCGTCGGTATACTGTAGTATGCCGTCGGTATGCCGATTTCCAAGGTTAACCTAGGCCAAAGTCAAGTCTGATTTTTGGAAACCAAATCAAACCCCGAAAGTCACCAGAACCAAATCTAACTAGGAGTCAAGTCTAACGGTAAGTCGCATATCACAATATGGACTAAATCTCACGGTCACAACTCCGGTACCGTATCCGTTACCGAGTTACCAAAAAGGGACGGAATAAGATCTTACCTGAAATCAAAACTGAAATAGTCAAAAGGCTAAATCATGAGATGAATAATTAACGTATAGCACGTCTAAGCTAAAAAGCACCAACCAAGGCTCTAGGTAAGTAAAATGACAAAAGGTAAAAGAAGTTCATAGAATCAGCAAGGTGTACTTGTCTAAAACGAGCTCCCAGCCAAAACCTTTTAGTCCACAACCACGAAGGGGTTCAAAAATCACACTCTAGGTCTCAAGACCAAGCTCCAAGCTTGAGAGAAAAATAGTGAAGAAAAGAGAGAGAAAGAGATAAAAAATGAAAAGAAAAAGAAAAGAAAAATCAAGGGCTATTTATAAAGAAATTCTCAAAAATATCTCGAAAAGTAAAACAAATATCTCTCAGGAAATATACCATCGTTATATTGTAGTATACCATCGGTATACCGGTCAGGTAGTAAAGTTTTAATTTTAAGAATTTTTGATCTTCCTCGAGAACCAATATAATGTAATAAATAGCACAAAAATATGTATCCGCGTCAAATACTAACACTGTGAGACGAGTCTCATAAATAAATAAATAAATATATATATATATAAGTTTATTTCTCTCTGGGTTTGTTTCTTCATTCGTATTTCCTTTGTAGTACTTGTTATTTGGGGTCTAACCCCACTTATTTTTCATGGCCAGGTTTAGAGCCAGCACCCTAGGATCCAGCATAATTTTTCCTGAATAATGACGTGCACCAGACGGATGGCCACTGAGGGACACGAGTGGGTTTCTTCTTTCCTTCTCGATATTGTATATTTTTCTCTTTTGGACGTTTAGCCACCGACAATTATTAGTCATAGATCTGGATATTTAGTTTTCTTACATAATTATAATTAATCAGACTGCAGTTGCTCATAGTCATGTACTTTTGCTACTCTACCAGCTTCTTATTTTGTACAGCTGGTTTCTAGGATATTTTGATGGGGTGATTGGGACGCATTTAAGTTTTATCATATATATTCTATATTTGTTATTCTTATTTGACTGATTGAGGCAATAGATGTTATGTGTCTCCTTAAGTGACTTGCTTATAGTATGCACCCTCTTGTCTAGTTATAGTCGTGATCGTCGTACGACGTATAATACCTTATATATGGTAGTTGGCCATGTCCATCTCTGTATTCTGGTACTAGAGCGTTACAAGATTTTAATGGTGGCCCATCCCGGTCTGTACTTTCAGACTTGTGGGGTGCTATGGTCATAGAAGTCTCAATCAAACATATGCCTTTAAAATCCTAAATGCGTTCTTCTCGATGCTCTACTTGACTATCGAATCAATTATTTTCTTGATCCTTGCCGTCCTTTTCTTGATGTCTCTTATCCTTTTCTATAGGGCTTCTTTAGTTGCTAGAGTAGCAAATCTGGCAGGTCAGGCCCCCCTGGGCTGCAGCGAGAGGCAACACCTGCTCTAAGTCAAGTCCGAGTTGAGCCAGTGATTGAGCAAGTCGAGATAGTCGAACCAGTAACAGATCATGTTGAACGACAGACCCCAGAGATCCTAATACCTCTAGCGGTACCAGCGGTACTTGACACTCCGGCATTATTAGAGATCATCTGAGGGATGTTAGCAACTCAACAGCATTAGTAATTTCAGCAACAGGAACATAATGTCTTACTGAATTAAGGGTTATAAATGGCTCTAGAGAGACGGAAGGAAAGATTCGGGGGCGTCGGTCAGATTTTTTTGACTTAACCCGAGATACTTTGACGGTATAGAGGATGCCATCATGGCAGATGCATGGCTCCAAGATATCGAAGTTATTTTGGTAGCAGCAAAAGTTTTGGCTGAGGAATAAGATGATCAGGTCCGATTGCAGCTTCAAGACCTTGCCCGTGAGTGGTTGGCATCATTAGAGGTTGGCTTGAGGTATCCTATCTCTTGGGACAGATTCATGATTCGATTTTGGGCCAAGTATTTTGTTGTCTTAGTACAGTATGAGCTCGAATAGAGATTTGTCGATCTCAAGAAGGCCGGCAGGACCGTAGACGGATATGCAGCCGAGTTTTGCAGGCTGAGTAGATTCGCTCCTAATATGGTGGCTATGAAGTCGGATAGAGCAATGAGGTTCCAACAAGGACTTTATCTGGAGATTCTATAACTGAATGTCATCTGAATTTCATCTGTAAAGTAAGCTCATGATATTCACTAACAGAGATTCGTCGATCTCAAGAAGGCCGACAGGACCGTAGATGGATATGCAGTCGAGTTTTGCAGGCTGAGTAGATTCGCTCCAACTATGGTACGAAGTCGAATAGAGCAAAGTATTGATAGTAGCTCGAAGGCATGAGCTTACTTTGCAGAGGTTATCGGCGAGGGTGAAAGGCTAGAAGAGGTCTCATGCTCAGAGTGGAGGAGGAGGTAGAGGAGTACCCTGAATGTCATCACTATTACCTGGCATTCGTATTTATAATTCAGCACCGCGGAGGGTAGTAGTTTCGATAATGACAGCACCAGCTTGGTAGCAGCTGAAGCTGCAACAACAGCAGCAGCGCCAGGAAGAACCGATAGAACGTACTTATTATGGTAAGGGAGGCAACAGTAGAGATGTGTGTAGGGCAGCCAATGGGTTATGTATGAGGTATGGTAGTCCAGATCACCGGATTGCTAATTTTTTGATGATGTTGAGGCCAAGTGTCATAACCCGTACCCGAAATAACGATACGAGTACATGAACAACGCCCAGCCTATGCCGCAGCATCGACGATAGAACGTTGTTTGGGTCAACAATACTATCTAAAAACTCATACACTATATATAAGATGCCTGTCATGTTATCTCAACTCCAAAAGGAGGAACAATATGGTATATGATAATGAAACCAATACTCAATCACAATAACAAACTAGAAAAAGAATAGCACGATATAAAACAAAGAAAAGAAGTACAAGAGTCACAAATACATCCATAGGTCCATAATATAAGCCTAGTCACAAAATAACTCCCAAAATAATAATACATGCCAAGAGTCTAAAATAAGACTAATAATATCAGTCTAAGCCTCCTCAGTCACTGGCACTAGGTTCTCCTGCTCTAGGGGAGTATCCTCTAATGGTTCGTCGTCCTGCGGCCTGTAGTTAGTAGGACACTGTTTCTCAAGCTAATCATCTGAAAAAAATATCCATTCAGGATTGGAGCGAAGTGCATACCTCTTGAAACAGTTTCAAATACATGGTAGGACATATTTGATAGGTAATAGAAAAGAATACAAGATAACTAGTAATAGAAAATAGAAATAAAATAGAGTGAACATGTAAAATACTAGAATGAAAGAACAGGCAATATGAATAACTGCAAGTGATAAAAATAGATAAAATAGCTAATGTGCCTTAGAGTACAAGTTTTTTATGTGATCGATTTGGATTAAACATGAATACAATATGGTAACTCCATTACACGTGTGATATGTAATCGACATGTATACGAATATACTTGGGCTTGATCACATAACCAACTCCTACTCTCCCGTCCCCAACCAATACTCATAGATCCAATCACGATACTTTACGAACACGAATATAGTCATACTGAACACGAGCAGTGTATAAACACGAAGCACACGATAATCAATACCTGATACACAGGATAAAATATATATACAGGAGTACCCATTGAATATGGTAGGGGATAACATCCCATGAAAGGATCCATTTAGTACCAGTCCATGTAGTCACTGTCTCAAAATCAAGTAAACAGTTCTAGAACATATGATATATCTACTATCATAAAATAAAAAGTAACAAAGAAATGTACTCGCCTCTGGTCCTGAGCAAGGAAGTATCTCGATGTCTGAGTTGGTGTCACACACACACACCTAGATATGAATAGCATGTCAAATTGGTGTAATAAAGTGATAATGAGCTAAAATGCATTAATATGCTCTTCTAGGCCATTTCTTGGTCACTCTAGTCTAAAAAGTCCATACTTGGTCAACTTTAATCAACCTAGCTACTTCTAGGTCCAATACAAATTAATTAGTCTATAATCGTTACTAACTGACTAGTACTTGCTAATAACACTAATATCTATATATATTAAGATACTCTATGTATCTATCTATCTATCTATCTATCTATATATATATATATATATATATATATATATGTATATATATATATAACAAACTAACTCACTTAACTCTAACTGAAACCTTATCCTAATATCATAACCCTCTATATATAGATATACTACATATATAATTGAGTATCACTATACTTAGTATCTTGGTATTTAAGATATCTTAATACACTATCTTATCTAACTGACAACTAATACCCAACTGGGTACCTACCCGAGCTAATTATCACTAATTGACATTGTTTGACATTTAAATCAAAAAGAGTACTGGAAGAACTGGATTTGATTAACAAACTAAGAAAGTACAAAAAAGAGTCCTAGAAGACAATCTAAGTACAAATTTATTTTCTGGGGGTCACAATGGAGGGTTAGGAGTGTAGTAACTCTCTTTACTTTGTGGATGATCTAATGCAACAGCTCTTATCTCTTACTTGAGTGTTGATTCACAGATAGCCAGCCAGCCAGTCCTTTGCATGGGGGTAGTACCATGTTATTTATAGTTGTTCTGTGGTCACATGCAATGGATGTCGCATGTTCCCCTGTTTGATGAACGAATAGGGCTCTTTCAACAGAATCTGATTGCAACTGTGGTCGCATGTCATGATGAAGCTGCTATGTGAGCTTGGTTAGGATTTACTGTTGATGATATCTCAGGGTTGTTTCAACCCGTTGTATGCATGACTTGGTCGTTTGGACACGTACCTTGCATCAACTATACGAAGATCTCTTTAGTTGTAACAAAAAGATCTTGTTAGTTGGAACGGATTGGGCCAGATACGCATGGGACGCATGGAGTCTGGAACATATTATGCCAGAAATTCATGAAACGTATGGAGTCTAGAACGCATTAGGCCAAAGACACATGGAACACATAAAGTCTGGAACGTATTGGGCCAGAGACACATGGACCGAATGGAGTCTGGAACGCATTAGGCCAGAAACACATTGAATGCGTGGAATCTGAAATGCATTGGGCCAGAGATGCATGGGTTTTTGTCTTCTTCTGCATTTGTGGCATTTGAACCGCTGTTTACTACCAAAAGTAATTATGACGAAGTCGTCAGCCCGAATTTCAATCATCGGTGCAGGATTCGAGGCTGTCAAGATGACTATCTATTTTTTTATAGTCATAAATGTTCTGATGTAACTGTAGGGACGATGTGTCAAAGGGCGATATGCATCTCGGGATGTCATGTATCTGAGGGTGTTATGCGTCGACCATTGTTATGCGTCTCTAGCTTATTTGTTGACTATAAATTGGAGCACATCAAGATATTTTTTATGCTTCTATAAGACCCCCTTCAAAGTTTTTAGACTTGGCTAAGTCTGGAATACTTTGAATAAGAAGCATAAAATTAGCATGCATTCATTGTCCGTCTCCTTCTACTAAGTTCGTCAGGTTAATGCATGTAGAAGTCATATAAAGGGCTTTGCTATGCTGTCAAATCTGCATTAAATAGCAAGATATGGTTCTACCTTTGAGCCGATCTGTAGGGATTCTGAACTGTCTCCTGACACGAGGCTCGAGAAATCGATTTGTGAGGAGTTTAAAGAGGATCATGCAGATTGAGGTATCAGGTTTATCTAATTAAATACTCAGTTCATTGTCTCAATCCTTTTACGCGATTTTGGAGCCTATAAATAGGCAGTTAGGGGGGAGAGAGAGAACTTTTATCTCTTTGCTTTGTTTTCTCTTTTTTCTGTGAACGATGCTGAAGGTTGCGACTCTCCTCGCCGAAGAGTTTATCAGGGGTGGTCTTGATCCGTGGCCTCCTGATCTGGATATTTTGCTAGGAGGTAGGGTAGTACCGCCCTTCTCACACTGGGCTGTGAAGGACACAAAGGCACCAGCATACCTTCTTATTGCAGGAGACTCGTCTTGGGTATACGTAGTCCTCTTTACAGGGTTCTGCCGTGTGAATGAGTAATCCTCTATAACAAGCGTGCCAATCTTTGGCATATCCACATGGGTGGGGGTCATCTGCTTTCATGCGCACAAAGATTTATCTTTGGCATGAGCGCATGGATGAGACCGCCTCTTGATTGCGCGTGCATACTCGGTCGTGGGCTACTGCGGGCGGGCAATAATGTGTTTATTCGATCTTCGTTGAGATTGATGCATATCATCTTTTTGCAGGTTGTCCTCTCTCGTAATGCTCATGATGGAGCATAGAAGGATATCATAACACCCGTTATTCGAAGAGAATGTCACCCTTATGTGACAGTTCCTCGTCAAGAACTAATCCAGGAGACGAGGACGGTTCGCCTAGGATTGATCCCGAAGACGAGGATGAACGTTCTGCGTCATGTGCTGAGTCATCATTGTTTATACAGCGTGCTAGCTGCATTTTCTCCCTCTATGCAGCTTGCTATCGGCTGGGGGTTCGTGGCGACAATGACTGAATTTGGATTAATTGACATTCCTGTCATAGGTTTTCCCGCCTGTTTTTAGAGCATCTGCTCCTGTTCTTTTCTTGCTACCCATCAACATAGATTCATCTACTGAGGTTTGCACTATGGAGTGGTGATCCAGAACGCCTTGAGCTCTGCTGTTGGGCCCACTTGTGTCCGTAGCAGAAACAATACGGGGGGCACCTTTTAATGGAAGAGGTTCTTATTGGCGAGAATTCATGAAAATCCTTAGAAAGAATTTCCATCATATGTACTCAAGACCTTGAATATTAATAAAAATTCTTGAAATGTAATAAATTTCCATCATATGTAGTCATGATCTTGAATATTAATCGATGAAGTCTCACTTTTTTTTAGAATTTTGTATCTTGTGGACTTTTGGGTATTGTACTAGAGATAATATAAATGTAGTACAATACCATAGTTTTTTAAGGATATCCCACTGGGAGACCTTTGGTGGACCTATTAACCTTTTGTGTACTTGTGGTGCGAGTAATAGATTCGAAACAAACCCTATCAGAGATAATATGAACGTGATAGGTTTTGAGGAAAATAAGGACATCCCGCTGGAGAATTTTAGTGGACCTAGTACCCTTTAGTGTACTTGTGGTATGAGTAATAGATTCAAAATAAATCCTATCAGAGGTAATATAGACGTGACAGGTTTTATGGATAATATGGCTATCTCGTTGGGGATTTTAGTGGACCTATTACCCTTTTGTGCACTTGGGGTGCGAGTAATAGATTTGAAAATAAACCCTATCTGAGGTAATATGGACGTGATAGGTTTTATGGACCCACTACTTTTTGCGCACGTTAATGCAAGTAATAGGTTTAAGATAAGCCCTGCTAGAGGTAATATGGATGTGACAATTTTTGTGGACTTAACACCGCGGGCATACTCCGGATTGGGTACGGGTGATAAGTTGGAAGACAATTGATATCAGAGGTAATATGGATGTGATGATCGATGGTTAAGGACGGGATTTTTTCTCAGAGGTAATATGAACATGGCAGACTCCGCCGAAGTAGTGTATTAGACCGACAGTCCAGAGGTAATGTGGACATGAACTAAAGCCCAAGAAGATACAATATAGTTTGGTAATAGAGGAGTACCAGTCTAATTTAGATGTAGTACTTTTTGAGGAACTTTTCATTGATAGGCATCAGGAGTAAGTCACCATTGGGTTCTGCTAGCCGGTATGCGCCATTGGAAAATATGGTTTCCACAATGAACGGTCCTTCCCATTTAGGTTAGAATTTGTCGGCCATCTTGTGAGTCATAACCATTGGTCTTCTTACTGTTAAGATAAGGTCACCCACTTGAAACATTCTCTATTTTACCTATTTGTTAAAGGCTCCAGGGAGTCGCGCTTGATACAACTCTATGCGTTGTTAAGGTAAGAGTCATTTCTCGTCGAATGCTTCCAACTCTTGTAACCGTGAACGGTAGTTATCGTACATAGTTGGTTGGTTGGAGAGATCTACACGTAGTGAAGGGATTTGGATCTCCAGCAGAAGTACCGCCTCACTTACGTACACCAAAGAGAATGGCGTGTTCCCAATAGTTGTCCAGACTGTTGTATGGTAGGCCCAGAGACATTCACCCAGCTTCTCATTTTAGTCGTATTTGTTACCATATACGAATTTCTTGAGGAGCTTAATGATGGTTTTGTTGAACGCTTCTGACATACCATTTGTTGCGGGGTTGTATACAGTGGAAGCAATATTTTAGATTCGGTTCTTGTCACAAAATTGATAGAATGTGTGACTTGCAAACTGTGGACCATTGTCGTGGAAGATCCTACGCGATAAGCCAAAGCGATATATGATGTGATGTTTGACGAAGTAAATCATGTTTGTTGTTTTGACTTCAGCGAGCGGAACAACTTACACCAATTTGGAGAAGTAGTCGTTGATCGCCAGGATGAATCGATGTCCTTTTGATGAAGGCGGACTGATTGGCCTCATGAAATCTATTCCCCATGGCTCAAATAGCCAAAATGCTATCGTTGGTGAGGAACTTAGATGGCTAGCGGATGAAGTCCGCATGGATTTGGCATGCTTGGCACTTTCTTACGTAATCGACAACATCTGCTACCATCATCGGCCAATAGTAACTCATTCTCCTAAGACAGTCTTGTAGCTTTGGACGGGGTTGATGCGCCCTGTAGACATCGTTATGAGCTTCGCGGAGGGCTTGTTTTGCCTCTCCGTTCGACAAGCATCAGAGCAGAAGGCCTTTATAGGACCGACGGTACAACATTTTGGTCTCTAGGTCGTAATAGAAATATATGAGCGTCTTCTGATTGATGTAGCTTCCTTTGGGTTTTCAGGAAGAATTCCATAGACTGTGTGGTCGATGAATGGAAGCCTCCAATCTTGAGTATCAGTATCGACCTCCACTGCATAGCTGAGGCATAAGCATAGGTTACTTTTAGGATAGACCAGTTCTTGACCGATCACCATGATTAACTGGTAGGTGTTGTCTGGGACTGCCAAGGAAGCAGCGAGACTGGCTAAAGCGTCTGCCTCAATGTTTTACATCCAAGAAATATGCTCAATAAAGAACATCTCGAAGGTCATGATAATGATGTGTACAGCTTTGTGGTAGGGGATCAAGTCTTTATTTTGGACTTCATATACTCCCCGGACTTGATTAACGATTAGTTGAGAATCGCCATAGGCCTCCAAGTACTCTACTCTGACTTGCTTGGTGAGATAGAGTCTGATGATTCGGGCGTTGTATTCTGTCATATTATTGGAGCATGGCTCTGTGGAAGAATATGCACGATTGATGACGAGGCCGTATGGGAAGATCAACACTATCTTGACCCCAACGATGATGTTGCCTTTGGGCCCCGTTCTTGAAGCACCGTCAAAGAACATTCGCCAAACTGCTTCGTGTGAGGTGACGTTGGCGTTTGCCACTTCGTTTGGAATCTTTTCATATAGATTTGAGGTTTCTGACCCCGGGTGGGCTTCCAAAAAGTTGGCCAATGCCTGACCCTTGACGGCCTTCTGTGGGACGAATACTATATCATATGGAGTAATAGTATTGCTCAGGTAGCCAAGCTGAAACTGAGTGCCCCAGGTTTGGTCATGAGGACCCAGAGGGTTTGACTCACGAGATTATATGAATGGTCTGTCCAGTCACATAGTGTCGAGTTTTCTAGATAGTGAATACCAGCACAAGGCACTCCTTCTCGACGGCGGTATACCTATGCTCCGTACCAACCATCATACGGCTGAGGTAGTATATGGCCTGCTCGTGGCCTGAATTACTATTCTGGGCTAACAGGGCACCAAAAAAGTGATCCATTATGTGTACATAGAGCAGGAATGTCTTTTCCATGACCGGGGCCACCATCACCGGAGGGTATGATAGGTATTCTTTGATTTTGTCGAACGCTCGTTAGCACTCTTCATTCCAAACAAAGAAGACACATTTTTTCATGAGCTGTGTGAACGGCCGGTAATATCCAGAGAGGTTTGATATGAACCTCCTGATGTAAGCCAGCCTCTCATGGAGGCCGCGGAGTTCCCGGAGGTTCCTTGGCTACGATGGCCTTGGTCTTGTCGGGGTCTATGTGAATACCCTGGAAAGTGATGATGAAACCCAGGAATTTGCCATTGGAGACTTCCATGAAGGACTTGGTAGGATTCATCTTGAGGCAGTGTGCGGGCATTAAGTCAAACACAATCCTCAGGTCTTGGAGGTGATCATCCTTGGAGTGATACTTAACGACGATATCGTCGACATAGCATTTCACCATCTTGCGCAGATTTTCACAAAAAATGGTGCTCATAGCTCGTTAATATGTAGTACAATCGGGGTTCAGAATGACATATGTTTATCATCATCAAAAAATATCTTAATTTTGTTGTTGCATGTGAAGCCATCCATGAAGGACATGCGCTCAAAGCCACAAATATTATCGATTATTACGTCGGTGATTGGAAGAGGGAATTCGTCTTTGGGACATACCGTATTTAGATCACAGAAGTCAATACAGATTCAAATCTTTCCATTCTTCTTAACGACAGGTACAATGTTGGCTACCCAATTGGGGTGTTGGTCCTCTCCGATGAAGCCACTATCTATCAGCTTGTTGACTTCAGCTTCAATGGAATCCATCACGTATGGCGGAACCGTCGTTGTTGTTGCTTGACTGGTTTGGCGTCTGGCCGAATGTTGAGTTTGTGGACCACAATTTGGGGATCCAGTCCTGGCATGTCTTCGTAACTCCAAGCAAAGACATTAATGTATTTCCTGACGAGTTGTAATAAGGATTCTTAGTCTTTGTCAGACAGACTTTTGCTGACGAATATAGGCTTTAGGGAGGTCTCGTCACCTAGATCGACTTGTACAACTTTGTCCTCGGTAGGAGGTTATCACTGTTCAAATCACATCTTCCATTGTGAACCCAGGTGTAGGGCCCAAGGCTCCATCTCAAAGAGCTCGGGTGGATCCTCATTGTCTTAATCAAGGTCAACAGACACAATATTGGAGGACAGTGTTTGTCTGAGCACGTCTCCGATGTCATATCCCAATTCTAAAGAATCGATAGTCGTCCCCCGGGCGTGATGTCGTGCGTGCCTAGGTTACGCAATGCAAAAGGCCAAGGTATTTTATATAGCGAGCACATATTCAGAGTAGCAGATAATTGAAACTCAATTTTTAACATGGAAAAGTTCTCTTTATTGATAATGAACATCTTTTACAAACTCTTGAATGAGTCAGATAATTGCCGCATGGGCTTACAAAAGTGGACTCAAAATAAGATAATTGTCCGGTATATTATATCATTTTATTAAACTTTAAAAGCTATAGACACCTTCGGGCGAAGCTATCACCTTTCCTCGGAGCTGCATAAGTTATGTGCACGAGCTCCTGGAACGTTAAAACGTTTCTTCGAATGCACGATCAGAGCGTGCTGGTAGGTGGACTGGTTTGGGAAGTTGCTCTAGCTTCTTTCAGGATCTCCTTGGCGCAGGGAACCTATTACAACGAGGGTCAGTATATGAAAATGCACTGGTGAAGGCGAGCTAACCCAACTATACCAATCAAAACATTATTTATATAAAGCATGCAAGTTATTATGTGGTCTTTCAATCTTGCCTTAGTTCAATTCTTTTACAAGAAAGCAATGGATATGGAAGTTTACTAAAATAAATATGCCACCGTTCGATGACTTTACCTACCCATCTGAACTACCTGCACAATACTTACCATGACCTTCCCTGCCACGAAGACATAGTTAGCTTGCACAGTTTAAATATATGAGGGGATCACTAACATGATGCCATAATGGACGAGTTATAGTCTTGGACGAGAATGGTATGCAACAAAGATTTATGAGGGGCTACAAACTATCCCGTCCAGCAGATAAGACTATCATAAAGTTTCGTCCGGATCAGATCGGTTCCAGTACCCCAACGACCGTCTACAGGAACTAAGATCTTGTGCACAAGTTGTTCATGATCAAACAACATCTATACTAAGTTATCAATTGATGTAGTTTAAGACAACACGAGTACGAGACAAGTAACATGGCATGATCTGTTTTGCATAGTCTCCCTGATCAGTTTATTGCATAACAAGGCGTGTTCTATATATAGCACAATTATAGAAGAAATTTACATTCTAAATAGAATTAAAATACGATGAAGGAATATTCTAAAAGAACTAGCAAGCAACAAGGTAACCGTTCACAAGTTTGTTGACAAGCACAAGTAATCCAAGTCTATTCCTTTTTATCTTGACATTTTTTAGTTATTATGGTATCGTTTAATCGGAACAATCAAGAAGGCAAGATTTTAGATATAAAGACTTGGAAAAAAGGTTAACTAAATCGAATTATAGCCACTCACAAGTTGGTTGGAGAGAGGAAAGAAAAGTGGTGCTTCAAGACTCTGCTCGTACGACGTCTACTACGCGATCACCTGCATTGCTACGAACAGATGATCAATACCTCTTCTACTCTTTTCAAGCTCGAAATAAAATATAGTTCAACATAAGAAAGCAACAAAATCCATTAAAATCATTCAAGAATAAGCAAATTTGAAAACCAACTCAAAAGCACGAAAGTAACAAGGTGACAGCAAAAACTAGGCAAGAAAACTTACAGCGGAGAGGTCCAACTTGACTCTGTCGCTAAGTCCATCCTTGGGGAAATTTCCAATGAATATAGAAATTCCAAAGAAGCAAATCTATAATGAGGAATAGATCTTAATTCAATCTATCCCGATTGAACGATACCAAAAGTATTTCTTAGCCACGCTCCACGAAAAGGGGGAACGGGGCACTACATCCTAAAAAACTAATAGGAAGTTTCATCCACAAAACTTAGGAATAGAATCTACCACTATAAAATAATGAGAAAAAATTTCCCTTTATCAAAAACTCAAGCTCCCAGGTCGATTCTTCGACCAAATGAGTTCCCCAAAGCACATGTACTAAAGGAACCGAACAACTTCGAAGTAACTTTTCCTTATGATCCAAGATCTACACATGGTGTTCAACATACGTCAAGTCTGCCTTCAAGTCTAGTTGATCAAGATCCACCACAGGACTCGTGTAAACCCCCTCGACCAATTCAGGGTTAATTAGAATTAAATCAAGAGACTAGGATTAAATTGGAATTAATTAGGATTAATGTGCATCAATTATATGTCTTAATACACCTTGCCGTTGCTTCGAGGTTGGAGCACACCACCGGTAGTATCTTCCACCCGAAGTCACGAATATCTTTTAGACGTGCCAGACTACCCCTCTGACCATTGTTCAAACTTAGATACTCGTTATTGCGTTTTGTCTTAGCTACGCAATATTCCTTAAGAGAACGCCTTGCATTTATTAATTTAATTCGAGGCCAATTCTACCTCAAACAAACCTAACCAAGCCCACATGCACTCTGCTACGTGGACCAGCCCTACCCCAACAAGGCCGGACAGACCCAAGTCCCAAGAGCAACCCACAAATCCCCATATATAAACACACCTATTTCTCCCATGAGAAACCCTAGATCACCATCACCTACTCATACTCTAGCCGACTAACCAAACCCTAGCTTTCCCTCCTCCGACTTCACAAACCCGACCGTCGTCGCATCTTACCTGACCCCGGACTCTCCCCCTCAGGCCGCCTGCAACCACCACCTTCAAACGCCCATCCAAACCTGACTGCCCCGGCCACCCACTCCAGCACCCGATCACCGCTGCCAGGCGGAGTGCCGCCTTTCCCCGTGACCCGACGGCCACCACCGCTCTGTCGCGACCCAACAACCGCAGCCGCCGCGGACTGCTGCTGCTACTGCGGCTACTGCAGCACTGTACTGCCGCTGCTAGTCACCTTCGTCGATGCCGGAGCTCCCCTCACTGGAGGACGGCCAACCAGCAGATAGACCCCCTTCGATCTGTCGACCAGGTACTCGACCACCAGCCTTCCTTTCTTATATCATGTCATCATACTATCGTGTCATCGTATCGTCAAGTTGTGTCGCGCGGTGTACGTGGACACAAACCAATTATGTGGAACCCTAGATATGAGTATGTATACTAATATGATTTAAAACAGTAATTAATAGATAATAATTACCCTAATAGTCAGACTTGTTATAAGCACTTATAATTCACCAAAAACGTGGACATTTATCTAGTGCAATTAACATGGAAATAAATGGCGTGTAATTCAACAAGGCGTATGGTAGTTTCGTAAATCGATAACGTAGAATTATTGTCTCAAGACGCACGTTAACCAAGGACAGAACACATGTACACCCTAGCTACGTGCACACGTGACGCTGTATTCGATCAGTCGTGATCTTGCGACAGTACCTAAGAGCAGCATCGTAAATTATGTATGTATTTGCGTTAGTGTCTGATGTAGAGTTTTTATATTATATTGTATGTTTAGGGTTATTGGATCAGCCAGGGGACACTGCAGGAGCAGGCTATTGGCATTCACATCTTGAGGACTCAGGCAAGATACCTTGCCATATTTATTATCTAATTTAAATTATGCATATGTTGTATTATATTATTGTTGCTTCATTTTTATACAAATGTCCGCGTCCGAGATTGACTCGAGTGCAGTCGAAGGGTACATTAATGATTAGTATACTTGACCTAGTTCGTAGCGGACTCACCCCATTGGAGGATACTCTGATATCTTTTCAGACCTGACACTCCTACACGTTCATAGTGACAATTTTATGTTGGGAAGCGGGTTCGCGTGCTTGACTAGCTATCGGCGCGTGTGACATGCATCACAGTTAGTAAGTAATTAAGGATTATTTCAGTGTAGAGGCTTGGCATTTAGATACGGGGTATGCACGTCGAGTATTTGACTTGTATATCTATATTGGGCGGGGAGGACGACTAGTAGGCATATGGGACACCCACTCCTTTATACAGACACCGTACTCGACGGAGTGATACGGATGTATATATATATTACTGATACCACATTCTTTAGGGCATTGGAAGTTATTGTATTCCTGCGCCTGTGTTATAGGGGCATGTGTGGCATATACTAGCCGGTTGTCACGACTTGTGAATTACGTCAGCATATGTCTAGCCTACACCTTCCCATATACTCACAGTGGTCCTCACATTGCATTCACTTAGATGGTAGCACACCCCTTTATTGTATTTATTTTATTTAGTATTTATATATGGCATGCTTCTATGTATCTTGTTACGTCCCTCTGAGGACCTGGTACCTTTCCAGATTTGGACGAGGCATATTACCCTATAGTGTATGACCCAGGACAGGAGACGAGGTTCGCTACAGCAAAGGAGCTAAAGGTATTACCGTCAGAGTTTTCGTGATCACTTGGTAGGCCTTATGCCTAGGATTGGGAGCATCATTATCTAGTCAGTCGATGCCCTAGTCATTACTCTTTTATCTATCATTTAAGTACTTTTATTTTGTCATAGTAGTGGGTTTGTCCCCATCAGACATTATTGGTTGTACTATGATATCTTGAGACTGGTGTTTATCTTCCAGCAGTTTATTTAGTACTTCTTATTGTTTTATATTGTGGATGAGATTAGATTACTTGTTGCTGATACATATATATGGGACATGTTAGTATTTAGGACAGCGTAGCACTCTTCGTTAGGATCCATTAAATTGGGACATCCTCGGAGATGTGACAACTGGATATTGTCACGTAGCCTAGTTCAGTGTATTTTGGGACTGGGGCGTGACATGGTTTTAGTGGTGGCCCATGCAGGTCGACTTTATCACTTTTGGTATGATAACATGCCCAGCGAGCCTGCAATAGGATAGAAATTACTCGGTCTCATCCACTCTGAGTACTTTTTTGAGCTTCCTTCGTGTTACTTCTAAATATCTGCATCATGTTTGTTTGATTTTGTCCTCTTTTTTATGAAGTCCTATCTTTTGCAGCAAGATGAACTTGTGCAGTAGACGAGGAGCACCCAGTGCCTCGGTGCCAGAAAACACCACCCAAAGAGAGAAGGTACCCCAAGGGCAACCTCCGCTACAGACCCCACTGATACATTGGTGCGAGACTTCCCAGGGCGATCCAACACCGCAGCCCGAGGGACAGACTTCCCAGTTGATTCCCATGCAGCATTTTGAGGGACAGACCTCAGGAGCCACACCGATGCTGTAAACTGAGAGGCCGACATCTAAAGAGACACCTACTGCACAGCCAGAGGTTCCATTACCACCACCTCCACCCTACACACCCCAGATGCCACAGCTAGATAGACAGCCATAGATGCTTCAGTTCTTTTAGACCATGATGCAAGCACAGTGGCATCAGACAGAAATATTAAGACAGAGTTTGATGGCAGTACTAGAGAGGATACCTGTCCAAACACCCGTACCAGCACCTTTACCAGCCCAAAAAAGTGGCACTGTTAGATGGTTTTGACAGATGGAACCAGATACTTTCTCAGGCAATGAGACTGCAAAATAGATCTCCGATTGGGTCGCCAACACGGAGATGCTATTAGAGGCTTAACAACTGCATCCAAACCTTTAGATGACCGCAGTAAGGGCCAAACTAAAAGGCAACGCCCATCACTGGTGGGATTCCATTGAGCGAAGTGTAGGCAAGAACCAGACTTGGGAACAGTTCTTAGAGTACTTCAATGCGAAGTATTTCTCAACTATAGTCAGAAATTTCCTGTACTCCCTGTTCCTACATCTAGAGTAGGGAAATATGACTGTTGACTCCTATGACGCGGAGTTCAGCCGCCTTAGCAGATTTGGTGCCGTCCTGATACCCAATGATCTCGAGAAAGCCCAGAGATTTCATCACGGCCTTAATTTCGAGCTACAGAGGTATACCACCACACAGGCAAGGATTTCTTATGAAGAGGTTCTTGCAGAGGCGAGAATCCAGGAGGCCATCGTCAAAGGAGCTAGACGTTCCAGCATGACTACACCATCCAGAGCCCAGCCCGGAGTAGGAGGACCGATCCGACTCTCCGGAGCACAGACACAGTAGAGGGTAGCACCATACCAGCCGAAGGAGCTCCCGAGTTGTCACCATTGTGGCAAGAAGGGACACATCATTAAAGATTGTCGGAAGAAGCTAGGATTGTGCATGATATGTGGAGCAAGTCAGCACCTTGTCAGAGATTTCCCACAGCACAAATAGGCAGCACCACAGACAGGGCAAAGGCCAGCAGCACCAGTCCCGAGGATACTACCCCCACCAGGAGGCCAGCACCCACCAGCACCCAAAGGATTTCAGAGGGGACCACCCTTGGTCCCACAGGAGGTACAGTTCGACCGGGCCCGACAGCAGACAGGAGGACAAAGGCACGGACAGGCCTTTGCACTAGCAGCTATAGAAGAGAAAACAGAAGGGGAAGCTATCACAGGTACCATTTTAGTTGCATCATTACCTGCAACTGCATTATTTGATTCTGGTGCTACACTATCATTTATATCTAGTAGATTCATAACAATGCATAGAGTAGCGACTTCCCCCTTACCTAAGAGTTGGAAGATTCTTACCTGAGGAGGTATCGTGCCGGTTACCAGCACTATCAGAACGTGCTCGGTAGTTGTATGTGGTAGAGAGATGAGAGCACGATTCTTGGTATTGCCTATGCCGTACTTTGATATTGTGCTAGGCATGGACTAGTAAAGCTAGTATAATGCCATACTGAATTATCGGAAGGGTAGCATCACTTTTAGACCGCCAGATCAACCGGAATTCAAGTACATGCGAGGGACCGTCGAGCAAGGAGTAGGACATATAGATGGAACTTGCATGGCTATGGAAATGGTACCCCCACCTATAGTTGCTGAATTCGAGGATGTCTTTTCGGAAGAATTGCCAGGCTTACTGCCAGATAGGGACATGGAGTTCACTATTGAGCTAGTACCCGGAGTAGCACCGGTATCTTTTAATGTATACCAATTGGCGTAGAAGGAGCTAGATGAGCTGAAGCAACAATTAGAGGAGTTACAGAACAAGGGATTTATCCGTCCTAGTGCATCACCCTGGGGAGCACCAGTATTGTTTGTACCTAAGAAGGATGGAACAGTACGTATGTGCATTAATTACAGAGCCCTTAATGCTTTGACTTTCAAGGACAAGTACCCCCTGCCGTGGATTGATGATTTATTCGACCAGTTGACAGGAGAAGTGGTGTTCACAAAGATTGACTTAAGATCGGGTTATCATCAAGTGAAGGTGCGAAGAGAAGACATTCAAAAGATAGCATTCATGACTCGTTATGGTCACTACGAGTTTTTAGTGATGCCTTTTGGATTGACGAATGCGCCAGTTGTATTTATGAACTTAAGGAATAGAGTATTCCACCAATACTTAAACCGGTTCGTGGTAGTCTTCATCGACGATATCTTAGTGTATTCGAAGAGCTACGAGGAGCACGAAGAGCACTTGAGACTAATGTTAGAGACGCTGAGGAGAGAGACTTTATGCCAAGCTGAGCAAGTGCGAGTTTCTTCTAGATTGTGTCACTTTTCTTGGACACATCATTTCAGGAGATGGTATTTTAGTAGATCCGAAAAAGATTTTATCAGTAGAGACATGGCCAACCCCTACCACTGTCTCAGAAGTGAGGAGTTTCCTAGGACTTGCCAGATATTACCGGAGGTTCGTAGAGAACTTCGCGAAGATTGCAGAGCCGATGACCCGCTTGACCCGTAAAGAGCAGGAGTTCACCTGGACAGAGGAATGTCAGAAGGCGTTCGATGAACTAAAGAAGCGTTTGACTACAGCACCTATCTTGACCATACCGTCTGGACCCGGAGGATTCGTGATCTATAGCGATGCATCCAGGAAAGGACTAGGATGCGTCTTGATGCAGCATGGGAAGGTTGTAGCCTATGCCTCTAGACAGTTGAGGACCCATGAGAAGAACTATCCCACTCACGACTTGGAGCTTGCAGCAGTGATCTTTGCTTTGAAGCTTTAGAGACACTACCTATATGGAGAAAGAGTAGAGATATTCACTGATCATAAAAGTCTAAAGTACGTCTAGACCCAGAAGGACCTTAATCAGAGGCAGAGACATTGGCTCGAGGTGATGACAAACTTCGAGATTGAGCTGCAGTACCACCCGGGAAAGGCCAACGTAGTAGCTGACACGTTGAGCAAAAGACCCATGGCATTCTTCTTGACTACCCAACAACATCTGTTCAGAGATCTAGAACAGATGGGTATAGAAACCATTATGCTCGGAGTGGACGGACAATTGTCGAGTTTTCAGTTGCAGTCGACATTAGTGGAGAGGATCAAGGCTGCTTTGCCAACAGATGCCAGATTTCAGAGGCTTAGACAGAGGACAGAGGCTGGAATACAGACAGGACTACGTATACATGAAGACAGAACTTTGAGATATGGAGATCGCCTCTATCTTCCAAATGGAGAACTTCGTCAGGAGTTGATGACATAAGCACATAGTTCAACCTACTCCATTCATCCAGGAGGCACGAAGATGTACAGAGACTTGAGATAGTACTACTGGTGGCATGGAATGAAGAGGAAGATAGAATACTTTGTGGCCAAGTGCCTGATGTGTCAGCAAGTCAAGGCTGAGCATCAGAGATATACAGGATTGCTTCAACCGCTACCTATACTGGAGTGGAAATGGGAGCACATCACTATGGACTTTGTTACGGGATTTCCGAGGAGTCCTAGTGGTTGCAATGCAGTATGGGTAATCGTGGATAGACTCACCAAGTCCGCACACTTTTTACCCTTCAGAGTTGGACAATCGACGGAGGTCTTAGCAGACATGTACATGAGAGATATTGTGCGACTGCACGGAGTGCCAGTTAGTATCGTGTTTGACAGGGATACGAGGTTTACATCTTACTTTTGGTGGAGTATGCAGAAGAGTCTCGGTACCCGCCTGAAGTTTAGCACAGCGTATCACCCACAAACAGATGGCCAGTCGGAGCGCACCATTCAGACATTAGAAGACATGTTAAGAGCGTGCATGCTTGACTTCGGAGGATTATGGGAGGACCATTTGCATTTGGTCGAGTTTACAATAATAGCTATCAAGCAAGCATCCAGATGGCTCCCTATGAAGCGTTGTATGGCAGGAAGTGTCGTTCACCCGTATGTTGGAGCGATATAGGCGAGAGACAGATTCTTGGCCCCGAGTTGGTTGTTTATACAGTAGAGAAGGTGAAGAAGGTCCAAGGACACCTACGAGCAGCACAGGACCAACAGAAGCATTGGGCTAATGCACATCGACTACCCTTAGAATTCTAGGTTGGTGATCACGTATTTCTAAATATCTCGCCTACTCGAGGGACTATCAGATTCGGAGGCAGAGGAAAGCTTAGTCTGAGGTACATCAGACCATTCGATGTGTTAGAACGCGTTGGAGAGGTTGATTACAGGTTAGCCTTGCCGCAGACTTTGGAAGGACTCCATGACATCTTCCATGTATCTCAGCTGAGAAGATACATACCAGATTCGAGTCATGTACTTGACCATTCAGAGATCACCATCGGCCCGAGTTTATCATACCAAGAGGAGCCTGTTGAGTTCCTGGTCAGGTGCGAAAAGGTACTGCGAGGTCAGACTATCCCCCTAGTCCGCTTCGCATGGAGACATCATGCACCAGAAGAGTCAACTTGGGAACGTGAGGAGGATATTAGACAGCGCTATCCCTATCTCTTCGAAGGACTAGGTACGTATTAGCATTTTAAATTCAGTCAATATTTCTTACTATGCGTATATTTTAATTTTGAGGCCGAAATGCTCTAAGGAGGGTAAATTGTAAACCCCCTCGACCAATTCAGGGTTAATTAGAATTAAATCAAGAGACTAGGATTAAATTGGAATTAATTAGGATTAATGTGCATCAATTATACGTCTTAATATACCTTGTCGTTGCTTCGAGGTTGGAGCACACCACTGGTAGTATCTTCCACCCGAAGTCACGAATATCTTTTAGATGTCCCAGACTACCCCTCTGACCATTGTGCAACCTTAGATACTCGTTATTGCGTCTCGTCTTAGCTACGCAATATTCCTTAAGAGAACGCCTTGCATTTATTAATTTAATTCGAGGCCAATTCCACCTCAAACAAACCTAACCAAGCCCACATGCACTCTGCTACGTGGACCAGCCCTACCCCAACAAGGCCGGACAGGCCCAATTCCTAAGAGCAACCCACAATTCTCCATATATAAACACACCTATTTCTCCCATGGGAAACCCTAGATCACCATCACCTACTCATACTCTAGCTGACTAACCAAACCCTAGCCTCCACTCCTCCGACTTCACAAACCCGACTGTCGCCGCATCTTACCTGACCCCAGACTCTCCCCCTCAGGCCGCCTGCAACCACCACCTTCAACCACCCATCCAAACCCGACTGCCCCGGCCACCCACTCCAGCACCCGATCACCGCTTCCAGGCGGAGCACCGCCTTTCCCCGTGACCCGACGGCCACCCCCGCGCCGCCTCGACCCGACAACCGCCGCCGTCGCGGACTACTGCTGCTTCTGCGACTACTACAGCGCTATACTGCCGCTACCGCTGCTGCTCACATCCGTCGACGCTGGAGCTCCCCTCACCGGAGGATAGCCAACCAGCAGATAGACCCCCTTCATTCTGTCGACCAAGTACTCGACCACCAGCCTCCCTTCCTTGTATCATGTCATCATACTATCGTGTCGTCGTATCGTCAGGTTGTGTCGCGCATCATACGTGGACACAAACCAATTATGTGGAACCCTAGATATGATTATGTATGCTAATTTGATTTAAAACAGTAATTAATAGATAATAATTACCCTAATAGTCGAACTTGTTATAAACACTTATAATTCACCAGAAATGTGGACATTTACCTAGTGCAATTAACATGGAAATAAATGGCGTGTAATTCAATAAGGCGTATGGTAGTTTCGTAAATCGATAACGTAGAATTATTGTCTCAAGACGCATGTTAACCGAGGAAAGAATGCGTGTACACCCTAGCTACGTGCACACGTGACGCTGTATTCGATCAGCAGTGATCTTGCGACAGTACCTAAGAGCAGCGTCATAAATTATGTATGTATTTGCGTTAGTGTCGGATGTAGAATTTCTATATTATATTGTATGTTTAGGGTCATTGGATTAGCCAGGGGATACTGCAGGAGCAGGCTATTGGCATTCACATCTTGAGGACTCAAGCAAGATACCTTGCTATATTTACTGTCTAATTTAAATTATACATATGTTGTATTGTATTCTTGTTGCTTCTTTTTTATACAACTGTGCGCATCTGAGATTGACTCGGGTGCAGTCGACGTATACATCGATGATTAGTATACTTGACCTAGTCCGTAGCTGACTCACCCCATTGGAGGATACTCTGATATCTTCCGAGACCTGACACTCCTACACGTTCGTAGTGATAATTTTATGTTGGGATGCGGGTTCGCGTGCTCGACTAGCTATCGGCGCGTGTGACGTGCATCACGGTTAGTAAGTAATTCAGGATTATTTCAGTGTAGAGACTTGGCATTTAGATACGGGGTATGCATGTCGAGTATTTGACTTGTATATCTACATTGGGCGGGAGGACGACTAGTAGGCATATGGGACACCCACTGCTTTATATAGATACCGCACTCGACGGAGTGATACAGACGTATATATATATTACTGATACCACATTCTGTAGAGCGTTGGATGTTATTCTATTCCTGCGACGGTGTTATAGGGGGCATGTGTGGCATATACTAGTCGATTGTCACGACTGGTGAATTACGTCAGCATATATCTAGCCTACACCTTCCCATATACTCACAGTGGTCCTCACATTGCATTCACTTAGATGGTAGCACACCCCTTTATTGTATTTATTTTATTCAATATTTATATATGGCATGCTTCTATGTATCTTATTACATCCCTCTGAGGACCTGGTACCTTTCCAGATTTGGACGAGGCATATTACCCCACAGTGTACGGCCCAGGACAGGAGACGAGGTTCGCTACAGCAGAGGAGCTAGAGGTGTTACCGTCAGAGTTTCCGTAATCACTTGGTAGGCCTTCTACCTAGGATTGGGAGCATCATTATCTAGTCAGCCGATGCCCTAGTCATTACTTATTTATCTATCATTTAAGTACTTTTATTTTGTCATAGTAGTGGGTTTGTCCCCATCAGACATTATTGGTTGTACTATGATATCTTGAGACTGGTGTTTATCTCCCAGCAGTTTATTTAGTACTTCTTGCTGTTTTATATTGTGGATGAGATTAGATTACTTGTTGCTGATACATATATATAGGACATGTTAGTATTTAGGACAGCGTATCACTCTTCGTTAGGATCCATTAAATTGGGACATCCTCGAAGATGTGACAGCTGGCTATTGTCACGTAGCCTAGTCCCATGTATTTTGGGACTGGGGCGTGACAACTCGGGTCATACATATACTTCCTAATCTGTGAAACATGGAAGATATTATACTTTAGATAGTGATGGTGGCAGGATAATCTGATATACGACTGGGGAGACTTACTTAAGTATTTTGAACGGGCAGACAAATCTTGGGCTTAGCTTCCTTTTTGCTCCAAATCTGGTAACTCCTCGCATGGGCGAGACTGTAAGAAATACTTGATCGCCTTCAAAAAACTTAAGAGGTCGACGGTTCGTGTCAAAGTAACTTTTCTGGTGACTCGGTGCTACCTTCAGCCGTTCGCGAATAAAACGGATCTTTTGAACGGTTTGTTCTACGAGCTTCGGGTCAAGTATTTGTCGTTCACCAACTTCATACCAACAGATAGGGGATCTACACTTCCACCCATACAATGTCGTATATGGCGCCATTTGAATGCTGGATTGATAGCTATTATTGTATACAAATTTGGCTAACGGTAGATGCATGTCCCAACTTGACTTCAAGTCCAAGGCGCAGAGCCATAGCATGTCTTCGAGGATTTTGTTTATCCGCTCTGTTTGGCCATCTATTTGAGGATGGTAGGTAGAGCTGAACTTCAACTTCATCCCCATTGCTGACTGATGGCTCTTCCAGAAGCGTGATAAGAATCATCCATCTTGATCGAAGATAATGGATATGGGAACACCGTGGAGTTGAACAATCTCGTTGAGGTAGATCTGCGCCAGACGGTTGACACTCCAAGTAACTTTGATAGGCAAAAAGTGAGCTGACTTGGTGAGTCGATCGACGATGACCTAGACGGCATCATTTCCCTATTACATCTTTGGCAAACCAACAATGAAATACATTATTATGTATTCCTATTTCTATTTCTGTATAGCAAGGTTCTGCATCTCTCTGCCCGGCTTCTGATGCTCGGCCTTTACTCTATGACAAGACATGCATTGTGACACAAATAGTGCCACATCTTTTTTATGTGATGCCACCAAAATATTGTGCGGAGGTCTTGATACATCTTCGTACTTCATGGATGTGAAGTGTAACTCATGTAGTGGACTTCAGTGAGTATCTCTTTTCTGAGGTTTGCATCGTTAGGAACACACAATCTTCCCTTCACCCGCATCATTCCATCCATGCTTACCGCAAATTCGGTCGTCCTTCCTGCTGAGATAAGATTATGCATCTTCTCTAGGAATATGTCATCCTGCCTCGACGCAAAGGCTATCACTTTGTCCCTCTGCATAAGGACACATCCCAAACCCTTTCCTGAAGTGTCGTTATAGATCTTAAAATTATTAGGTCCGTCCAGAAGAGTAAGAATCGGTGTTGAGATGAGTCATTACTTTAATTCCATAAATGAAGCTTCACAGTCATTCGACCACACGAACGTTACTCCCTTTCGAGTGAGATGAGTCAGAGGCAAAGTGATCCTTGAAAAATCTTTTATGAATCTCCTGTAGTACCTGCTAGACCGAGGAAGCTTCGAATATTGCTGGCCGACTCAGGTCTCTTCTATTTTACGATGGCTTTAACTTTTTTGGGGTCGACTGAGATGCCCTTCGCAGAATTAATGTGTCTGAGAAAGGATATGTTGTCCAACCAGAACTCGCACTTTCTCAGCTTCATAAATAACTTATTGTCTTGAAGAGTTTGAAGCACCATCCACAGGGGTCCTACATGTTCTTCCTTATTCTTCGAGTACACTAAGATGTCGTCTATGAATACTACTAGAAACTTATTGAGGAATGGCCAGAACACACGTTTCATCAAATCCATGAATGTGGCAGGAGCATTCATCAGTCCTAACGGTATGACAGAAAACTCATAATGGCCATAGCGGGTGCAAAATGCTGACTTCAATATGTCCTTTATCTTGATCTTTAATTTGTGGTAGCCAGAGCGAAGATCTATCTTCAAAAATATCGGTGCCCCTTGCAGCTAATCAAAGAGGTCGTCAATCCTTGGCAGGGGATACTTGTTTCAAATGGTGACCTTATTTAGCTCTGGATAGTCTATACAAAGACGCAACGTCTCATCTTTCTTCTTCACGAAGAGTACAAGCGTGCCCCAAGGAGACACTCTCGGACGAATATATCTACGATCAAGTAGTTCTTATAGTTGGCACTTTAACTCCTTTAGTTTAACAGGGGCCATTCGGTACGGGGCTTTGGATATCGGTTGGGTATTTGGGAAGGTATCGATAGTGAACTCTATTTCTTAGTCGGGTGGCATGCCAGGTAGTTCACTCAGAAACACACCAGGAAACTCAGTCACAATGGAAGAAGACTCAAAGTTTGTGTAATCCAGCTGCATGTCCCGAACCGATGCTAAGTATCCCTCGCATTCAGAGTGTAGCATCCGCCGAGCTGACATCACAAAAATTATCGTGTATGTCCTTAACACTTTGTTACTAGACCACTTATGTAGCAGAATTCGGCTTCTCTAAGTAGATGGAAGATGACTCGTTTCTCTGCATATTCAATAGTTGTCGAGCAAGCACCGAGCCAATCCATCCCCAAGATGATATCGTAATCCTAAACATCTAGGACTAACACATCTAGCAAGATTTTTTTGTCATGCTCCAGTCCCAAATTACGTAGGACTAGGAATACGTAAGCATGCCAGCCGTATGTATATAGAGACTCCAATATATGAAAACCATAATACATACGTATGTTGTATTATGAACAGTAATTCACAAGTGGTATATATGTCACAAGTCATAGGGCATAACTAAATCTCATCCACAGAATCAAAGATAAATGAATAACCAATCAACTATATAACTGAATCAAGTACGAGGTGTTTGATAAGAACAAGTAGTTGGGTGGAGACAAATCAACTACCAAACTAGAATATAAGAGAAATAAAATAAGTACATCCAATGATCAATGGGGCTCGAAGAGAAGACCTCCCCGAAAAAGAATGGAGTAGCAAGTCCTGATCTGCGCTCCTGCAAATAGTCATGATCGTCTACACCTGGAAAGGGACCAGGTCCTCAGAGGGACGTAACAAGATACATAGAAGAATGCCATAAAGTAAATACTGTGAAAACTTGAGAGTGAACTAACCAGCTAAGTGAATGCAATTTGAGGACAACTTTGTGCGTATGGAAAGTGTAGGCTAGACATATGCTGACGTAATTCACCAATCATCATGACTGGCTAGTATATTCTACATATGCCCCCATAACAAGGGCACTATGCAATATAATAACGTCAAGCTTCGAAGAGCATGGCATCTGTACATGTAACGTCCATCGTTCCGGAAAATATTGAATCTGAATAGTATAACGTCCATAATGTTTCGTCGAATGTGGAATCTGAATAAAGGAGTGGGTGTCCCATATGTCTACTAGTCGTCCTCCCCGCCCAATGCTAATATACAAGTCGTGAATACGACGTGGACATCTCGTACTATAATGCAAGTCACTAAAGAAATATACATCTAAGCTAAATACTGTCACACGTGCTGCTCGTACCGATGGCCAGCCAAGCATGAAGCACGCGTCCCTACATGAACTCACTCTGTTTCGTGCAAAGATACGTGTCAAGGCCTGAGGAGTCATATTGATAACTCCACAATTTTAGGTGCGTCCCCTAGACACTAGGTCAAAATAAGTCCTAACGTCAACGCTTTCGTTGACTGCACCCGAGTCTTTCTCAGACGCGTACAGTTATATAATACTAAAACAAATAATATGCAACTAAATAATAACTAAATTTAAATAGTACAATAAGGCAAGGTATACTTGTCTGGCCAGAAAGCTGCATAGTATAAGCATCTAGACGTCAAGTACAAGGGATCAAAAACTATGGCATCCAAATAAACGTCTCCGGATGCTGAAATAAACATCACCAACGTTCCCGGAATAAGCAAGATAGCTAGAAAAGCCTACCCTTTCGTCCAATTTGGATACAGGGGTAAAATAGTAATTTTGGGTCAAAGAGGGGTCCACACGTGGGCCACTTTGTACCAAAATACGTGCCAGAGGTAAAGGTCTCTAAATGGAACAAATTATAGGTCAAAAAAATTTTAAACGTCGATACAAACTCAACGATATGTACAATTTTGGATTTCGGTGAGCCGATCATAAATTTGCCCTTAAAGTCAAACCGTGTGGTCCACGAATAGGCGGCTTGATCAATTATCTCAGAATTGCGTAAAACTTGGGTCACAGGACCAGCGTGATACCACGAATTAAATGGCGTAAGTTTCATTATATTTCTAACTAACCCTAGTAGTGTCTATACACTCTCAAGTCCTTTATAAATATATCAAGGGATAATGGTCAATTAATCTACAGGTAAGGGATGCTAGGGTTCATTAGGTATTCTAAAATTAGTGATGTGTCAATATTTTAGTTGTATTCTTAGTAGGAATGTTACCCTAATTATTATCCTAATAACAAGGATTCCTATATTCTAGGAGAAGGCTATACTCAAGGAACTATTAGGGAAGTACATGAATCAAGCAGGATACAATTATTTAAATAGAACAGATTAGAAGAAAGGTGAGTCATAGTCAAATGTGGATGAGATCCTATACTCTAATCCTATTTGTAGGCTTGCTCGGTACAGTAACGTAACCAAGACAATATACTCTCGACCTGCATGGGCCACCACTAAAAATATGTCACGCCCCAGTCCCAAAATATGTAGGACTAGGAATACATAAGCATGCCAGCTGTATGTATATGGCAACTCTAATATATGAAAACCATAACACCTACGTACGTTATATTATGAACAATAATTCACAAGTGGTATATATTTGTCACAAGTCATAGGGCATAACTAAATCTCATCCACAGAATCAAATATAAATAAATAACCAATCAACTATATAACTGAATCAAGTATAAGATGCTTGATAAGAATAAGTAGTTGGGTGGAGACAAATCCACTACCAAACTAGAATATAAAAGAAACAAAATAAGTACATCATTTAATGAACAATGAGACTCGAAGAGAAGACCTCCTCGAAAGAGAACAAAGTAGCAAGTCCTAATCCATGCTCTTGCAATAGTCATGATCATCTACACCCCTCAGAGGGACGTAACAAGATACATAGAAGAATGCCAATAAAGTACTAAAAAATAAACATCCTCGCCTAACCATCTATGTGAATGCACTTTGAGAACAACTTTCCAACACATGGGCTATCTTGATAAAATAGGATTGGCATAATTCTCTCGGAGATTCAGGGGCCTAAAAAGCATATCGTATTTTGAACGCCAGAGGCCGCTTGATAATAATAATATATATAGTGGTCATCATGACCGCGCATCTCCGGCGGAGCGTACGAGTTACACAAGAAAAGTGCAAAGGAGCCCAAACGTCTTACTTGTTGTCCTTCCCACCCCATGCTCTAAGCATGTTATATCCATGACATGATGATACCTCTAATAACTGCCAAGGCTTCTAGTAATGCAAATTCTATCAGCAGTTATCCCTATCCGTCGCACGTCCCATACGTACTGATGATCAGCCGAATATGCAAGTTTGTTTCATACATGAGACTCACACTCGTGTAACAACTTTTTTACGGCCAATGATATATAATAATGCCTCATGATAATGGGGCGGTCTCATAAAGCTAGGTCAACATGCATATATATAATAAAAACAGAATACGACGCCACCGTCGTTGCATCCAATTTATTCTTGGACGCACAGTTTATATAATAGTTAAAATATATGAACTAAATGACAGAAATAAAATACATGCACCATATGGAATATAAATCACAGTACAATGGCAAGATATACTTGCCTGGCAAGAAAGCTGCATAGTATAAGCGTCTAGGTGTTAAGTACAGAGGATCAGAAACTATGGCCTCCGAATGAACGTCTTCGGATGCTGAAATAAATATCATCAACGTTCCCAAAATAAACGAGATAGCTAGAAAATACTACCTTTCGTCCAATTTGGACACAGGGGCAAAAAAGTAATTTTGGATCAAAGTGGGTCCACTTGTGGGCCACTTTGCATCAAAAAGCGTACCAAAGGTAAAGGTCTCTAAATAGGACAAATTATAGGTCAAACAAATTCTAAACGACGATACGAACTCAACGGTATGTCCAATTTTGGAATCCAGTGAGCCAAACACAAATTTGCTCTTAAAGTCAACCGTGGGGCCCGCAAATAGGCTGCTTGGTCAACTGTCTCAGAATCGCGTAAAACTTGGGTCACAGGACCAACATGATACCACGAATACAATGGTGCAAGTTTTTTCAGATTCTGACCAGCGTACACAAAATAGTATGGTATTTTGCAAAAGTTGCGATACGGGGACTTTTTACGGATACGGGTTGATTCTGACGCACTCACACATCCGAATCAGCTTCCACGAAAGCCCACATGTCAGGATATACCATACGCGTCTTTTGGTGTAATTGGTATGCGATAAGACGATCCCGTTTGACGAGGCGCACTCCGTATCATAAAATTTTAGTTTTAAAATTATTAAGTTTTTAGTCATTTTGGAGGTCGAATAATTTAACACATACAATAAATTAATGAAAACTAAAAGAACAAAAAAATTCTCGGTTATATTGAGAAGAAAACCCTTCAATTAGTTTTTTAAAATATTAAACAGGTTGGTGGCAAATTGGGTGTGAACATGGGGGTTTGGGTTGAAGTTTTTGGACTATTTTGGTCAGTTTTTCGGCCATTTTTTGGTCGATTTTTTGACTAATTCGGGACACGAAAACTCGTCCGACTTGAATAAAATTTCTAGAGGGTTAGGTTGTGAACTTACACGGATAAACCGCTCACAAAAAGAATCACAAATGAAGAAGATATATCACCTTGAAGATGGGCTCGAGATTACGGTTGCTATGCACACCCGTGGTACGCGGACGGCACGGATGGACGGCAACGGCGGCGCGCGGCTGCAGCGGCGCCGGCGTCGAGGCGGTCGTCCGGAGGGGCGGTCGCCGGAGGTCGGGCTAGGGTTAGGGTTAGGGTTTAGATAGTAATAGTTGATATATATATATATATATATATATATATATATATATATATATATATATAGAGAGAGAGAGAGAAAGAGAGAGAGAGAGAAGGGAGAGGGGAGAGGGGGAGAGCGGGGGTCTGCTGTGGGTTTACTGTGAAGAGGTAGATTGGTATTAGGATTAGGATTAGTTTAGTTGTTAAGGATTAGGTTAGGCTTTAAGTAGATTTGTATTAGGTTTTTGTTTTGTTTTGTTTTATTTTCTTTTTCTTTTTCTTTTTATTTACAACATTATTATTATTATTATTATTATTATTATTATTATTATTATTATTATTATTATTATTATTATTACCATTTATTTATTAACATATATTCACATATATAAATAAGAAAAAATCCAAAAATAATATTTGCACACCAAATAAATTCTAGAAAATTATTTTGTAAGGCTTTAATACAATACCACACTCAAAATATTTTATGAAATATTTTATAATTAATAATTAGATATTTATCTAGTTATAATAAATCAAATAATTGTATTATCTAATTAACTAAGTAATTAATTAAATAATTTTTCACAAAATAGGTTAATAGCAAATAACATGCAAATCTATAAAAAAAAAATTTACCTAATCTGGCATGGAGAATTATGGGATGCTAATTGTAGGAAGTTGGGATAGAAAAACAACCACAAATAAATTATATATATATATAAAATATCTAAATAATTAATAATTAATCTATGGTCGTTAAACTAATGTCATACTAACACCAAGGGATCGAACTTCTGTGCCACGAAAAGATTCTACAGGTAGTGTCTCTTGTGTAGGCTACTTCCTATGAAGGACGATACAAGTTTTGGGGCCATCCTATATTATTAATGTCCAAACCATGGTGAAGCGTCCAAATAAAATCATTGGGTTTTAATTGATTTGAAAATAATCTAAAACAAATACAAGAAATATAAAATACACACAAAATAGCTAGTTTTTTTTAGGTGAGGGTGTTTACAAAAATGCTACACTAGAGAGTATACAAAATATATTATCATAATATATGCTTAGGTCTAATATATACAATCATGCTAACGAAAGTAAGAGGGAACATGCTCCCAAAAATACATTACTAATACTTGCCCTGGATAAATATCACAAAAGAATATGAAAACGAGTGGTAAGGAAAGAAAACCCACTCGCGTGTCGAGATCAATGATCTAAGAATGTAGGCCATCCAACGAAAGGTATGACAGATCCTCAGACTCATTAGGTAAATCTGGCCAAACAAAACTAGATGGGTCAAAACCCCAAGCAACAAGTGCCTTAAAGGAGACACAATAACGAAAATAAGGTCATAGGATACAAAAATATGGGTCAAAACTTATGTGACACTAACACATTTATCCCGAGGTAAAATATAAAACTAAAATGAAATATTTAAATAAAAACTAGATATAGAGTAGGATAGAATGATGACCAATGAGAGAGCATAGTGACTACTCTAAAATTGAACCACAAATCGTAAACCAAACAACGACCGGGATTACAAGCCATCTCCCTAGTAGATCTTAGCCTTTAGCCACGCATCGACACATAGAACTAATTCGTAGGCAAAAAGGATAATTTAAAACTAGAATACATGGCTAATCTACTGCTAGTTACACATTAACTAGTTAGGATTATCACTAGACTTAATTACTAAGGATGCAAGTCGAGAAAATTTGCTATCACCAGTACTGCATGTACCCAGATCGACAAGGGGTCTAGTATGTGTTTGTGTCATATGGCATAACAAATAGATAAGAGATGAAATATAACATATGAGACATAACAAAAAGTGCCACAACAAATACACTTGGTAGGTCATGGATCCCCCACCAATCGGGGTTGTCCATGCCTTATGGGCCCTTGGGGATCGAAGTTGCCAGTAGCACGAACATCCTCCTCACCCAATGTGATATATGAATTTGGATAGTGTAGAAGCATGGAAAATCTCATATCTATGCACCCACACTGCAAGTCGCATATAGTTAAAAGGCACTGATGCGGCATAAAGCTCATACGACAAAAAATTAAGGCACATAGAGGTAGTAGTCCTAAAGATATGTGACAAAGAGTCTAGGCGCATGCAAGCATTTGTCACTACCACTTTTCCATATGAGGGTATTTCTGTAATTTAACTATTTTAAATAATTATGTATTAATTAATTGCTGAGTTTTGTAACTATTTAGATTATTATTAGTAATGTTTAGTTAGGTCAAAACCCTAGGACTCATTAGGACAGGCCTAGTGAGTCAGCCCTAATTTGTAAACCCTGTTCTAGTGAAACCCTAGAATACAAAATTAGGGTAAACCCTCAAAACCCTAGACTGACTTAACCTGAGTCTATTAGGTCTTACATGACTTAACATAAAGGTTTAAACCTAAAGCTGTGCAAGGAAATCCTAGAACTAGGTTTATATATAAAGGAAGCTTCTCACAAAGCCATCCTTCATATAGACAGGAGAAACCCTAGCCTCCACAAGAGAAACCATCTCCCCTCTCCAAAAATTCGAAACCCTACCCCTAGGTTCCATTTCCTCTTCCTCCAAAGCAAGGAACGTGGGTCAGGAAGCCTTGGAGAAGAAGAATCTCATTGAAGAAACTTTCCCTGCAGGTAAAACCCTAGTTTTTATTCATTTAATTCCTGTTTCAGATGATCATGGTCATTAGGAACTCACCCTAAGGTGTAGAGTTTGATTTTTTTAGGGTTTTGTTTAGGATTAAGTACCCCAACAATTGTTTCCCCAATTATTAAGAACCCTAACCCTAGATTTTGGTTTGTAGACTGATTTTCATCTCATCTGTGTAAGTTGAACCCGAGTTTTAGGGTTTTTGGTTAGAGGGATTCACGGGTTGTATGTAAATTCGTGTTCTGCATGCTAGGTGTTTGGGGAAATGCTTCATAGGATGAATACCTATCTAATCTCCTCTAAAATACTCTAATTTGATGAATGATATATATATATATATTTATACATATGTATATGGATTTGATGTGTTGTATATATATATCTAGGTTGTAGTTGTGTGGGTGTTTAGAAGAGGGGAACTGTGAAGGATTTACTGTACAATCGGGTATGAGTATTTGGGGGAAGGCTCTGTTCAGTCAGGGATAACTCTGTGCTTTGGGTTCCATTGTGCATTCGGTAGGTGGTTCTGGGGGTTTGTATTTGGGGGAAACTGTGTTGAGACTCCTGTACACAGTCGGGTGATTTGTGTACTGTGTATTTTGGGTTCTTTTGGAGCATATTCGGGTTGGGTTTTAGTGTAGGATCTGTGTTAGTTTTAAATCTATTTTAATCTGTTTTGTTGTTGATATATATATATATGCATATGTGTAGAGGTGTTGTTGTTTGATTTAAGTTGTACAGTCACACAGGGATATATATATCAGATATGGAGAGGCTTGTAGCTGTGTGCAGAACAGTGAGTTATGCATCAAGAACTCCAGTGTATGGGTAGGAGTTATGTCAGTATGTGTGTAGGTATGCAGACTGAGGGAGGAAATTCTGGGTGTGGCATTAGGTGTATGGCTGTGTGTTTAAGTATCAGTGGCTTGTGCAAGTGTGTGTGTGGACTGATTTCCATGTGCAATAGAATCTGTGTCTAGGAGTGTGTGTGTGTGCCCAGGTTATTTTCTATTTCCTGTGTGTGTGTTCTCAGTAAATAGGGGAAACATCAGGTGTGTGTGTATACTGCCAGTTTAGGGTGTCTGTGTGTAGTGTAATACCTGTGTGAGTGTGTATCAGCATGTGTTGATGTAGTTCACTGTGTTGGATAATTTGAGAGTGTGTATCAGTCAGAATTGATGTGTATCAGATGAGGGAGATTACCTGTGTGGGTGATCCTGAGAATGAGGGACATGTGAGGGAGTTATGATGTGTGAGATTTGGGGAAATTCCAGATTTCAGTGTGTGTAAGGTGGTATCAGTGTTTTGATTAGGGAAATCTGTTAAACTGGTCAGGGAACTGTGGGCATATGCCTGTGTATCCCTATATTTTCCTGTGTGTGTATGTGTGTGGCTGTAGGTCAGACTTGAGGGTTAGAATGTGTAGATATCAGTATTGTGTGCAGTGTATTATTGTGGCTGTGTGTGTGTTGTATTGTGTGTTTACCTGTGTCCATGTGCTAGTGTTCAGTGAGCAGTGAGCAAACAGTTCAGGACCTGTGTGTGTGTAGGTAATTAAGAGGCAGAAGTTTATGTATCAGTAGATGTGTATCAGCAGTAAGGAGGGGGTTTGGGCCAGGTATGTTGTGTGCAGAAATTGTACATGTGTGGGTGTACTGTCAGTTTAGTGTGTCTTGTGTGTAGGATTAGGGGATCAGAGACTTGGGGGAGAAATACATGTGTGTGTTCATGTGTCAGTTAGCATCAGTATAGAGGATGCAATGAAGGTCTGTGTGTAGTTGTTATGTGTCAGTCAGTTAGAGAAGTAGAGTTAGTATGTTTTGAGAGTTAGTAAGCTAGGATTGATAGTTAATATATATATATTAAGTATCAGTTAGCCAATTAGAATGTCAGTTAGTATTAGTAGCTTGTTAGTTATTTGAGTATATATGTTAATATGATAAAATAAGTTACTAGTTAATGTAGATGTTAGTTATATAATAGCTAGTAGCACTTAGAACTTAGGTAAATACCTAGAATAGCTAGTGTTAGCTAGTAAGTGGCAGATTTAGACCAATTGACTTAGTTGGACCTAGTATTGACCAGTAAACCTTAGACATGACCTAGAAACCTCGTTTTTAAATTGTTAAGCATGTTATTCTTTTAATTCATTAATTAACATTGAATTTCCATAAATAGGTCATTGTGATTCCATTTTGGACCTCGATCCTCACATTTTGCTCAGGACCACAGGCGAGTACATTCTCTGACAGTTTTCATGGTTGATTACTTCTATAAATTGTAGTGTATTTCATACTTGACTCCGACACTATGGATACACGGGTTAGCACCCTTTATCCCCATCACGAGGAGTCGTGGTTGGAATCCATCGTGCTAGCTGGGGGATGGGGAACTATTAGTAGATTATGTGATCATATCCAAACATTTATATGCACCATAGCTCACCCCACTTCTCACGTCGGGTGCGGCCTGACCACTTATATGCTCCATAGCTGTTATATATGATTAGCCTGACCATTATATGCACCATAGCTAACCATGCGGTTAGCCTGACCTAAAAGAATCATAGCTAATCATATATAACCAGCCTGATCTAGTCCCAAGCCGATCACATAATAAACTGATAATTCAAACACTTAGCTAGATATTTTATCTTTATGCAGATTTACCTGTTCTTGCAGTTACTATTTCTTGCTCATTGCTAGATGCTCTATTGTCTATTTCTTTTCTCCAGTACTTCACATGTTCAGCTTTTATTTCCATCTTGTATCTCTTACACTGTTTATAGATTTTGTCAATTTAATGAAACTGCTGTTAGTGCTTGTGCTTCGCTCCAATCCTGACTGGATAATAACATTTTCAGAGAACCTGGAGGACTTTTGCCCTACTCATTACGGTCCAGGAATAGAGGAGGATTTCACCCCAGAAATCCCAGAGGAGGTGCCTATCCTAGAGGAGAACATGCCTGCCCATGCTTAGATTATTTTTTGAATTTATTGCTTTAGACTGAGACTGAGACTGAGATGTATTTATTTTATTTGTGACTTTGTGAGGTCATTTAGACCCAGGTTTTGAGTTGAACTTCTTGTGGTTGGTTTTAATAGAACTCTTTTCAATTCTCATCGTGCCCTTACGTTTTAGTTGTGATTGAGTATATTATAGAACTGTGATTCATTTATCATTGTCCTCCGTACGGAGTTGAGATTATTTGACAGGATATACTATATTTGTGACCTAGACAGCGTTCTACCGCCGATGCTGCGGCGTAGGCTGGACGTACCCACGACTCATGCCCAATTTCCGGGTGCGGGTCGTGACAGCATTCCTCATGGGATCACTTATGTTAGTTAAACTGATAGGCATTTATTGCTCTTACCACTTCGTATTTGGTACAGACAGCAGACGCCAGTGCGTACGTCACCATATTAGTAACTTTCTCAGTTGTGCCATGTATTTTCTGACAGAAGGAGTCTGCATGTGGCTAAGCCCTCACATGATGCAGTCTGCATGCGGCAAGACTCTCATGCGACCGATGTTTCAGATGGTAGTATCCCTCTGAATCTTTATGCGGTACTGTCCCTTCGAATCTTCATGCAATCTCGTATGCAGTTTATCTTTTATGCGACAACATTACCTGGAGGCATCATGAGACAGTGATCCCAAAAGCCTCTATGCAGCAGAATATTTTTATTATAACTGACATAGATCTCCAACATCTAGCGCATGACACATCAAGTTGATAAGATCATGCACATGACTGATGTCAATAGCCCAAGATCTCAGCAACAGCTGATCCTAACAAATGCAAAACGATAATTGGACTGCAAGATGTAAGCACAGTTACAACTACATTCTGTTGAGAATGTCATGCGACAACCAAAACATATGCGCACATAGACTAAAAATAGTAATTTTTTAACACATGCGCGTGCATGGCCATTCAGTATAAATGGCTATAAATAGTAGGGATATGTGCTTTCTAATACATATACAATAAGTCACACAGGCACAGAGAGCCCAATTGCTACCTTTCTTGCCAGTGAGCCAGAGACCTTGCAATTTACTTTCATCGTCTGATCGTCAAAGGATTAAAGGAGTCAACAGCAGTACCCGATCTCTATTGTCACACTTTTTCATATCTCAAAACTTGTACTTAGAATCCTAAGTGTTAGGATTCTTGTGTACTCTCTTATTGTAAATTATTTAATACAAAAGTTAGCAAAACCTTCACATTTTTGCAATGACAACAAATCTGGCGACTCTGCTGGGAACTTCCTTCTCCACTGACGAGAAGATAGTAACGCAATCGAAAATGACAAAGCTGGGCTCAATCCAGAAGATGCTAGTCATGCACTTCGACCAGCAGGCTTTCGAGGACATGCCTTCGGGGAACAACTCGAGCCTCTTACCTAGGCTAGCAAACCCAAAGAAGACCCGTAGGACTTGGGTCTTCAAGGCCGGTGCACCTCATCCAAAGACCACAGAGGATGCGATCCCTATGCCCATTGCTGAAAATGTAGTTCATGCGTCCGTACAGGCTGCCCCTACTATTACAACAACTATTTCGGGGATAAAGAGTGCTCAACACTTAGGTTTTGTCAAAGGAAAATACCGCGATGTCAAAGACCTAGGGGCTAAAGACTTCCCTCGATTCTTGCACGCTTCTGGGAATAACAACGCTGACTCCCAGACTATGCGCTCACAGCAAGGAGCACGAAAGAAGGGGTGTGTCGTACTCATCGTCAGGTGCATGCAAACCCCTACGTGCGCCAAAGCTGAAAAGAAAGATTTTTTCTTTGGCAGGATCTCATACGGTAAATACTCCATGTACCAGCTTCCTCAAGATGGGGATAACTTGGACTTTGTGTACTATGTGCCAGCGTGCACCAGTTCACAAAGGTCTAGGGGAGTACGAGCAATGAGCGCTCAAGCAACTGCTCGAACAACCGACCAAAAATATGAGCCATTAACTATTATGTGCGTTGTTGATTAGAGGTTGTACCGGACTGACCCATGTGCTCAACTTGCTTGCACGCATAAAGTAGGTCAGTCCCATAAGTCTTCCTGGGACAACTTGGGAACAGAGTTGCGCTGGAACCTAGTTACGGAGCGAGTATTGTGACAACAGACCCATGCGCCCAGTGTGGCTATGCGCATGAAGTGGCCAATTTTATGATATCTTCCACAAAAGATTCGGTTGTACTCCAAGCACAAGAACCAGGTCAGGGAGCAAGAACCTCGCCTACACACCCATGCGCATGGTTTGGCTGTGCGCACGAAGGGGTGTCAAGGTAAAAATTCTATCTTCAGATTTGCCTAATGTGATAAGTTACAAGCGCAAGACGAGAGAAACAACTACTACACATGAAGTGCCCTCTCCAAGTCATACTTGTGCTAGTATGTATGATCATCAACTATTGATGCTCTAAGGTGGCAATTCCTCCAGCAAGGCGGTCTGTGTTTCAACATACGACAATGTCTTAAAAAATGGGTGCAAACCAAAGAACTGAAAGACAAAGGGGAGTTGTCCCATGCCTCATGTTGCTCCACTTTGAGGTCTCCTTCCGTAAGGAAGAACTCCAAACCAAGCTCGTCTAACCCCCAAGTCCCGGCCAGTGCGTCGAGGAACCGACCGTATGACAGCAAGCTAGTGGTACCTACCGAGAGGGTATTTCAAGGCACCCGTTCAAGAGAAAGTTCTTTCTCAAGAAAGACCGACATACAATCAGCAGTATAAGCTGGGGGCATCCACCTCCCGGTACTCCACAATAACGCATTATTCTATGAAGACAGTGATTCTCAGGGAACCGATAATGACATGCCTGGGGGTAGTCATGCCCAACAGTTCAATGCTACATCCGGTGCTGGGGATGTAGCCATCCCCCAGATTCTGAAGACGATCCGATGATGCCCGCCTTCCCCGTGGATAGTGCGACTCAAAGATATAAAGTGGAAAGCAAAGGGTCCATGACTTAATCTACTTCTCCCCATATAATGCCAATATACATGGCAGGAGGTAATAATGAAGAAGGATCCAGTGATCGCTAGCGCCTCGAACCACTCAAAGCAATGATGCGGACAATGAGTGTTTTAATGCAATCCTTGACTCTCGCAATCCTAGATATCAAGGCAAACATAGTCCCATCCTAACTAAGAACTCTGGGATAGATAAGCCAGGATCCAAGGACCAATAGGGTGTCTAATACACCTACTCTAGCTCTTCCAACCAGTGTCCCCCTCTTGCCACGCTCCTCTACCCCTACGACTTTGAAAGATACTCTATCAGAGAAATATGATCCCGTTTGGACTCTATAAACAATAAAGACAAGCTACAGAGTCTCGGGATAAGGCAACCTTATCCCCCAGAATGGAACAATAAGGTATTTCCCCCGAAATATAAACCTAAGTCCATGATCACATTCAACGAGAAGACATTACCCCATCAGTACTTGACTTACTTCGTGACCATGATGGGACACTTACCCTAAGAAGATACTGTGCTCACCAAGCTCTTCATGGGGAATCTGACTTAGGTGGCTTTTGAATGGCTCTGTAGCCTCTATCACAGCTGTATCTCATCACTTGATGACCTTCGATGACTATTCCTCTCCCAATTCTACGATGACGGGAAGGATATGACTATTTCATCGCTCATTGACGTGGCCCAAAAAGAAAAGGAACCGATATGGGCCAACATAGAGCACTTTAGGCAGACAGCCCTGAAGATGCCTCCCAGTCTTTCTGAGTATTCTCTTATGGATACTTGTCGACGAAACCTACAACTGACAGTGAAACTCTGTATAGGCACTACACAATATGCGGACTGGACGATATTCATTACAAGTACAGACATAACGGAGAAGAACGCCAAAGACTTCCGCTTGCTTGGAGTCCAACTTCCTGGCTCCTGACTGGGGAAAGTGCCCTTAGAATAACAATGAAGGTCATAACGGCAAAGGGAAACATGCCCTTATCGTCAATATATCCAAGGACTTATCTTCGACCACATAGAAGTCGACGGAGGAACCAAAACCAAGGACGACTCTCTTCTTCGATGTTGACGACATTATCGAGATTTTTAACGTCCTAATGAAAGGCAACATACTCTGACTGCCTGGTATCAGACGTCCTGAGGAGGAAGACAAGGTTGATCACCCAAAGTACTGCCTCTTCTATCTGTACGTCTATCATTACACCAGGACTGTTATATGATAAAAATATGTATCTAATAATTGATCGATACCAAGGCTATTACCATTGACATCGAGGACAAAATGATCACTGCCAACATGGTATCATTCCAGTTCCATAATCTCCCTGGCATCGAGGTTCAAGATAGCATCGTCCCAATTCCTAAGGCGATAATAGAGGTCGTTAGCCTCCCACTAGCTCGCAACCAAGCAGCAGGGCCGGTAGCTTTTATAACTCCATGTGGTGAAGTCAAGTGGGTTCACCCTAACATTGTTGAGGACCTGATGCATCCAGCGACACATCCAACTACCAAATATAAAGGGAAGAGGCCAAAGTCATGTCACATGGTCTATATTTCGACTAATGAAGCATTGGTAGGAAAGACTAGGTTAGATAGAAACTATCTGCGTACCTATGATCCAGCTCAGGAAGATGCTACTCTTTTGTTTGCCCCTGCTCTTCCAGTAGTATCTGAAGCAAGCCCATCCTAGCCTCCTGCGACGGACAAACAAAAGCAAAAGGAGAATCGCTTTGACAAGTTTCTGAAGAAGTATTATGCATCAGTGTTAGTTAAACCCTATAATTTTTACATATTCGCACAGCTTGTCAATATACCAGCAAGGTTGTCGCTCTTCGAGCTCCTCAGTCTCTCTAAAGAGACCCGAAATTCCCTTAGTGAGGCATTGCAGCATACCGACTCCTACCTAGCCCAAGTCAAACAGCCAGTCGAGGACCCCGTTGCATGTCCCTACTGTCACAGTATGATGGAGACAATCCCAAATATCACCTTCTCTCAGCAAGAAATGCTTCTAAAAAATAATAAGCACGATCGACCCATATACTATGCAGGGTACATTATGCCATCAAGGTGGATCGAATGCATATCGATCTAGGCTCGTCTCTCAGCATCATCCCCAAAACCTAACTCCAAAATTTGGGAATTTTAATACACCAGCTGTCAGACACCAACACGACCATTAGCGGCTTCAACACAGGAAAAAGCTACCCTTTAGGCAAGATCCATCTAAAGTGTCAGATTGGCGATCTGCAGATAGAGGTCACTTGCCACGTTATTAATGTAGGCATATCCTATAACGTCCAACTTGGACGTGTCTGGATACATGAGTATATGATTGTGTCGTAAACTCTTTATCAGTGCCTGATATATGTTGACAGCGAAGGAGTTGTCAGGACCGAGTATTCTGATGTCAACCCCTTTAAGGGTGTTGAAGCCTACTAGTTTGATTTTGTACTCTATAAGAAAATGCACCAGGATACAGGGGACAATGATGCCGATGACAAAGCTGAAGCGGGCTCCTCTTCTAGCTGGCCTTTAAAGATCCATCTAAAAGGACGTGCCTCCAAAACCCCAACCCCAGTGGTTATCCAGATCCGTAAGAAAGCCGCAGAGCCCCTTGTAGTCAACCTTCACAAGATGGGTCTACCACCAAACAAAGACCTCCCTCCTGTGTAGGTCTTTGAACCTCTGGTGATAAAATTTTACCGCCCAAGTAAGAGGGTACCGAACCAACCTCTGACGCCAGTGTTGGACAACAAGGACGACGAGCTTAAAGAGTATATAGCAGTTCAGACTAATGTCCCTTCGTTTGATGATGTAATCCCCAATGAGGAAATATCGTATTTTCTTAATAAAGGGATATCATTGAACTACTTCGATGTCGAATATCTGAGGACTATGTATTCCGTAGAACACAGTCTAGTTCTGCAATTGCATATATCGGTAATGGCAATATATATAGTCAACAAAATACTCCCCCAAGGGGGTAACCTCTTCATAGTTATAGAAAGGAAGAAGAAAGAAAAATATATCATCTTTGGATGGATGGAAGTTGTCGAAGCTTCCTCCCAGTCGAACTAGAACCCAATATCGGTAAAATACAGCTTTACCGTTACAGATCGCAGGCCAAGCACCTCATCCAGGCAATAGTTTATGACTTGAAGATCAATCAAGGCCTAAATTATAGCAAAGGGCGATGCCTGCCATTGTGTCACTTTGCTTTAAAGGCCAATCAGAAATATACTATCAAATAATCGTTCATAGTTTAGGATATGTAACATCGCCAATGACTCCTGAAAGCTCGAAAATGAAAGTAGAGACAAGCTCTCACTCTTTAGGGTCCTCTACCTTGGACTTCGATATAAGCATCGGAGAGATATTCAACCAAACATTATCTGTCAACATAATATCAGTGGATCAAGATGAAGATAATAATCAAATGCTTGAATTATTCAAAGTTGAGCCTTGGGCCCAGCGGTTAGAGTCTCAATAGGAGCTGTATTTCGAGCAACGAGAACCTCCTACTGAAGATAAAATAGTACTAGTCGACTTGGGCGACAAATCTTTCCCCAAATCTATCTTCATCAGCAATAATCTATTCGGAGAAGATCATGAATCCCTTATACAAATTATAAGAGAATACATCGATGTCTTTGCATGGAGATATAAAGATATATCATGTTTGAACCCACAAATTATGATGTACAAGCTCAACATCCTGCCGAATGCTAAGCCAGTATGGCAACAACAATGACGATTCTATCTGGACGTCATGGATACCATCGAAGCTAAAATAAATAAGCTGATAGCAAGTGACTTTATTCGCGAGGAGCAGTATCCAGAATAAGTAACCAATATTCTAAGTTTTTATAGAATTTTATGATTTAAATGCGACATGCCCAAAGGATAAATCCCTCTCCCGATCACAGATGTAATGATCGACAACACTTATGGCTTCGAGCGTATGTCCCTCATGGATGAGTTTTTAAGCTACAACCAGATTAAGATGTTCCCAGATGACAAGAAGCATACGTTATTTCGAATACCACTAGGGTATACTTTATACAGTAATGCCCTTCGTTCTAAAGAATATAGGTAAGACATACTAGTGGGGCATGAGCACCATCTTTTACCAGTATCTGTCCAAAATAGTCCAGTATTATGTTGATGACATCGCTGTCAAGAGCCATTTTCAGGATGATCATCTCCATGATCTGAAGACTATGTTCGATCTAATACGGGGCCATCAACTCAAGATAAATTGGACCAAGTCTTTCCTGGAAGTTTTCAGCTGCAAATTCTTTGGCTTCAGTATAATTTTGAATGGTATTCATATAGACCCTGAGAAGACGAAGGCTATACTTGATATGCTCCCTCCGAAGAACCTCAGAGAGCTTCTTGACCTTCAAGAAAGATTGGCGTACATCAGTAGATTCATATCGAACCTCTCCGGACGCTATCAGCCATTTACCCAGCTAATGAAGAAGGATGTCTCCTTCGTATGGACCAAAGAATGCCAGTGCGCATTCGATGATAATAAGAAGTATCTCACTAATCCCCCAGCATTGGTGGCTCCAAACAGGGGAAAACCATTCTTACTCTACGTCCATGTAATGGGTCATTCTCTTGGTGCTCTACTAGCTCAAAGGAGTGATATAGGCCATGAACATGCCATCTACTACCTCAGTAGAATGATAGTCAGTGCTGAGCACAGGTATAACCTGGTCGAGAAGTAGTGTCTCGCCTTGGTCTTTGTCATTCAGAAGATATTCCACTATATGAGTGGGCAGATAATTTACGTTATTTCTTGAGTTAAATCCCTCAGGATGCTCATGACTAAACCAGGGGCACTAAACTTTCGCCTAGCTACGTAGGCAATACTGCTTCGTCATACGACATGGTCTTCATCCCTCAAAAGACAGTTAAAGGTCAGGCACTAACAGACTTTTTGGCAGCACACTTAGTGCCAGAAATGTCGAAACTCTATGATGATATTCCAGATGAAGTTTTAGAATCCAACACAACGATGGAAGAGTCCATCTGGAAAATTTTCTTCAATGGTGCTTCGAGAACAGGGCCCAAGGGCAACATTGTCGAAGGAGTGGGGGTAGTGTTGATCTCTCCTGACAACCTAGTTATCCGTCGAGCATATTCTCTCATGGAGCCGTGCTCCAATAATGTGGCATAACACAATGCCATTATTATCGGGCTCCAACTGGACAAACAGTTAGGATTGGATTATCTACAAGCCTATGGTGACTCCAAACTAATAGTCAACTAAGTACGAGGCAAGTACGAAGTCCGGCATAAGGACCTGATCCCTTATCATCAAATGATAATTGATCTAGTCTCCACCTTCACCATGATCTTTATTGAATATATGCCTAGGTTACGGAACATCGAGGCTGACGCTCTTGCCAGTCTCGCAGCCTCCTTGTCTCTCCCTACGAAAACCCAGCATTTGATTACGGTGATTGGTTGAGAACTAGTCTATGTCAGAGATGACCTGTGCGATTGTCAAAGTTGCGCCGCTGAGAAATCTGTTGACACTAAAGACTGGGGGTTCCCCTTCATAGACTAAGTCATCTACGGGATTCTACCTGAAGACCCGGAAGAGGCTACTTCTGTTAAGAGACGTTCTCTCCAGTTCTATATTGATACGGCTACAAAAAATTTATATCGCCAATCATATGATGAAATTCTGCTACGATGCCTATCGGATACAGAAGTAAAGCAGGCACTTCGTGATGCTTACGATGGTACTTGCGGTGCATACCAACAGGGTTCTAAGCTGCAGGATAACTTTAATGCATGGGTTATTATTGGCCCACTAAGGTCGTAGATGTCGTAAAATACGTAAAAAGATGCAGGATGTATCAAATCTATGCTGACTTCATCCCCCAACCTTCAAAAATTTTACACTCAACAGTCGCATCTTGGCCGTTTCAAGCATGGGGCATGGACATCATCGGCCCTATTAGTCCACCATCATCCAAAGGGCATTAATTCATTCTCGATATAAACTCTCTAAATAGGCAAAAGTTGTATCGCTCGATGAGGTAAAAGCGTCAAATATGATTAGCTTTGTCAAGCATCATGTTATCTACCGCTTCGGTTTGCCTTAAAGGATCATCCATGACAACGGTCCTCAATTTGAAAGCCATATTTTTTATCGATTTTGTGATAAAAATCGAATTCAGAACATACCTTCGATGGCTTATAATCCGGCAGTGAAAGGATTAGCCGAATCATTCAACAAGACGATCATCAAATTACTCAAGAAGTTTGTTTCCTCTCACAAGTATGAGAGGAACGAGAAGCTGGGAGAGTGCCTCTGGGCCTACCGTACAGCGGTCGGGTCTCCGACTGGCAGTACGCCATTCTTCTTAGTTTATGGGAGCAAAATAGTCATCCCTATGGAAATTTATATTCCTTCTCCCTGGGTTGTCCTCGCCAACCAGTTGACAGTCGAAGATAACCATTATCGACGATTAGAATGTTAGAAGCACTCGACGAGAATTGTCTTCTAGCTCAAGAGCATATTGAACTATATCAAGCACATATTTCTAGAGCCTTCAACAAAAAGGTGAAGAAAAGAGCGTTTCAAGTTGGTGACCTTGGCCTTACAATGAGAAGACCGATGGTCATGACACATAAAACGGCAGGGAAATTTTAAGCCAAGTGGGTAGGCCCATTCGTCATGGAATCAGTGTACTCCAATGGTTCATACAGGCTCATAAAGATTAACGGAGACTTGCTAATGATGCCAATCAATGGTAAGTTCCACAAGAAGTACTATATCTAAGATAGACTAGTACTATCCCCAATAGAGTGATTTAATCTCCAATAATAAAAATATATTTTGTGACATTTATCCCTTCCCCCAAAAGTGCATTGTGAAATCTATTTATGTATTCGAGAATCCTAAATATGTTATAAGTAATAGATCCTCCAAAGTTCACAAGGGGAGCAACCTTCAATTCCAACAAAATTTTCTCGTTGAGACAACCTAAAATTATTTCCCTCAAGCAAATAAGTATGCCCTTGGAGCCCAGCCACTCCAGGATATCTTATCTGCGATCCCCCAGTAAGGGTCGGAGAAGCTCTTGCCTTGAAGATTTCCCCCAGCAAGGGCAAAATTACCCCCAAATAATAGTTTATGTCCATACTACCTCTGAACTATAATAGTGTCATATTTTCTCAGTCAGGTGAACATCTCAGCACAAGAAAATAATTATGTCCACATCACCTCTATATTGTTTTTCCATCCTTACAAAGGTATATCTTGTAATGACCACATCACCTCTAAACAAGATATCCCGAGTGGAAGTTTTTTATACCACTTTGGAGCAAACATTCTTCCCTAACGAATTTCTACCGCCATATCCAAAATACCTCTGATGGTGTTGGTCATTTTAACTTATCATCGGTACTTAGCTCTAAATACGTCAGGGATGATGAGTCCACAAAAATTCTCCAACAGAATTACTATAAACTATCATGTCCATATCACCTTTCATAGGGTTTTACTTTAAACTTATTATTTGTACTTAGTTATTAAGTACACCTTAGATAATAGGTCCATAAAAATTCTCCAACATAATTATTATAACCTATCACATCTATATCACCTTTGATAGGGTTTTACTTCAAACTTATTATCTGTACTTAGTTATTAAGTACGCATTAGGTAATAAGTCCACTAAAGTTCCCCAAATAGAATGTCCATGGCAGCCACAATATTATACTACGTCCACATCACCTCTAGTATAATATTCATATTTACAAAGCATAACAAGTCCAAAGGAGAAGTTCTAAAAAAGAAAAAAAGACTTTTTATTGATATTCAAGATCATGAGTACATATGATGGGAATCTATTACATTTAAGGTTCTTATTGATATTCATGATCATGAGTACATATGATGAAAATTTCTATATTCAACAATTTCTCCAGTAAAGCACCCCTTTGTGTTGTTTCTGCTACCGACGTGTGTGAATTTGGCAGCAGAACTTAATGCATTTTGGGTCACCCTCCTCAGTACAAACCTCAGTATATGAAAAAGAATCCATACTGATGGATAATAATGGAGGAAAGATCAGGCACTCTTTCTCCATACAAAAGGGTTATAGATAGGGGTTTGGTTGACAATCAATCCAAATCCAGTAACCAATACAGCAGGCGTGCAACCGATGGCAGGCCGCATAAAGGAGAGAAATGTAGCTAGGATGACGCATAAACAAGGTGAGTTTCACTCACGATGATGAATGTACATCCTCGTTTCTTAGACCAGTTCTTGATGAACTGCCACAGAAAGTTGGCATTCTCTTCGAATAACGGGAGTTATGATATCCTTCCATGCTCTATCGAGACTAAAGCAATTCAAGACGACCCATGCATGTCAAAAAATACACAAGTTAGAATACTTGTAGTAAGTATGGAGAGAGTTACATGCCCTCGACTAGAATAACTTCTCTGAAAGTCAGAAATAAAGTTATGCATGCGCACGAGATGCCATATGCACAGGTAAATGTCATGCACACATGATGCACACATGGACCACAACACATGTTTGAGGTGCGGTGCCTCAGAAAGACAATTGCATCCATGCAAGGACTCAATCATAAGCTTTCCAGCACATGTCTGTGATGAGCATCTCAAGACAGCTGCATCCATGTGCGTTATAGAAAGTTTTTCCATAAGCACATCTTTATATCGAAACCTTTTAGCAACAACCATGCGCATCAAGCAGTGAGTTTTCTTTTGCGCATGTTCCTGACGATTTCTTGTCCATACGACAGACTGTATGTTTGTGTCCCTGTTTTTGGATGCAAGAATGGAGACCGTCGTCTCTTTAGTCTTTGAAGTAAGAAGATAGAGCATCCCTCTCTACCTTCAGTCAGAAAGGGCATAATAGCATGGTCGACCATCAAAGGTAGAGGATCAACGAAGTACTCGACGGGACTGCTCGAGCCCGACTTTCGCATAGGGGAGAGCTGGGGCATCATGAAAGGGGAATGAAATTCCTCTCTCTACCAGAGACCCTATTTATAGGCTTTGGATGATCTCAGGATAAGGCAGAGTCAACCCTCCTGACATCAGGTGCTAAAATCGAAGGATAAACCTACATCTCGAGAATCGTAATAGATAGAGGTTACAAGAATGGTTCAAATCCCATGACATACAGATTTTGACTGTTCAAAAATTGAGAATGAATCTCATCAATTAGGATTTGGCAGCCAGGCAGCCTCGGGTATGCGGCCAAATCAGTCTGCGGCAAACAAAGTATGCGACAAACGCAGCCCGTGGAAGGTCATTCATGCGGTAGGCATGAATAAGCGGCTGACACAAAGTCCATACTTCTTTTTTAAAGTATTTCAAAAACTTGTTTGAAAATTTTGAAACTTTGAAGGGGGTCTTATAGAAGCATAAAAAATCTCAGATTTATGCGCCCGCACTATAGACCATATATTGTTAAAAGGCACCAATGCGACATGAAGCTCATGTGGCAATAAATCAAGGCATATAGAGGCAGCAGTCCTAAAGGCATGCAATAAAGAGTCTAGTCTCATGTAAGCTTCCCGTATGGGATCACTTATGTCAGTTGAACTGATAGGCATTTATTGCTCTTAGTACTTCATATTTGGTGCAGACAACAATGTCAGCGCATACATCATTATAGTAATTATTTGTGTTAGTTGTGCCACGTATTTTTTGACAGAAGGTGTATGGATGCGACAAAGCCCTCACATGATGCAATATGCATGCGTCAAGACTCTCATGCAGAAGATATTTCATGCGATAATGTCCCTTCGAATCTTCATGCAATCCCTCATATGGCTTATCCTTCATGCGACAACATTCCCTTGAGGCATCATATGGCAGTAATCCTAAAAGCCACTATGCAAAAGAATATTTTTATTGTAAACGACAGAGATCTCCAATATCCAGCACATGCCATATGTCAAGTCGACCAGATCATGCACATGACGGATATCAACGACCCAAGATCTTAGCAACAGTCAATCCTAAAAAATGCCACGCGAAAGTTTGATCGCAACATGCGCGCACGGTTACAACTACATTTTGTTGAGAATGTCAAGCGATAACCAAAAAATATATGCGCATAGACTGAAAACAGTAATTTTTTAGCACATGGGCACGCACTGTTGTTTAGTATAAATAGCTATAAATAGCAGGGACATGTGTGTCATGATCTGTACCCACTTTTCGGATACGAGTACGTGACCAAGTCAAGCCTACGCCACAACATCGATGGTAGTACGCTATCTATAATGACAATAGTCCATAACAAGTACACGATTCATATATATCATCCACAACTAGGTCATGATAATAAAATAAACTAATAGTCTCAATAAATAATTAAAAAATAATTTGTTTGCCATTAATTCAAAGTTGAACAAACTTTGTCGTTTAACAAACAAAAAAGAAAAAAGAAAAAAGAAATTCTAAAAAAATTTAAGTACAATATTTTTTGATTCTGGGGAGTGTGACGATGGAGATCGAGAATTGCAGCGGCTCCTTTACTCTGTTGATGGTCCGATGAGAGAATAAGAATGCTTTCTTGAAGTCTCTCTCATATATGTGTGTCTATGTTTGTGTTTATGTGTGTTGTGGGTATGCAACCATGTTATTCATAGCCGTCATACTAACGGGCCTATTCGCGCCTGTGCTATACACGCATAGATGCTGGAGCTGCCACGTGTCCATCCTCAACGGGATGCAGTTGCACCCGTAGATGTATGTCACGGTCAAGTTACCACGTGGAGTCTTTGTTAGGATCTGCTATTGTTGAAAATTTGGTCGGTTCTCATCCTTGGTGTTCGTGACTTGGTTAATTTGACACGTGGCATGTACTTAGTTGTAGAGAATCCCCTTCATTACAACAGAAAGATTTTTGCTTGAGGAACACTGCCATATTGGGCACATAGATCTGGGATGCATGGGCCAGAGATGCATGGGGCATATAGAGTCTGGGACAAATGGGGCAGAGATCCATGGAAAGCATGGAGTCTGAGATGCATGGGGCTAGAGACGCATAGAGAGCATTGTCTTATATACACGTAGTGTTGTACGGCTGTATTCGGACAAAAGTAATCATGCGGTAACACCAAATTTCAGCATCAAAATTGAGGCATTCATAGCATTATTGCTGTCAGAGTAATAAATCCTCTAACTTGACTGAGCTGACTAAGGCGTTCAGAGCATTATGCATCTAACAAGTCATGCGTCACTTAAACTTTGACGCATGCATATTTGCTTCTTCGATGCATGGTGACTAAGGCGTATAGGGGGATTTTGAATTTCTTTATGCTTCTATAAGGCCCCCTTCAAAGTTTTCAAACTCAAATGAGTTTTGGAATACTTTGAATAAGAAGCATAGGAAGAGAACGCATAGGCTGTCTATCGTATAAAGGTCCTTCGACTTAGTCAGTCCATTTGGTGCATGCTTCTGTCCGACGCATGGATAAATATCATAGGCTGTCAAATCAGTATTTAATACAAGATTTGACACGATCTTTAAGCAGATTTCTCAGGAATCTGAGCCATTATTTGACGCGGGGTCAATTTCTAAGGAGATTAAAGTGGATCACACAATTCGAGGTGTCGGGTTTATCCTTATAACTACTTGATTCATTACCTTGATCTCCCTATGAGGCCTTGGAGCATATAAATAGGCTGCCCTGGGGGAGGGAGAGAACTTTGTCTCTCTGCTTCTTCCTTCTTTACGACCATGTCGACGGTCATTATTTCTCTCGCCGAGGAGTTTGTTAGGGGCAGCATTGATCTGTGGCCCCCTAATGCTGGCACGCTTCTTGGAGGTAGGGAGTGCTATAATTCTTATGTCATGATGCCTAGGATAGAGACACAAGTACATAGTCTTACTGTATGGATGAGAGATTATTTAGAACACGCGTAGACTTTACACGTGACCATAACGCATGGATGAGATATCATCGAGAACATGCACGGGCTTTTCACGTATGTCTTTCGCATGGATGAAGGCTTATCCTAGACATGTATCGACCATCATCGTGTCGCATGGGTGGGAAATCAGTCAATCATATGCCAATCTTATCTATGTCGCATGGATGAGAGATCATTGAGAATATGCACTAGCCTTACACGTAGGTCAGTCGCATAGATGAGGGCTCATTCTGAACATGCGTCGACCATCACCAAATCGTATGGGCAGGGAATCGGCCAAATCAGGGGCCAATCTCATCTCTATCTCATGAATGAGAAGTCGTCTAGACATACACAATCTTTTGTTTATTGATGATGTATATTTTCTTTTTGCAGGTTTTGTCCTCGCTTATGTTGCCTGTGATAGAGCATGGAAGGATATCATAACGCCTGTTGTTCGTGGTAAAGACCAACCTTATGCAATGCTTTGCCAGGAACTGATCCAAGAGACGAAGGTGATTGCATGTCGTTGCAAGTGGAATCATCCCGGTTTATGCAGTATGCTAGCTGCATTTCTTCCCTTTATATGGCATGCCACCGGTCGAAACCCTACGTTGCTGATTACTGGATTTAGATTGATTGTCATTCCTTATCTTTAGTCTTTCTATATGGTTGAAGAGCGCGGGATCCTCCACCCTTTTGCTATCCATCAGTATGGATTATTTTCTATATACTGAGGTTTGTATTGTGGAGGGATCACCCAGAGTGCACGGAGGGGAACCTTTAATGGAAAAGGTTCTTGTCAGCACGACCGCATAAAAACCCTTAAAAATAGATTTCTATCATATGTACTCATGATCTTGAATATTAATAAAAACCTTCGAAAGTGGATTTTTATCATATGCACTCATGATCTTGAATTTTAATAAAAAAATTTCTTATTTTCCAGAACCTCTCCCTGTATTTGTCATATTATATGTTGTGAACTTGGATATTATTCCAAAGATAATATGGACGTAGTACGATACCATAGTTATCAAGGATATCCCTCCTGGAAGATCTTTGGTGGACCTATTACTTCTTATACACTTTGAGTGCAAGTAATAAGTTGAAAAATGAAACCCTATCAGGGGTGATATAGACGTGATAGATTTTGTGGCCTTATCATCGATGGCGTACATAAAGTTAAGTATAGATAATAAGTTGGGATGATAATCGATATCACAGGTATAATGGATGTGACAGTCGATAGTCAAAACCAAAAGGTTTGCTTAGAGGTGATGTGAACATGAACTGATGCCCAAGATAACTGACTTTGAGTGGTCCATCCGAGAGTGTAGATAGACCTAAGATTTGCTTCACTTGAGAGCTTTTGAGGATCAACTATCTATTGCATACTCGGGACTCCTGAATACAGATAATGGCTTTTACAATATCTTATAGGAAAAGGGTACATGCTGTACATAGGAACTTGTTGGGGATAAGGGGGATACGAGTCGATATTAGACATAATATCTTTTAAGAAACTTAACATTGACCGGCATCAAGAGCAAGTCTCCATTAGATTTTGCAAGATGGTAGATACCATTAGAGTATACTGGCTCAATGATAAAAGGGCCTTTCCATTTGGCTTAAAAAAATTTGATCATCTTATGTGTCATAACCATCGGTCTTCTTACTGATAAGACGAGATCACCCACTTAGAAAGTTCTTTTCCTGACTCATTTGTTGATAGCTCCTGAGAGGCATGTTTGGTACAAATCAATGCGTTGTTGAGCTAACAGATGCTTCTCGTCGAGCGCTTCCAAGTCTTGTAACCGTCGACGGTGGTTGCTATCGTTCGTCAACTAGTTGGAGAGAGCCACCCAAAGTGAGGGAATGTCCAACCTCTAAAGGGAGTACAGCCTCGCTTTCATAGACTAGAGAGAAAGGTGTACTGCAAGTGGGTGTCCGGACCGTTCTACGATAGGCCCAGAGATACTCGCCCAACTTTTCATTCTAGTCGCCCTTGTTGGATGACATAAACTTCTTGAGGAGTTTTATGCTGGTCTTATTAAATGCTTCTGCCAGCCATTGGTGGCTGGGTTGTAAGCAGTCGAAGCTATGTATGAATTCAATTTTTATCGCAAAACTGTTAGAAAGAGTGACTTGCAAACTGTTGTTTGTGGTATTTAAACGAAAGAACGAAATGTATATAATACGAGGTTTGCACGAAACCCGCCTTCTTTGGTTTACAAACAAACATGTACAATTTGATCCTATCCGAGGATGTGGGAGTACAATTTATTAAATCTGGGTAGATGATTTCTATAGGTGTCTGATATGCAGTCGATCACTTTAGCCCTTGGACTACACGATGGTAAAGAAGTGCCGTGGAAGACGGAAAGCAGCTTCGTCGGTGGCGGAAGAGGATGGATGTACGATGCCAATGTCGTCTATCGCTACTCTTCGCCTGAGCTTTGGATGCCTCTCTCTCTCTCAAAGACTCTTCGATCTCTCCTCAATCTCTAATGTTTCGACCCATGGTTCGATCCTCTTTTAAAGTTTTGACCTTGTTCGATTTTTTGACCCTTGTTCGATTTTTCGACCAGTTCCTCTGTTGATAGAGGTCTCTATTTATAGAGTTTTGGTGACAGCGACCACTCAATCGGTGTGGAAACCGAGTAGTGGAAAGTACATCACCCTTTTACACAACGGTTAAAATTACCAAAGCCTGCGTATAGATGACCTTTTGAATAAGCGTGTGACGCGGGTCCAACTAAAGGACAAAATGCGTATAATCGCTACGAAGATCACGGCGTAGAATCCACGTAGGTAGGTATCTCTCGTGTAGAAGAGGTTGGCATAGAAGCCAATGTCTGTCACCATGGCGTAGAAGCCAAGTAGGCATAGAAGCCGAGTAGGCGTAGAGGCCTGATGGCATAGAAGCCAAATAAGCACAGAAGGCCGAATAAGCATAGAAGTCGAACGAGCATAGAAGCTGAATGGGCGTAGAAGCCGAGCGGGCACAGAAGCTGAATGGGCGTGGAAGCCGCTGCGTAACGTGCCAGAGTGGCCGTAGAGGCCGAGCAGTCACAAAAGCTGAATGGGCGTAGAAGCCGAGGTGATGTGGACGTCTTTAGCTAAAATCACGGCTCTTAGAGATATAATCAAATCTCTCTCATTAAATGCAGAGATCCGCCATCATCATTAATTGCTGAGGCGTATTTCGAAAGCCTGCCACCGTTCTGAGCATTCGGTATAGAGACGTGCCTCGAGCCCTGTACAAAGAGCAGCTTTTGATGTGGTAGTCTGTTTGTCTTCCGCGAAGTGTAAATAGTTCACGTCTGCCTGTGTAAAATAAGGCAGCATATCCTCTTGTACCCGTAAAAGCAGTCTCCGCTGAGGGGATGTCAGTAAACGACGGTTCGGTATTATTTAATCAAATCCTCTGCATTAAATACAAAGATCCGCCATCATACTGCGGGGCGCGTCCCGAGTGGTCTGCCATCTTTCCAACCGTCGTCTGGGTAGCCGTGCAGCACTTTTTGTCAGGAGTTAGATGTCAGGTTCACTGCGTGACTTGATAGATTTATTTCGGGGAAGACGAAGCGTTCCTCGTACGCTTTAACGCTGCTATGAAAGCGGATGAGTTTTACGCCATGGAGGCGATGAAGCACCTCGTCTACGCTGAAGCGGCCTGGACATACTGTATTTACGCAGATGGTCCCATCATATTTTATGCCGTGCTCAGCAAAAAAGCTCCGTTGCACTCTTGTTGGCCTTGAGGTCCCCTGCTTACGCTGCCCTGCATCGCCATATTGCGTAGAGCCATCCAGCGTATTTTTCATGCTTCTACAAGACCCCCTTCAATGCTTTCAAATTTCTTTAGAATTTGGAATACTTTGAATGAAGCATGAACCGCTCCTCGTAACTCAAAACATTTCTGAATGGAGCGTTAAAACGGTCGATGCTGACTTTATGGCAGATTTATTGGGGACCGGTGTGACCTCTCTCGCCTATAAAAGGCTGAGGAGTTTAACCTGTTATTCCCGCATTCCTTTTGCCACACAAGGATGATCGCCGGAGTCAGTCGGGTCGATCTGAGGAAGAAGAAGACCATGTTCTTCCAGCATGTAAGGAGCCAAAAAAGACGGCGTCTTCGAGCAAGTCTTATCTGCAACGATGTATCATGGAAGGATGTCATAGCCTCCCTTGCTCGGGATAATTAGCAACTTTGTATGGCGGTTCTCCGAGAGAGAGGAAGGGTCATTTTAGACCACACAGCTTGCAAGCTGCATATTTTCTCCTGAGACTTCCGTGGACGAGAGAAGACAAAGTGTAATTGTCGTCCTCGATCGAGTTGGGTTAAAGAAGCCTCAACTGGATCTGACATGGCATGTGGAGGATGGGCCCTGAAAAGTTCAGGTAGGCCCAGTGTTGTATCCTCCCGCCAGCAATCATCTTCTTGTTCATGATTGTGGAAGTCGATGAACTGCCATGGAAGAAGAGGAAGACCTTCACCGGTGCGAGAACCTGTCAGAACAGATCCTGGGGGGTGGCCTTCCGATGATGACGAGGAAATCCTTGGTAGATGGAATTTCCCTCATATGTATTCATGAAAATAAAGAAAAACCCTTGTAGACTCGATTTTTCTCATATGTAATCGTGATTTTCTATTTTTAATAAAGTCGTCTTCTTCTGTGCATATGATTGTCTTGCCATACGTTGCTGTGAAGTCTGAATACGTGTAGCTTTGACACGTCTGATTCTTTATGCCGACTCTGTTTAGAAAGAGTGCTAGGTCCTGTCCTGTCTTTTATGCATAACTAAAGATGCGTAGAAAGCCGTTGTAGCATTCGAGTGTTCGAACCGTCCTGCTATTTTAGGAGTGAGGAACCACGTAGAATTTTGAACTGCTGCTTCTGATGAACAGAATTTCTTTGTTCAGACATCATCTTCAAGAGTGATTTTTCAAAAATCCCTTGGAACAAGGTCGAGAAATGGCTGTCAAACTAAGTTGCCATCTTGATAGATGAAATATTCAGACTAGAGTCTGGATGAACTTCAAATCGACCCATGAAGAAGAGTAGTTTTTCAATGTTGAACTCTGTATGCTTCGGGTACTTGGGATATCTTGAGGTCAAGAACGAGTATCTTCTGCGTGAACTCTTTGTAATTGACCGCTTTTGAGGACCGTTCAGATGTACGCGTGATCTGTCCGGCATATCCTTCAGATGTGCGGGAAGTCATGGAGCATGAAATCATTAGTCTGCAGCTTCTGAGCATAAACTAAATACCATCGAGCCTGAAATCATAGACTTGTAGTTCCTGAGCGTGAAGTCGTAGGTTTGTAGCCTCTCTAGCATAAAAGCTACTGAGCACAAAGGCATCTGGGCGTAAAACCCGACTTGTAGTCGTCGAACGTAAAGCCGTAGATTCGTAGCTGTCGAGCGTAGAAAGCTCCTTAGCGTAGAATTGTAGATTTGTAGCTTCTAAAAAGAAAATTTTTTCGAGCGTGAAGTCGCGGATCTGTTGCTTCTGAGCGTAAACAAAGCGCCACCGAGCATGAGATCATTGATTTGTTATCTGCTGGCATAAAGTCGTAGGATTGTGGCCTCTTGAGCATAAAAGCTACCGAGCACAAAGGCATCCGGGCGTAAAACCATAGACTTATAGCTTGCGAGCGTGAAACCGTAGATCTGTTGCTGTCGAGCGTAGAAAGCTCCTTAGCGTAAGAACTGCTGACCTGCTTTGCGCGAAAAACTTTTCGTATTCACTGACCGTCCGCCTTCTCTGAATAATAGACTGACGTAGGACCCAATCATAACCGAATATTAATTAGGAGATTTGGTTCAGGGTCCGAGGAGTCCATCCGAACTCTATATATATCCCAAGTTTTCTGAGGGAAAAACTTTTCATCCGTCTTCTGGGAAAGAAAGTCTCCGACTGTTCGAGCTCTTCTCCGAGTCTTCTCTGAGTCTTCAAAGTTTTCAGTAATGGCCTCTAAGCAATCCTCCTCCTCTAAGGAAAAGAAGATTGATTCCTCTTCTCGTTCTTCTGCCCAAGCGGGAGTGCCTCCGGTTGGTCAGGGCGAACCCCATTCTGAGCTGAGCATCCCGCCGACGAGCAGTGCACCCGGGCTGATAGGTAGAGCTTTTGGGACGAATGAGAACGACTGAAAAATCCTTTGTACACGTTGAACGTGACCGGGCTAGGTCATCTTCTGTGCTGATAGCCTCTTTGAGGAAGATGATGCACGGAGACATTTTATCTTTTACGCCCATATTCCTAATGTGTAAGCGTAAAAACTCCAGATTTTTGCAGTTGAGCGTAAAAAGCTTTGACTGCCGAAAACTTAGTGTATACCATTAAAATTTGAGTTTTATGCTTGTGGATGAAAATCCTGGCGTAATAACACAATTTAATCAATCTAGCATAAAGCACAGACCGTATACTGCCAACCTTGAATTTTACGTTTTTTAAGGAAATGGATTCCAGCGTAAAGGCTCAAGTTTCACAGTCTCGGCGTAGAGCACGGACTGTTGTTTTTCCTCTTTGCGGATGCTGCAAGTCCCAAAATGTCTAGTTAGGAACTGACGTGTTTCTTCTGTGCTTTTGTAGTTAACTTGAATGAGTCTCCGCTGGCTGAAGTGATGGGCTCTACCGCCGGGATGCTGCACTCTAACTATTTGGAGGATCTGTCACACGTGACATTTCCTATCTCCGGACCCCAATATCCCAAAGGAAGGGAAATCTTGATATTGGCTCAGGCCGAGCGAACGCTGCTGAACATGATTAATGGAGAGCCTTTGACATATGTAGACGGGGACCAGTATATAAAGCCGGCCTTTCTTTTTGGGGACATGATTGACAAGCAGTCCCAGACGAAGCCAAAGAAAGAACTCTGGGTTTTCCCTGTCGGGAAGTTGGTCTTGAGTCTGCCCAAGATGCCGAAAGACTATCCTATCTCGGCATTCTCCCATGCTACTCATCCCAGGAAGATGTCGTGGACGCTGACTCTCGATCTTCACGGTAGGCCGGGAAAGATCTTCTATCAGAAAGGATCTGGCCTATTTGTCAGTCGCCCTTCCGGTCATGTAACGTTGTTCAGGGGATTGTACCCGGGCAGTGTCCCGAGTGAAGACAGCTTGGTGCTCCAGCCCGTGCAATTGCCGACCTTTTGCAATGATTTCATGGGGCGCGGAGGAGTATACCCCAAGGCGAATCCTCGATGCAATGGGTGGATGACCCCAATAAATCTTCGATGGGCTCGCTTAGTTGATTGGGCCCTGGAGCATTTTCGGATCGAGTTAGAGAACATTGGTCTGTTGGCAACTGTGAGTGCCACCAGCGTTGGGTTACCTCCTAACCCTAACCTATTTTTGGTACTGATGGAGCGATACATTCCGTTCACCGGGACTTTTGCCACTCCGCTGGGGGAGTTAGGACTGGCCTTTCATAAGATGGTAGAGATCTCGAGACTGCCGATGGGGGATACTCCGTTCGAAAAGTATGTTCCCACGAACCGAAAGTTGGGGGATTCAGACCCTCGGGTAGTGAAAGTGTACCAGGAGCTGATATGCCACTACCTTGCTTGCACCGCCTTCTATGCTGAGCCTTCAGATTTGGCTCACACCAGTAAATGGACGTCCTACCTCTTTTTTCACCGGGCTAGAGCTGCTCAGCCGAAGAAAGTCTTGAAAGTCAAGGACGAGCCTGTGAATCCTCTGAGCGTGCTGACTGCTCAAGAAGTCGACGATCTCCTGGAAGAAGCTAGGGCTCCGGATCAGATCCTCGTCGAAGGGATAGGAAGATATCTCGCAGGTACTAAGGCCTATAGCTATCTGAGGCATTGCCGCAGGGCTCTATCCAAGGAAGCTCAACTGGCTAGCTTTCTTTCTATATGGCTGCGCCGACTGGTGGTACCCGGCATCGCATCTGCGGATCGTATTCACCGCAATATCTTGTGGCTTGCAGTGCGTCTGGTGTTTGGGGCGAGACTGGGCTTGCTCCCTGCCATGGTGTGCCGTATACAAGCTGGCCTGAGGGCGATGACTGAGGCGCTGCTTGCTGATGAAGCTCGACGTGAAAGCTTTCCCCGGGTGGAATTACCTTACCTATATTTGATGGAATGGTTAATTTTCCATAATCCCCGGGTGATGTCTCCCGGTTCCAGTAGTAGCTTGGGGTGGAGTTTCTTGCTGAATTATAAGAAATTCTCTTGGAATGTGCTCACAGTTTTAGACTGTCGGCGGGTGCTGCATTGCGGTCACAACTGGAAGCTCCTTTGCAGTGTCCCCTCTGTTCATCGCAACCAATCGAGGATTAGGCTTGAGGACTCAGGTAGAGATAGGACCACTCTTTCTCTTGAAGCCTTCAATTGGTTGGTCTGCATTAGACCTTCCTACCTGCTGTACAGAAGTGAAGATCGCTGCTTCTTCAAACCCTACCTGCCTAGTCGGTTTGCTAGGCAGTTTGGATATGATCAGTTGCATGTGGGCAACGCCATCACCAGCTTCAGGTCCAGAGGTGGACTCATCGATGGAGCGATGGGATGGCAATATTTTATCATGGGCTGCACCGGGGCAATTTTTATCGTGCCCTTCGTCACACCCTCCACGGAGCTGCGCATCCTGCATTCGTATGCCCAGTTCTATGTGGCAACGAACACCTCCCATCGCGATTTTGATATGGGTGGAAGTTTTAGGGTGCCCTCTTCCAAGCCTAGGGGAAGGGTTGAAGTCCCCTCGATTTCTTCTAACGAGGGTGACGAGTCCGCTACTCCGGATGAGCCTCTCGTATCGGTACCAAGGGGTGAAATACCTCTGCCTGCAGGGGCGTTGGTAGTCTCCGGGAAACGAAGGGCTTCCGCTCTGAAGGAGGCTTCCCCTCGTAAGAGGACGAAGAGGATGGTTACTCGTCCTCTCCAGATTCCTGGCATTGAGGCTCCTGGAAGTGAGCCTGCTTCTCCCTATGTCGGGGATGATTCTTTGATTGGGGGTTCCTCGCCTTTTAGAGAGGAACCTTCTACAGCTTCGGCCGGTGGCGTCGGAGAATCTTAGCTGGAGGCTGCTACCGCTGCTACTGCTTCAGGTAGTGGAACGAAGTCGCCTTCGGGGCTGGTTATAAGACTCCATATACCTTTGTCCGGATCAGCATTGGGAGAGGCCCCTGCCGTGCCCGTCAGCGCTTCTAACGAGATTCCAGTTGACGAGCCTCAAGTGGATCTTGGCGAAGACCTGGAAGAGTATTTGCCAGTGTCAGTTAGCAGGCCCTTGTCTCCAGGTATGACAGCTTGCCTAGCATCACTGTCGTCTTTTCGTGCCTCTTCTTTTTTAGAAAAATTAACATCATGTTTGACATTAACTTCCTCTTGTCTTCTTCTCAGGGGACGACCTCTTCGGGGAGGGCAATGCATATGCGTCCTTCGGCTCCGTGTCAGGTCTTGGCGTTGATACGGAGGTGCCTGGTTTTGAAGGGAAAGTATCTTCGGGTGCCGGCTCGCCTGCCGATGAAGCTTCGATACCTCAAGAGGACGACCCTGTCGTTGCGACAACGCCTCCTTCGAGTATGCGGGTTAGCGCTTCCTCTTTTGTTCCACCCCCTGTTGAGATGAGGACTCTGGCCACGTCAATTGTGGTTGCCTCTGGAGCGAGGTTCGACAATATTGCAGCCACTCCCAGCGTGCATTCCGACATAACTGCGCTGACCGAGCAGTATACCAGTATCTTCTACAACACTTTGAAAATGCTGATATCAATGATGTTGTAGAAGAATCTGAACTTTGAGCGCCTAAAGAGGTCCTCTCAGTTTTCGATAGAGGCGATCAGGGACCTTGGTGATACTGGTTTAGCTGACGCCCTGGCGGAGGTAGTTAATGGTTTGGAGCAAGCCATTAACGAATACTCGCAGCTATCCCAAGGCAGTATTGACGATCTGGTCCAGGATGAATAAGACTCGCTGACTGCAAGGCTGGGAGAGTTGGAAGCTCTGAGCAGGTCCCTCGAGATGCGGCAGCAGGAGATGAGCGACGAGCACACCCTCTTAGAGTGTGTTGTTCCCCAGTTGGCCAAGAGTAAAGCTGAACATGAGAAAAATGAAGCGAGGGTCCGTAAGTTGGAGGCTGAGCTCGCTTTAGCGAATGAGTGGTTTTGTGCTTCAGCCGCCGGTGTGCATGTATTACAGAGCCAGATGGAAGAAGCTCAACAGAACTTGGCACATGCGAGTGCCATGCACGCAGATCTTACACATTCTCTGTTTGATTTATCTGGCTTGAATGATAAGGAGACGAGATGGGAGCGAGCTCGAGCTGCCGTTTTGGACTCCAGGAATACGAAGAAGGCCAGACTGGCGCAGTAGATTCACGATTTGGCTGCTCCCCCTTCATGATGTACTTTTGCTTTTGCTTTTTAATGTACTTCCGCTCTTTTTTGGGGAATAATGAAGAGGCTTTTTATCTGACTTTGTGGACCCATCATTTCGGAATATAAATGACGAGTTTGGGTGAGAGTAATATCAGAGGTAGTATGGACGTGATAGTCTCTCAATAAACTTTAGCAGGGCGTATCTATTCAGGGGTTATATGGACATGATAGAGTACGACCCAACTAGTTTCATTTTGGAAGTAGTTTTGTCAGAATGAGATTTTCGCCTTTATTCCACTTGAGCAGAGGAGGTTAAGCATAGTACCTTTTCAGGAATTTGCCATTGATAGGAGCCATTAGTAGGTCTCCATTAGGCCGGGCTAACCTGTAAGCGCCGTTTGAGAATATTGTTCGATCACGTAGGGGCCTTCCCATTTTGGCTAAAATTTGCCCTTGCTCTTGTGAGTGAGAATCATTGGCCTTCTCGCAGCTAAGACTAGCTCGCCAACTTTGAACACTCTTTCTTTTACTTTTTGATTAAAAGCTCTGGAAATGCGCGCTTGGTAGAACGCGATGCTCTATTGAGCTTGAAGGCATTTCTCGTCTAATCCTTCTAGCTCTTGAAGCCTTAAAAGGTCATTCCTTTCCCGAGTTAACTCATTGGCGACTGCTATCCTAAGTAACGGGATTTGGATTTCGATGGGAAGAACTGCTTCGCTCCCGTAGACCAGTGAGAACGGGGTACAACCTGTCGGGGCTCGGACCATTGTGCGGTATGCCCAGAGACATTCTCCCAGCTTCTCGTTCCAATCTCTTTTGTTTGAAGAGACGAACTTCTTCAAGAGTTTGATAATGGTTTTGTTGAAAGCTTCCGCCAAACCATTAGCAGCTGGATAATACGCTGTAGAAGCGACATTTTGTATTCGATTTTTATCGCAAAATTGATGAAATGCTTAGCTGATGAACTGAGGCCCATTGTCATGGATTATCCTTCGGGGAATCCCAAAGCGATAAATGACATGATGCTTGATGAAGCTAATCACATTGGATGTTTTTACCTCAGCGAGAGGGATCGCCTCTACCCATTTGGAGAAGTAATCCGTGATGGCCAGTATGAACTGGTGACCTCTGGAAGAAGACGGGTGAATAGGACTAATGATGTCCATACCCCATGCTTCGAAAGGCCAGGATGCAACCGTAGGATATAGATGTTCAGACGGCTGGGGTATGAAGTCTGCATGGACCTAACAGGCCTTGCATCGTTTGGCATACTTGATTGCGTCTGCGATCATAGTGGGCCAGTAATAGCCCATTCTTCTGATACGATCCTGTAGCTTAGGACCAGGTTGATGCGCCCCGCATACGCTGTCGTGAGCTTCACGGATAATCTGCTATGCTTCGTCATTAGAGAGACATCTCAATAGCAGTCCGTCGCAAGGCCGACGATATAGGCATTGTGAAGATGCATCGAAGTAGAAGCGTAATGATCGTCTTTTGACGGATGCTGCTTCTTTAGGGTCCTCCGGCAAGATTCCGTATGCCACAAAATCTGTAAAGGGACTTCTCCAATCTCTCGTAGGGGGATTGATGTTCACATCGTAACTACGTTCGATGTGAGCATTGTTCTTCACGCAAAATAGATCTCTGTTAAGAAGGATTACCGAATTCTGCCTTCTTATAGGAGTAGCTAAATCTGCAGCTAGACTGGCTAGGGCATCAGCTTCCAAATTCTGAGATCGAGGTACATGCTCTAGGATGAACCCCTTGAATGTCACGGCTATCTCGACCGTTGCTTGGTGATAGGGGATGAGGTCTGGATTTCGGACTTCATATATTCCCCTGACTTGATTGACGATAAGCAGAGAATCACCAAAAGCTTCCAGAGATTCGACCCCCAGCTCTTTAGCGACTTGGAGCCCGATTAGTAGAGCGTTGTACTCCGCCACATTGTTGGAACAGGGCTCGTTAAGAGAGTATGCTCGATAGATAACGAGTTTATCGGGAGTAACCAGGATAATTCCTACCCCTAAAACCACGTTCCCTTTGGGACCAGTCCTGGAGGCGCCGTCGAAGAACAGCTGCCATGTGTCATTTTCTATTGTGGAACTATATTCTGCAACTTCGTCGGGGTTGTCCTCGTATAATTTGGAGGCCTCCGGGATCGGATGAGCAGCTAGGAAGTCAGCCAATGCTTGGCCTTTAATGGACTTCTGAGGGACGTATACCATGTCATATGATGTTAATAACATCGCCTAAGTCGCGAGTCGGGAGTTAAGAACACTTGGCTTATTCATCAGTACCCGAAGAGGATTGATCTTAGAGATGATGTGAATAATCTGGCCGGTGACATAGTGCCGCATCTTTTGGATAGCGAACATCAGAGCCAAACATTCTTTTTCCACCGGATTGTACCGGTGCTCAGCTTCGATCATCATTCTAGTTAGATAGTAGATAGCCTGTTCATGTCCCGTATCGTTCTTCTGCACGAGAAGAGCTCCCAGAGAATGGTCCATCGCTCGAACGTACAGGAAGAATGGTCTTCCTACGACGGGAAGCACCAGTACTGGCGGACTAGTGAGGTAGCGCTTGATATCCCTGAACGCTTGCTGACAGGCTTCGTCCCATATGAAGGATACATCTTTCTTTATGAGGCTAGAAAAAGGCTGGCATCTTCCAGAGAGGTTAGATATGAATCTCCGGATATAGGCCAGACGACCTTGAAACCCCCTGATTTCCCTCAGATTACGGGGTGGTCGCATTTCCAAGATGGCCTTGACTTTATCAGGGTCCACTTGAATGCCTTTGGCGGTAATGACAAATCCCAGAAATTTGCCACTAGATACACCCAGAAAGGACTTTGTAGGATTTATTTTGAGTTGATGTTGGCGCATCAGCTCAAATACCGTCTTTAAGTCTTGGATGTGATTGACCCTGAGGCGGCTTTTGACAGCTATATCGTCTACGTAACATTCTACTGTCTTGTATAAATGCTTGTGGAATATGTTACTCATAGCCCGTTGGTAAGTAGCTCCGGCGTTCTTCAATCCGAAGGGCATGCCGTATAGCAATATACACCCAGTGGTGTCCGAAAGGCAGTATGATTCTCGTCTTCAGGATGCATCTTGATTTGATTGAATCCTGAGAATCTGTCCATGAAAGACATACGTTCAAAACCGTAGGTATTGTCGATCATGACGTTTGTGATGGGAAGAGGAAACTCGTCCTTGGGGCAGGCTGCATTCAGATCTCGGTAATCGATGCAGACTCGCACTTTCCCATTCTTCTTCATGACCGGTACAATATTGGCGACCCAGTCGGGATGTTGTTCCTTCCGGATGAAACCATAGGCTATCAATTTCTTGACTTTAGCTTCAATGACGTCCATCATATCCGGGCGGAACCGACGTTGGTGCTGCTTCACAGGCTTTGAATCGGGCAATATGTTGAGTTTATGAGTAGCCACCTTTGGATCAAGTCCTGGCATATCCTCATAATTCCACGCAAAGACGTCGATGTATTCTCTTATCAGTTGAATGACTTCTTCCCTTTCAGCTGGGGAAAGATTGTTACTGATAAATATCAGCTTTGGTGAAAGTTCATCCCCAACATCAATCTGGATAACTTCATCTTTGGTGGGAGATTCTCTCTGCTTGAAGCAGAATTCTCACTGAGTATCCATTTGTTGAGCCCAAGCGTCATTCTCGAATAGTTCGAATTCTTGTTTGTCTGATTCGAATGGACCCGTCACTACCATATTTACTGGTAATGTTTGCTTGTAGCAACACCGTCATCATACTGAAATAGTTCATGTACTAACTTGGCGATATTTTCCCTTCGAACAGAGCCATAGTCTGAGGTTTGTATCTCGGAGGAAAAGGGACCTCTTCCCAGATAGCCGGGTAAGGCTGGTTGATTCCCAATTTCTTGAGCTGCTCTTTGTGCTTCAAGGCATCAAATTGGGCTTTCAACTCCCGTACTGCTTGCATCGGATTTTCAGCCGGTAGCGAGACCACGGATTGGTACGGAGTCGATTGTATCGCGACTACCGCAGGAGGCAATACATTCTCCGAGTGAGGAAGTGGAGGACCAGCTGACTCTTGATCTAGAGCAGGTTCTTGGACTGTGTTGGATGGTGGCAAGTCCACCCCCACACGTATCTGTGCTGGCGGGACTGATGTTTGAGCCATAGCAGCCGCCTGTTGAGTTAGCATCATCTGGTGCATGTTCTCCATCATAGATTGCATTTGTTTCAGAGACGTCTCCAGTGCAGTGATGCACTGTTCCTTGCTTCCTGACGACGAAGATTCCTCATGTTCATCTCCAATGGCATATACTCCCATTTCCCTGGGCTTCGTCGAAGGATGTGTATAGGTCGCTGCAGAAGTCGACTCTATACTCTCAGTATTTGATTCGGGAGAATGGCAACCCCCAGCTTCGGAATCAGAGGAGTACAAAGTCAGTTGTTGTGACCTCGAAAGAGTGTTCTGGAATACCCCATCTTCAGTGTCTCTGAGGAGCATGTTGAATCTCCTTCAGCTCGGAGTTCTAGAGGACGGACGTCTTAAGCCTGAGTTTCCTCTAGGTATATGTGAAGCCATGTTCACAAATGCATGCGTGGGTTCTTCTTCTAGGAAAGATGGAAAGTAGCTCAGCCGGTCGAAAACTGGCCGTTTTGCTTTAGAACAGCAGCAATTAACCATAATCCTGTGACCATCACAACAGTGCTCGCTAGGAGGCGTAATAGCCATGCTGGAAGATCCCCTTCCCTTGCGTTTCTGGATTAGATATTTGCGCAGGTCAGGAGAAGTTACAGAATAAGAAGATGATGGCTTGTTCATCCTGTTCCCATTGGTAGGAGTACGGATGATGGGGATCATAGTCTTCCCTGTGCCACCCGTATACAAAAGATTGGCCATCTGGGTGGCGGATAATCTCCGAGGAGCGCGTTCTTCCGTCAATCGAGCCTTCTGTACCCTTAGGGACTTCGCCTGGAGTAATTTTGAGCTTCGCTCTGGTTGGCGTAAGGCTGAGGATGTCCTCAGGCGGCCATCAGCTTCTCGCGTAATTTGGAGGGCGGGTAGATTGTTCCCTTGCCGGCGTGAATGTCGAGAAGTTAAGTAGCTCACCGCTTGCTTTCCCTTGTGGAGATCGCGGGTGTCATCTGGTTCTCCATCGAGGTCAGATGTTGTCTTACGCGCGGAGCGTGCTTTATACTTTCGATTTGGCGCTGAGGCATCATCAAAAGTTTTGTCTATTCTGCCACGGACGGGAGACTGGTTTCTACGCGTAGAGCGCAGTAGATACCTCTGGGTTAGCGCTGAGGCTTTGCCCGAAGTTTTGTCTGTACCGCGCGTAGCGGGAGACTGGTTTCTACGCGTAGAGCACAGTGGATACCTCTGGGTTAGCGCTGAGGCTTCGCCCGAAGTTTTGTCTGTACCGTGCATAGCGGGAGACTTGTTTCTACGCGTAGAGTGCAGTGGATACCTCTGGGTTAGCGCTGAGGCTTTGCCCGAAGTTTTGTCTGTACCGCGCGTAGCGGGAGACTGAATTTTACGTGCAGGGCACGGAGGGAGCAATGCTACAACCTCATTGGTCGAAGAGATCGGAGAGATCGGGTAGTCCACAGGAATGGTAGAGGATGTCTTGGGCATCCAGACCTTGCGCAGCTTCCTGTTGTATTGTACAGAGAGAGAGTTAGAGCTACCCCCGTCCGAAGCATGTCTTCGTAGGCAGACTGGTCGAACTGGATGACCAGTGTCTTCTTCATGGATCCTACGGATACCGTATCGTGTTGAGCAATCGCTTCCTCATCAGAAGAGAAATATGTCCCTAGCAGAGTCGCCATCTTATTTGTGGTATTTAAACGAAAGAACGAAATGTATATAATATGAGGTTTGCACGAAACCCGCCTTCTTTGGTTTACAAACAAACTTGTACAATTTGATCCTATACGAGGATGTGGGAGTACAATTTATTTAATATGGGTAGATGATTGCTATAGGTGTCTGATCTGCAGTCGATCACTTTAGCCCTTGGACTACACGATGGTGAAGAAGTGCCGTGGAAGACGGAAAGCAGCTTCGTCGGTGGCGGAAGAGGATGGATGCACGATGCCAATGTCGTCGATCGCTACTCTTCGCCTGAGCTCTGGATGCTTCTCTCTCAAAGACTCTTCGATCTCTCCTCAATCTCCAATGTTTTAACCCGTGGTTTGATACTCTTTCAAAGTTTCGACCTTGTTCGATTTTTCGACCCTTGTTTGATTTTTCGACCTGTTCCTCTGTTGATAGAGGTCTCTATTTATAGAGTTTTTGTGACAGCGACCACTCAATCGGTGTGGAAACCGAGTAGTGGAAAGTACAGTACCCTTTTACACAACGGTTAAAATAACTAAAGCCTGCGTATAGATGACCTTTTGAATGAGCGTATGACGCGGGTCCAACTAAGGGACAAAACGCGTATAATCGCTACAAAGATCATGGCGTAGAAGCCACGTAGGTAGGTATCCCTCATGTAGAAGAGGTTGGCATAGAAGCCAATGTCTGTTACCATAGCGTAGAAGCCAAGTAGGCATAAAAGCCGAGTAGGCGTAGAGGCTTGATGGCATAGAAGCCGAATAAGCACAAAAGGTCGAATGAGCATAGAAGCCGAACGAGCATAGAAGCTGAATGGGCGTAGAAGCCGAGCGGGCACAGAAGCTGAACGGGCGTAGAAGCCTCTGCGTAACATGCCAGAGTGGTCGTAGAGGCCGAGCAGTCACAAAAGTTGAATGGGCGTAGAAGCCGAGGTGATGTGGACATCTTTAGCGAAATCACTGCTCTTGGAGATATAATCAAATCTCTCGCATTAAATACAGAGATCCGCCATCATCATTAATTGCCGAGGCATGTTTCGAAGGCCTGCCACCGTTCTGAGCATTCGGTGCAGAGACGTGCCTCGAGCCCTGTACAAAGAGCAGCTTTTGACGTGGCAGTCTGTTTGTCTTCCGCGGAGTGTAAACAGTTCACGTCTGCCTGTGTAAAACAAGGCAGCGTATCCTCTTATACGCATAAAAGCAGTCTCCGCTGAGGGGATGTCAGTAAACGACGGTTCTATGATATTTAATCAAATCCTCTGCATTAAATGCAGAGATCCGCCATCATACTGCAGGGCGCATCCCGAGTGGTCTGCCATCTTTCCAGCCGTCGTCTGGGTAGCCGTACAGCACTTTTTGTCAGGAGTCTGATGTCAGGTTCACTGTATGACTTGACAGGTTCATTTCGGGGAAGACGAAGCGTTCCTCGTACGCTTTAAGGCTGCTATGAAAGCGGATGAGTTTTACGCCATGGAGGCAATGAAGCACCCCGTCTACGCTGAAGCGGCCTGGACATACTGCATTTACGCGGATGGTCCCATCATATTTTATGCCGTGCTCAGCAAAAAAGCTCCGTTGCACTCTTGTTGGCCTTGAGGTCCCCTGCTTACGCTGCCCTGCATCACCATGTTGCGTAGAGCCATCCAGCGTATTTTTCATGCTTCTACAACTATGAACCATTATCGTGAATAATCCTCTAAGGTAGTCCAAATTGGTATATAACATAATGTTTGACGAAGATGATCATGTTTGACATCTTTACTTCAATTAGTGGTACACATTTTGCCCACTTGGAGAAGTAATCATTGATGGCCAAGATAAATCGATGTCCCTTAAAATGAAGGTGGACTAATCGGTCCAATGATGTCCATTCCTTATGTTTCGAACGACCAAGATGCTACTGTTGGGTGTAGAAATTCTGAGGGCTGGTGGATGAAATCTGCATGGATTTGGCCCATCTGTCACTTCCTTGCATAGTCGATGGCTTTCGCTACCATTGTCGACAAATAATAACCCATTCTCCGAAGATGATCTTGTAGCTTCGGGCCGGATTGGTGTGCACAAACACCATCATGAGCCTCACGGAGTACTTGCTTTGCCTCTGAATTTGATAGACATCATAGCATAATCCCATCATAGGAATGGCAATACAGCATTTTAGTAGTCGTATAGTAATAGAACCGGAGGAAACGTCTCTTAATAGAAGTGGCTTCCTTCGGGTCCTCTGGAAGAATTCCATAGATTGCGTAGTCGATAAATATGAGTCTCCAGTCTTTGATGCCGGTGTCTATCTTTGCTGAGTAACTTAGCCATATACAGAGGTTGTTTTTCGGACAGACTAGTTCTTGGCTGACCAAAATGATCAATAGATGAGTGTTGAACGGGACAGCCAAAGAAGCGACGAGACCGGCCAGGGTGTCAGTCTCGATATTTTGCAGTCAAGGTACGTGCTCTATGAAGAATCTATCAAAAGTGGAGATTATACTTAGTGCGTCTTGGTGGTAAGGGATTAAATCCTAATGTTGGACTTTGTACTCATCCCAAACCTGACTGACTATCAATTTCAAGTCCCTGTAGGAATCTAGGTTGTCCACTCCCTCTTGTTTAGCGAGTTGGAGCCCGATAATGAGAGCGTTGTACTCTGCTACAAGAGGTAGCTCGTTCCAAGTCTGGTATATTCATTTATAAGACCCCCTGACTGAATCAATGATCGCATGAGCCGAAAGAAATATTATACTTTCGTTGCAAAGAGAGATCGAAGACGAAGATTTTCTGACGCAGTGCGGGTACTGGTTAGTAATTCTGGTTTGATACTATTTAGTTTAGAATGGACCTTTCATATTGAGTAATTATGTCTAGTGGCATTCGATCATAGAAGCCGTTGACAGCTACATAAATCACTATAATTTGTTTTAAGCATGGCTTTGTGAGAGAGTAAGTGCGGTGGATAACCAAATTGTCAGAGGAAATTATTACCATCCTAGCTCTAGCGACGATATTGTCGTTGGGCCCTGTTCTTGAAGCATCATTGAAGAATATTTGCCAAATTGCCTCTTCCATTGTTATATTGTCTTCTAGTACTTCATTTGGGATCTCATAGTATAACTTCAAGATTTCTGGCACCGGATGAGCTGCTAGAAAATTGGCCAATACTTGGCCTTTGACCGCCTTCTATGGGACAAAAACCATGTCGTAAGGTGACAGCAGTATGGCCCATGTAGCCAAGCAAGAATTAAGCGCCCCTGGCTTGGTCATGAGGACCCGGAGGGGGTTGACTCACGATATTACATGAATGGTCTGGCCGACTACATAATGCCGAGTTTTCTGGATAGCAAAGACTAGAGCAAGGTACTCCTTCTTAACGGGGTTGTACATATGCTCCGTGCCGACCATTATTTTGCTAAGATAATATATGTCTTGTACATATCCTGTATCACTCTTCTGGACTAGTAGAGCACTGAGAGAGTAATCCATTGCTCGTACATAAAGCAAGAAGGGTCTCCCCACTACCGGGGCTACTAAGACTGGGGGATTTTTGAGGTAGCTCTTGATTTCATCGAATGCTTATTAGCATTTTTTGGTCCAGACAAAGGAGACTCCCTTTTTTATAAGCTAGGTGAAGGGTTGTCAATGTCCAGAGAGGTTAGCTATGAACCTTCTAATGTATGTTAATCTTCGTTGTAAACCCTGAAGCTGTCGAAGGTTCTTTAGAGGATGCATTTTGGAGGATGGCTTTGGTCTTCTTAGGATCTATGTGAATACCCTTCGAGGTGATGATAAAGCCCACAAATTTGCCACTTAAGACTCCTAAAAAGTACTTAGTGGTATTCATCATCAGCTGGTGCGCTCGTATCAGGTCAAATATCGTCTTCAAGTATTGGAGATGGTTATCTTGGAAGAGATATTTGACATCGATGTCATCAATATAATACTCAACTGTCTTGCACAGATGTTCACGAAAGACGGTACTCATAGCTCGCTGGTATGTAGCACCTACATTATTCAGACCAAAAGGTATGACTATATAATAATACACCCCTATTAGTATTCAAAACAACGTGTACTTCTCGTCGTTCAAAAATATCTTGATCTGATTGAAGCCCGAAAACCCATCCATGAAGGACATATGTTCAAAGCTACAAGTATTGTCGATCATTACATCTATGATCGAGAGAGGAAACTCATCTTTTGGACATGCTTCATTTAGATCACGAAAGTTGATGTAGACTCGGATCTTGTCATTTTTTTTATGACTGATACGATATTAGCTACCCAGTCTGGATGCTGCTATTCACGGATAAAGCCACTAGCTATTAGTTTGTTAACTTCAGCTTTGATGGTGTTCATGATGTTCGGACGGAAGCATCATTGCTGTTTCTTTACTAGTTTAGCATTTGACAAGATGTTAAGCCTATGTACTACGATCTAGGGGTCCAATCCTGGAATGTCCTCGTAGCTCCAGGCAAAGACGTCGATGTACTCCGTTACGAGCTGCAGTAGATATTCATGATCCTTGCCGATAGATTCTTATGCATGCTCCCTCACGATTTGGGGGTCCAATCCTGGTTTTTGCTACATGATAGAGCTTTTAATTTTAAGCATTTTGGCTTTTGGTTCACTCAATTTGGACTTAAATTAAGGATTTAATGGAGAAAATAAAATTTTAGTTTTTGGAGCTTTTGTCCTGGCCAAACCTGCTATTTGGATAAGACGAAGTCTTTATGCCGCCAGCGAGTTATGCGGTTGAGAGTGCTATGCGGCCTGAGAGGGCTATGCGACCTGAGTTTTTGTAGCATATTGACCAGCATGCGTCTATCCTGTTGGATGCGTGACTGCCATCACACAAGTATTCTGGAGCTAATCCTTGAACTCCTTGTGTTTTTACTCGCTGAACGAATGAGAAATTTGCTAAGTCCAAAGAGCAATATGATGCCGAGTGTCATATGCGGTAAGCAGAGTATGCAGCCATTTTTTTCGGACTCATGACTATGATTGTTTGGCATATCTTTCTATGGTTTTGTTTTTTCTCTCTGATACACACATCACTTCAGTCACTTTTTGCTGACACGCCTCACTTTGGCACTTGTTCCAAGAGAGTAAACTTTTGTCCGGTGCATGCGGCTTGGAGGAATATACGTCCTGGAGTCATATGCGGTCTGGGGTAGTATACGGCTTGGGATAGCATGCGGCCGACAGTCCATGCGACAACCGTCTCATACGCCAAGTTGTGCATGCGGCTTAGCATTTTTATTTAGAATATTTCTTTATTCTAAGTGGCTAGTCTTGACAATTGCTTGTGATTGATCCTAAGGAAGAATGGACTTAGTAACCCGACCTTGAGCTATACATGACCCTATGCTAGGATTGACTATGTCATAAGCGACTAACCAGCTATCTGCATAATATAAGCAATGTGTCCCAATAGATAAGGCTCATATGACCAACTGTAAGTTTGGTAATTCGACCCAATTTCTTATATCCGTGCTGATACGATTACTACATGCTACATGTACATATGGTATAAATATGCACTGAGGTACGACATAACTTGCTACTACGTGCTATGAGATTACATGTTTTGGATTGTGCATCGAGAATGCCTCCATATACTACACGACATATGATATTATTGTAGGGTTATTTGATTTTACCCCATGTTAGATTAGGTATATTGATATTACCCCCTGTTAGATTAAAAGTTGAGAGTATCCCCCTAAAAGTGTCGTTAAAAACTCATTAATGACACTTTCAAAACTTTTAACGATACTTTTAGGAGGGTATTCTCAACTTTTAATCTAACAGGGGTTAATATTAATATACCTAATCAAACAGAGGTAAAATCAAATAGCCCATTATTATATTATTTCCCAAGCATGGGCATGGTATGTGGGTCAACTACCAAAGCATGGCTAAGACTTGTTGTTTGTTGCATCACGCTCGGATGAATCCAGTTTGAGTTATCAAGTACAAAGTGGATTCGTGTCTAGCGTGGTCGTACTACGGTATGACATATAAGAGGATTGATCATGTGACCACGCCATAGAATTCCTAACATAACCATAGGGCTAATTAGGCAACTAAAATTTGTAGAGCATTGGAAGGGATAAAATCCCAAGATCGTGCACATTAGCCACCTCAGACAACTGTCATGATGTGCAAGGATGACCCCCATAGATATTGGTCATGTTCACACTAGTGGATGACAATATCCGAACACTTATATTGTACATGCATTCTATGTGATCTAGCATGGTAGCCTTACGAGGGACCGGTGCATAATATACAAGTGCTATATGATTTCTATAGCTCAGTTAGTCCCGCTAAACAGCTCAAGATCTGAGGATTTTTCTTATGCATCTAATCTGAGATAACTCAGACTCCACAGTAGTAAGTCGTACAATTGATTGGTTGTTATATAACAAGACTTGGTTGTGATTGGATTATTCTGTTAGTAGTCTAGGGATATGGATTATCATAGTGTAATGGTTCAACCCTTAGTCTTGTTTGGTTATAGGGTTGGGCTATTGTGCCAAGATAAAATATGGACCAAAATCTCAACGCAGAACCTATATTGTACATATCTATTACTTTGGGTTTATTTTTCCATTTCGTGCTTCCTTTGTGGTACTTGCTATTTGGGGTCTAACCATACTGGTTTTGCATGGTCAGTTTTTGAGCCAGTTCCAGAGGATCAAGCTTATTTCTTTCTTCCTGATGGCGTGCACCAGGTGGATGGTCGCTGAAGGGCACGAGTGGGTTTTTCCCCCTGCTCATTATTACATATTTTACTCTTTGGGACATTTAGCCACCAGCACCTGTTAGACGACAAGTCTAGACATTTAGTTTCCTTTACATGATTATAATTAATCAGACTACAGCTGATCATGATCATGTACTTTTGCTACTCTACCAGTTTTTTTTTTTGCACATCTGGTTTCCAGAATATTGTGGCAGGGCTTTTGGGATGCCTTACTTCCTTATTATATATGTTCTATTATTATTGTTCTTATTTGACTGATTGAGACATTATATGTTCATGTGACCCTAAGTGACTTGCTTGTAGTATGCACCACCTTGTCTAGTTATAGTCGTGATCCCCGTACGATGTATAATACCTTGTATGGGGTAGCTGGCCGTGTCTGTCTCCATATTTCTATACTGGGTCATAACAATAACTAAAAGCGATGAATCATCCTTTTATCTAACAAAAAGTAATGAGGCTCCCTAAGGCGATGCACTAGGTCGAATGAACCCCTTGGCTCTCAAATCCTTAATCAACCGGTACAAGATCTCTAACTCAGATGGTGACATCCTATAAACTCTCTTTGAAACTTTCTTTACTCCTGGGATTAAATCAATGCATAACTCTATATCTCTAACTGGTGGTACATCTGGTAGCTAGTCGAGAAATACGTCAAAAAACTCATAAAGTACCCTGGGAAACTGTGCCTCCTCCATCATCAATGCAACCACCGGTGACTCTACTGCATCTCTCAAGAATAAGAACTCCTCCCCACCAGGTGCATAAAAAATAATCTTGCTACTATGGCAATCTATTGTCGTATTTCTCGCACTCAACCAATCCATCCCATGGACGATATCATAATTGCCTATAGGAAACTCTATCAGCCTCATGAGAAACTCTCTCCTGCACACTATAAATCTATAAGAGGGATATACTCTATCTACTCCCATGAGACCATTAACAGTAAGTATATTTAACCTTACAAGTAAGGACTCAGACTCCAATCTAACTCGTTTCATAAAGCATGCAGATATAAATCAATACGATACACCAAAAACAAATAAAGTTGAAGCTAAATGAAAGTGGACAAGAATGGTACCTTCTACCACCTCTCCTGCTGCCAAAGCCTCCTCCATCGATAGCAAGAAGGCTTGACCCTGCCCTCTAGGTGTTGTTCCCCACTACTGCTGACTTCTAGGTCTCACATGAGCCTGGCTTACGCATATTACTGCGGCCTCTGCTGGAATGCCTGAGCCTGTGGAGGTAAAGGCCTTTGAATTTGCTGCTGTTGGACTGGTGCTGGTGCCCTATATTACGATACTATTGGCCGAACTGCTGACTGGGATAATGATGTTCCTTTATGGTTTCTCCTAGGACATGCTTCAATCATATTGTCTGATGCCCCACACACCAAGCACAATCTATGTGCCCTACGGCACTCTGAACTATATGCCCAGGTTTCCCGTAATACAAATAACTATGGAAAGAAGAAGAAGAAGAAGAAGAAGAAGAAGAAGGTGACTGCCTTTGTTGAGGGCGCATCTGGGAATACTACTAAAATTATGCTATCCACCTCGAGGATCCAATCATCAGGGCTCAAACTGTTGGAGCTGGTGCTGATGATTGGGATATTGATCCTCCTGAAACGTTGGGCCTCTTCTGGCTCCCAACTCAATCTGTAATCCTCTGCGATGTGTACTAATACCTCCTGGCTGCCCGCATTACTGCGTCAAAGGCATGAAACTCATGCTGCTCCACCACCAAGATAATCTCTAAATGGAGTCCATGTTGGAACCTCCTCGCCCTCTCCAACTCGGTCGCTACTAAAGTGGGAGTAAACCGACCAAGCCTCACAAACTCTGCCGCATAACCGTCGACGGTCCTGCCCTCCTTCCTGAGGTTGTTAAACCTCAGCTGAAGATCGTAGTACGCCACCGCGTCAAAATACCTCGTTTGGAACCTTTCACTAAAAATTGTCCATAGAATCAGTGATGTAAGAGAACCCTCATACGTTGCCCACCAGTCACGAGCCAAGTCCAACAACTGTAGCCTCACTACTGCTACACGTACTATAGCTAGAGTCCATGCTGCCTCCAAGATGGCCTAAGTGTCCTACAGCCAAGCATCGGACAAAATTATGTCCTTTGTGTCATAGAAGTATGGAGGACTGAGACGCCTAAAGCTAGTCTCAGAATTATAAATCTGAGAACCACCTCGCTCCAATACTATCTCGATCGACTGAGTGAGTACGTCACTCTGGTGCTGCTGGGTCATCATAAAATCTCAAAGGATATCCATCATGGCTCAGAAAATACCCTCTGCTGCTCAGGCTGAACTGGGTGCACAGGTGCTGGTTGCTGGTCCGGTACTGCCGACCGATCTGCCTCAGGTTCTATTCTAGACTCTGTCCCAGAATGCTGAGGTTGATCTCCAAGAATACGTTCGGTTACCGAATGATATCCCTCCTCGAGCTGCACTTGATCCATCTGGATGATAGTAACAGGAACAATGCCCGTGAAAGTTAAGGACACAAAAGTCAATTGAAGAACATGATAGATTAACGAATAAGCAGATATTATATCAAGAATCAGGGATGGATAAAAAATGACTAGGGATCAAGGTAAACAGTTTAGGACTGAGACATCTAGCAACAACAATAACCCCCATATATTTGTAAAAACCAGACCTGCATGGGCCACTACTAAAACTATATCACATCCCAAAATCAGAATACTGGAGAATAGGACAGACAAGGTCAGCTACGTATACTTACAACACACCGATACTCTAAATATATGGTAAAGCTGTAAGACATGAGGGGTCACTACTACAAACCAATAGTCAAGCCTAGGTCCAACAAACCCTAGTGTCTCAGTCATACGAACAATATGAATAATAATAAGATGTAAGATCAGTTGAAATATAATAGTAAAGTGTCCCAAACTATAATATATAGATGATCATGAAGCTAGTGAACACAAAATGAATAAACTAGCCAGAATCTAAGTCATACATGATCAACCCTAGGATATATCAATCATGCTATTGCCCGTAGCCTAACTGATCAAACCAAAACATGAGCTAAACACGTACTCGGTGGCTAAATGCCAATAAAAGTAGAATGTACATCAGAGTGGGAAGTAAGAAAATCCACTCAAGTGGTATGGTGATCCTGGCGGTCACCATCCTTGGGAGGGTACGAAAGATCCTCCAGTGCTGCTACTGGATCTGGCCATACAAAACTAATAGAGTCAGACCCCAAATAGCAAGTACCATAAAGGAAGCCAATCTAGAAACTTAAACCAACAACTCAAGCAATACAACTACTGAAAGTAAAGACTGAATGTAATGATTCAGGATAATAAAAGGAATATTGTAAACCTACAATGAGACATATCCTGAACTAATAAACAAAATAGAATAATAAGTACAAAAAATAAAGGTGTGATCATGTAAAGACTAGACTAACCATCATCCATCAATCATGGCAAATCATATAAGTACAGATTGATACTTTAACTAACTAGGGTTATCACAATCCTAATTACTTACAATTATAATGCAATGCGATACTAGGTTCCTTCTGAACGCATGCCACTGCAGTCCGTTCGGATATCCATACGCACAAACCAGCCATGGATACTCCTCAAGATACTCCACAAGATACGCCACTGGATACTCCACAAGATAACCATATGAATAACCGGGACTGCATACAATCTAGGAAAAACTTTAGCCATGTACTAACCCCTAGATTTTTCTTGTATGAATTCGGGTGTGGCATTCCGCAGAATCCATCCTAGACATGATGCAACAAAACAAGTTCTAATAGTAATATAAATAATTTTTAATATACATTGCACAAACAGACTCATATAAGCTAAGATAATAACTAAGTCATATGAAACCAAGTGAAGCCAGGTAAAGCCAAGTGAAGCTAGGTAAAGCCATGTACAACCATGTAAAGCCAAGTCCATCCAGGGGAAGCCAAGTGAAACCAAGTCAAGCCATGTCCAATGAAGCCTTGTAAAGTTATGCCAAGTCAAGTCCAGTTAACCATGTTATCACATGTAGCCGGGCAAAGCTGGGTGAAATCGAGTAAAGCCAAGTCAAGTCAAGTCATCTGAAGCCATATAAGTTCATGTCTAGTCAGGTCAAGTTTTTGCGTGTCCAAGCAAAAGCCAAAATAATCAAAATAAATTCATGAAAAACCCAGAATTCCTAAAGAAAGAGTACGATTGGTATACCGTCGGTACAGTCCAGTATACTGTCGGTATACTGTTCCAGAAATAGAAAAAATACAGCAAGTCTGGATTCCAACAATTGGTATACCATCGGTATACAGTAGTATATATTCAGTATGTCGTTCCAAGTGGGCAAGAAAGGTTCTGGAAAACAAAGTTCCAAAAATTCATATACCGTCAGTATACCGTAGTATGTCGTCAGTATGTTGGCCAAGACAAATATTCTAAAGTCGGTTAACAATGTCGGCAAGGATCGATAGGATCGGTATACCGTCGGTACATTATATTATACCGTCGGTATGCCGATAAGGTTCACAAAAAATATATAGAAATCTAAGTCGGTAGAAATTTATATGTCGTCGGTATACTGTAGTATGCCGTAGGTATGCCGATTTCCAAGGTAAAGGCCAAAGTCAAGTCTGATTTTTGGAACCCAAATCAAACCCCGAAAGTCACCAGAACCAAATCTAACTAGGAGTCAAGTCTAACGGTAAGTCGTATATCATAATATGGACAAAATCTCAAGGTCACAACTCAGGTACCGTATCCGTTACCGAGTTACCAAAAAGGGACAGAACAAGATCTTACCTGAAATCAAAACTAAAATAGTCAAAAGGCTAAAAATTATGAGATGAACAATTAACATATAGCACGTCTAAGCTAAAAAGCACTAACCAAGGCTCTAGGTAAGTAAAATGACAAAAGGTAAAAGAAGTTCATAGAATCAGCAAGGTGTACTTGCCTAAAACGAGCTCCCAGCCAAAACCTTTTAGTCCACCACCACGAAGGGGTTCAAAAACCATACTCTAGGTCTCAAGACCAAGCTCCAAGCTTGAGAGAAAAATAGTGAAGAAAAGAGAGAGAAAGAGATAAGAAATGAAAAGAAAAAGAAAAGAAAAATCAAGGGCTATTTATAAAGAAATTCTCAAAAATATCTCGAAAAGTAAAACAAATATCTTTCGGGAAATATACCATCGTTATATTATAGTATACCATCGGTATACCGGTCAGGTAGTAAAGTTTTAATTTTTAGAATTTTTGATCTTCCTCGAGAACCAATATAATGCAATAAATAGCACAAAAATACGTATCCGCGTCAAATACGAACACTGTGAGACGAGTCTCATAAATAAATAAATAAATATATATATGTTTATTTCTCTCTGAATTTGTTTCTTCATTCGTATTTCCTTTGTAGTACTTGTTATTTGGGGTCTAACCCCACTTATTTTTCATGGCCAGGTTTAGAGCCAGCACCCTTGGATCCAAAATACTTTTTCCTGAATAATGACGTGCACCAGACGGATGGTCGCTGAGGGACATGAGTGGGTTTCTTCTTTCCTTCTCGATATTGTACATTTTCTCTTTTGGACGTTTAACCACCGGCAATTGTTAGTCGTAGATCTGGATATTTAGTTTTCTTACATGATTATAATTAATTAGACTGCAGTTGCTCATAGTGATATACTTTTGCTACTCTACCAGCTTCTTATTTTGTACAGCGGATTTCTAGAATATTTTGATGGGGTAATTGGGACGCCTTTAAGTTTTATCATATATATTCTATGTTTGTTATTCTTGTTTAACTGATTGAGGCAGTAGATGTTATGTGTCTCCCTAAGTGACTTGCTTATAGTATGCACCCTCTTGTCTAATTATAGTCATGATCGTCGTACGACGTATAATACCTTATATATGGTAGTTGGCCATGTCCATCTCTATATTCTGGTACTGGAGCGTTACAAGATTTTAATGGTGGCCCATCCTGGTCTGTACTTTCAAACTTGTGGGGTGTTATGGTAATAGAAGTCTCAATCAAATATATGCCTTTAAAATCCTAAATTCGTTCTTCTCGATGCTCTACTTGACTATCGAATCAATTATTTTCTTGATCCTTCCTATCCTTTTCTTGATGTCTCTTATCCTTTTCTATAGGGCTTCTTTAGTTGCTGGAGTAGCAAATCAGGTAGGTCAGGCCCCCCTGGGCTGCAGCGAGAGGCAACACCTGCTCTAAGTCAAGTCCGAGTTGAGCCAATGATTGAGCAAGTCGAGATAGTCGAACCAGCAGCAGATCATGTTGAACGACAGACCCCAGAGATCCTAATACCTCTAGCGGTACCAGCAGTACTTGACACTCCGACATTATTGGAGATCATCTGAGGGATGTTAGCAACTCAACAGCATTAGTAATTTCAGTAACAGGAACATAATGTCTTACTGAATTAAGGGTTATAGATGGCTCTAGAGAGACGAAAGGAAAGATTCGGGGGCGTCGGTCAGATTTTTTCGACTTAACCCGAGATACTTTGACGGTATAGAGGATGCCATCATGGCAGATGCATGGCTCCAAGACATCGAAGTTATTTTTGTAGAAGCATGAAAAATACGCCGGATGACTATACGTGGCATATTGGTGCAGAGCAGCGTAAGCAGAGGCCTTCAGAGCCATCAAGCGTGCAATAGAGCTCTTTCCGCTAAAACGCAACATGAAATATAAAAGCTCAAAGGACCATCCGCGTAAGACAGTAAGTCCAAGCCGCTTCAGCGTAAACAGGGTGCGCCATCGCCTCTAGGGCATAAAACTCATCCTCTTTCAGACGCAGCATTGAGGTATACAAGAGACGCTTCGTATTCTCCGAAATGAACTTGTCAGACCCTGCAATGAAGATCCTGCAATGAACCTAACGTCTGGACTTCTGACAAAGGGATACGGCTCGACTACCCAGACGACGGCTATAATGATGGCACAGCACTACGACCCAGGCTGTCAAATACCGCCATCCCCTTTGCGTAAACTGCTTTTACAAGCACGAAGGGATACGCTGCCTTGTTTTACACAGGCAGACACGAGCTGTTTACGTTCTGCAGTAGACAAACCACCTGCCACATCAAAAGCTGCACTCCGTATGGGGTCGAGGCACGTCTCTACGTCTAATGCACAGAGCGGTAACAGTTTCTCAAGGCACGTCTCTACGACTGATGCGCAGAAGGAGTTGCAGACCTTCAAAGACACGCCTCTACATTTAATGCACAGGATGGTGGCAAATCTTGGCATTTAATGTAAGAGATTTGATTATATCTTCAAAAGCCGTAATTCTGGCTAAGACGTCCCCATCAGCACTCTGGCACGGTACGTAGTGGCTTCTACGCCCATCCAGCTCCTACGCCTACTCGGTCTTTATGACCACTCGGCTTCTACGCCTGCTCGGCCTCTATGACCACTCGTCTTATACGCCTGCTCGGCCTCTATGACCACTCGGCTTCTACGCCTATTCGGCTTCTACGCCTATTCGGCTTCTATGCCGGATTGATAACTATTTGGCTTCTATGCCATGGTGACAGACATTTGGCTTCTATGCCAACCTCTTCTACACAATGGATACCTACCTACGTGGCTTCTACGCCGTGATCTTTGTAGCGATTATACGCATTTTGTCCCTTAGTTGGACCCGCGTCACACGCTCATTCAAAGGATCATCTATACGCAGGCATTGGTTACTTTAACCGTTGTGTAAAAGGATGTTGTACTTTCTACTCCTCAGTTTCTACACCGACGGAGTGGTCACTGTCACTAAAACTCTATAAATAGAGACCTCTATCAATGAGGAAAAAGGTGGACAAATTGGAGGGCCGAAGAAATTAGGGTCGAAAAAATTGGTCAAGAAACCAATATCAGATCCAAGGTCAAGATAGAGAGAGAGAGAGAGAAGAATCCGGAGCTCAGGCAGAGAGTAGGGATCGACGACTTTGGCATCGTGCGTCCACCATCTTTTGCAACCTTCGAAGCTGCTTCCTGTCTTCTACGGTACTTCTTCAACATCGTGTGGTCCAAGGGCTAAATTGATCGACTGCAGATCAGACACCTATAGCAATATTTACCCAGATTAAATAAATTGTACTCCCATATCCTCGTATAGGTTCAAATTGTACAAGTTTGTTTATAAACCAAAGAAGGCGGATTTCGTATAAACCCTATCCTGAATACATTTTTTATTCTTTCGTTTAATACCACAAACAAGATGGCGACTCTGCTGGGGACATCTTTCTCTTCTGATGAGGAAGCAATTGTTCAATACGATGCAGTATCTATAGGAACCGTGAAGAAGACACTGGTCGTTCAATTCGACCAGTCTGCCTATGAAGATATGCTTCGAACCGGGGGTAGCTCTCACCCTCTCTCCGTCCAAGACAACAGGAAGCTGTGCAAGGTCTGGATGCCCAAGACATCCTCTGCCATTCCTGTGGACTCTCCGATCTCTCCGACCTCTCCGACCAATGAGGTTGTAGCATTGCTCCCTCTGTGCCCTGCACATAAAATTCAGTCTCCCACTACGCGCGGTACAAACGAAACTTCGGACAAAGCCTCAGTGCTAACCCAGAAGTATCCACTGCGCTCTACGCGTAGGAACCAGTCTTCCGCTACGTGCGATACAGACGAAACTACAGGCAAAGCCTCAGCGCTAACCCAGAAGTATCCACTGTGCTATACGCGTAGAAACTAGTCTCCCGCTATGCGCGGTACAGACCAAACTTCTGATGATGCCTCAGCGCCAAATCGGAAGTACAAATCACTCTCCATGCGCAAGACAATATCTGACCCCTACGGGGAACCAGATGAGCGCTGTGATTTCCGCAAGGGGAAGCAAGCGGCAGGGTACTCAACCTCTCGGCCGTTATGCCAGCGAAGAAGCAATCTGCCTACCCTTCGGATTATGCGGGAAGCCGACGACCGACTGAGGACCTCTTCAACTTTACGCCAGTCTGAGCAAATCTCCAAATTACGCCAGGCGAAGTCCCACGGCGTAAAGCAAGCTCAGGTTGCGGGAAGGCACCCTCCCCGGGGATTATCTGCCACCCAGATGGCCAACCTGTTGTACACAGGTGGCGTAGGAAAAACCATGGTACCCAATCTCCGCATGCCCACTGATGGGATCAAAAGGAATATGCTATCGTCTTCTTCCTCTACTCCTCCTGACTTATACGAATATCTAATCCAGAAGCTTAAGGAGAGGGGACCTTCCAACATGTCTATTACGCCCCCTAGCGAGCGATGTTGTAATAGTCATAAAATTATGATTGACTGCTGCTGTTTTAAAACAAAATGGTCAATTTTCGACCGATTGAGCTACTCTTAGTCTTTCCAGGAAGAAGAGCCCGCGCATGCATCCGTGAACATGGATTCACACATACCTAGAGGTGGGCCGAGCTCAAGACGTCATCCCTATAGGCCTCCGAGCCGAAGGAGATTCGAAGACCTCCTCAGGAACACTGAAGCTGGGGTATTCCAAAATACCCATACAAGGTCACAGCAACCAGCTTCGTACTCGTCTGATTCCGATGCTAGGGGTCGCCAATCTCCCAGATCAAATGCTGTGAGTATAGAGTCGACTTCTGCAGTGACCTATACTAATCCTTCGATGACGCCCAGGGAAATGGGAGTTTACGCCATTGAAGATGAACGCGAGGAAGCTTCGCCGTCAGGAAACGCGGAACAACGCATCACTGTGTTGGAGATATCTCTAAAACAAATACAATCCATGATGGAGAACATGCACCAAATGATGCTAACTCAGCACGCCGCTGCCATGGCTAAAGCATCGGTCCCGCCAACTCAGATACGTGTGGGAGTGGACTTACCACCATCCAACCCGAGCCAAGAGCCTGCTCTAGATCAAGAGTCAGCAGTTCCTCCGCTTCCTCACTCGAAGAATATATTACCTTCCGTTGGAATCACGATGCAACCAACTCCACGCTACACCGTAGACCCGCTTCCAACTGAAAATCCGATGCAGGCAGTACGGGAGTTGAAAGCCCAGTTCGACGCCTTGAAGCACAAAGATCAGCTCAAGAAACTGGGAATTAATCAGCCTTACCCAGCTATCTGGGAAGAAGTCCCTTTCCCTCCGAGGTACAAACCTCAGACTATGGCTCTGTTCGAGGAAAAAACATCACCAAGTCAGTACATGAACTATTTCAGTATGATGACGGTGTTGCTACAAAGGAACGACGCCCTCCTCACTCGGGTGTTCAAAGGCTGCCTCTCAGGAGTAGCCTATCAGTGGCACCGTAGCTTGGCGGACAACTGCATTACTTCCTTCAAAGACTTCAAAGCTTTATTCTTCACGCGATTCTACGAGGGTGGAATGGGCATGTCTATGTCCTCTCTCAAATAGTCAAGCAGAAGGAAAAGGAGGACGTTCGCACCTTCGTCGAACGTTTTTGTCAGGCCACCTTACCGATGCCTCCAGGAGTTCCAGACTCTGCGTTAGTAGACATTTGCAGGAAGAACCTCCTTCCCATAGTCTCGGTGTTTACAGGACCATATCAGTTCCATGATTGGCCCTCGTTCATCATCTCGGTAGTGGCCGCCGAAGACAATAGTTGCAAGGCGCACGACAATGGCATTATGATCTCTGCCTCTGATAGAGGCAAGAGGTCATCTCCCAGCAGCGACCATCCTCGCAGCTCCAAGGGAAAAGAAGCTCTGGTGGTCAATACGTCCAGACAAAAGACTGCGGCGACCACGCAGATGAGACCCCGGACTTCCAGGCCCGTCGACGTCTACTCTTTTGACGACGACGATATCCCAAGTATATTCGAGTGTCTCGTCAAGAGTGGCAAGATCACCTTTCCGGAGCTAAGGAGGCCCCAAGAAGTCGGCAGTACTGACGACCCAAAATACTGTATCTTCCACAGATACGTACACCACCCAACGAAGGCGTATTAAATACTGAAAAGGAAGATCTAGGGGTTAATCGATGCTAAGGCCATCACTCTGCACAACACCGAGAAGACGGTCACGGCCAACATGATCTCTCTGCGGTTTGGCGATCTGCCTTCCCAAAAGGTCTCGGACGGCGTCACACCCATTTCCCGAACCACGATGAACATCATAAATCTCCCTCCAACTAGGGGTCAAAATCATGACCTGGTACCCCTAACCACCCGGCAGGGCAAGATTATGTGGGTTCACCCGGATTTGGTGCCAGAGCTCGAGGAGGGGACTAAAGCTACCAAGGCTACATATAGAAAGAGCTCCAAATGCAAACCATGCCATATGGTCACAACTTCTTCGCCATCAGACGAAGATGAGGTATTTGTTGTGACCCGTTCAGGGAAAGCCCACCTCAACGACTACGGAGCAAGTCAGGAAGATGCACCGGCGGACGCCTCGGCTGCCAAACCTTCAGGACCAGGCCCCTTCGTACCAGATGCCAGCCCTTCAAAACTGACTCTTGCGGACAAGGGAAAGCAAAGAGAAGTGCGCTTTGATAAACCTGTGAAAAATATTCCAAACAAAGGTTTAGAGAAGCTATACAACTTCGATATACTGGCCCAACTGGCTAATACACCAGCCAGGCTCTCCATCTTTGAGCTACTCAGGCTCTCCCAAGACACTCATTTAGCCCTGAGTGAAGCGCTGATACAGGCGAAGGCATGCTTGACCCAGCTCAAGTCCCCCGGCGAAGAACCAGTGGTGTGTCCTCAATGCCACAGTGTGATGGAAGTGGTCCCAAATATCACTTTCACTCAAGACGACATGCTGTTAAAACATAACAGGCATGACAGGCCCCTCTATTACACCGGGTACGTCGGTTCTATGGAGGTCGATCGGAATCACCTAGATCCGGGATCGTCGATCAGCATCATCCCTCATAGTCTGCTCAGGCCGCTGAGGATTCCTACCAGCGAATTGGCTCACACCTCCACTACAATCGTGGGTTTCAACGCCGGAAGAAGTAAGCCGTTGGGGAAAATTTGCCTGAGGATCCAGATTGGCAACCTCAGATCGGTACTCACGTGTTACGTCATCGATTCAGAGGTGTCCTATAATATTTTGCTGGGAAGACCGTGGATCCACGACCACAACATCGTTCCTTCAACTCTACATTAATGTCTTAAATATATAGACCCCAAAGGAATGGTACAAACGGAGGTTGCCGACCTAAACCCGTTTAAAGGAGTAGAATCCTACTATTCCGATGCCGTGTTGTACTCTCAAGACCACACGAAAGAACTGTCGGGCGGGACAGAGAAGGAATCCCACCGGGAGCCAGGAGAACCCTCTGCCGCACTACCGCTGTCAATCAGAGTGAAAAGGCGAACCACTCGTCCAGAAGCCATGAAGCCTATGGCTATTCACCTGAACAAATCTAGGTCAGGAAAAGGGAGTGATCCTCTAGTGGTCACTCCGAACCAGAAGCCTCCACCTTTGGTCATCAACCTTCGGCGCAACAGGCAGCCGACCGATGTAAATGCGACCAGGAACGGAGTTTCAGATGATAATAAACATCCTCTTTTCCAGTTCGTTAACGCTCAAATTCCAAATTAGGAATCCACTCCCCGTGACAAGGTAGAACCCATAGCACAAAAATTCTTGGAAGTGAGGAACTCCTACCGTCCGTATGTCTGGGAAGTAGCGTCATCATCCAACATCGTCATGACATATGGACCACAGGAGGATTCTATCTTCATTGTTCCGCCTACCTGCAGCAGCCAGCGTTCAATAGTCTTCGGCCGCATGCGCAATCAATCGGCTATCCAGGAAGATCCTTTCGATGACGATACTAGAAAAATGCAGGTTCACCGATACAGCCCGCAAGCGTTGAGGATCATGCAAAACATGGGCTATGACTTGGAGCGGAAGCCAGGCCTCAACTACGAAAGAGGCAGACGAACGCCGCTGCACGGCGACCCCCGCTATCAGCAAACCCGTTTTGGGTTAGGGTATGCCACCTCCCTTACGACTTCTAAGTCAGACGAGGATATCTTTTCCTCCTTCCAGAACGGCTCATCGCCCTCTGACTCACCTGATGCTCTCGAACAAACACTATCAGTGAATATGGTAGTGGCAGATCCCTTTGAAGTAGAGAAACAGGATCCTGAGCCGTTTAAGAATGACTCTTGGGCCCAACAAATGGATACGCAGTGGGAATTCCGCTTCGAGCAAAGAGAACCTCCCACCAAAGACGAAGTTATCCAGGTTGATGTTGGGGGTGAACTTTTGCCAAAACCGATATTCATCAGTAACAATCTTTCCCCAGCTGAACGGGAAGAAGTTATCCAGCTGATAAAAGAATATATCGACGTCTTTGCGTGGAATTATGAGGACATGCCGGGCCTTGACCCGAAGGTGGCTACTCATAAACTCAATATATT